>CM023484.1:99734910-100059910 GCA_013339685.2 Hyalomma asiaticum | reverse complement strand
CCTTGAAGATCCATGTTTGCTACCGGAAAAACGCTGCATTTTTTTCATGCTTACAAAGTGCGTTTGTTAATCTTTTCATATCTACAATTTTAAGCGGTTTCTTGAGGAATCTGTAGTGGCACATGCCTGGATGGGAACAAGGGCCCATGGTTGACAAACAAAAAGAAACCTAACGCATAATCATTCGCCATGCGCAGGTTCTGTCCACGAGAAGTGTGTAATGTGCACTTTCCTGGGCAAGTTTACGATGTGCTACGACTGGCTTTTCTACTGTCTTCTAGCCTGGCTCTTCCTCCAGTGGTTCTTCTGAGCTGCGCCGCAGCGGCGCGGCTCTTCGCTCCGCAGCCAAGTCGCTCCCGGAGAGGACGTTTGCTCAAAACAACGTTCTGAGTCCTCTGCTGCAGTCACGAATCGCGCCCACGCTGAACAATCGCGCTAACGCTTCTTACAGGCGTGTCATATAGTACGACGTAATTAAGCTGCGTTTAGCTGTCAGCCTAATATAGCAGCTGTGTAGCGCACAGCCATAATATTTTATCGTTCATCTGGCTTTAAATTAAGGCGCGCGATAGACGACCAGGAAAGGAGCCGTTGCTGCCGAGACGGCGCACGTCTGCGTTTACAACGGTGCCTCGCGAGTAGCGAGCTGGTAGGCCACGTACCATAGCTGTATCGACTCTGACGGTAAGTCTAGCTGCTTAAAGGAATGCTCCGCAAAATGAAGGAGCGCTTGAGACGCACTTTACTGAAGTCCATAGGCTGCGGAATGTGAGCGCGCAAATTCGTGCTCCTCTGTCTTTTTCTCCGCACTCATAAAATTCATCGTAGCGTGTTGGCTGAATACGACCGCTCAGTTTCGCAACTTGGCTTTCCTTTGCCTTCGTTTTGATAAGAGAGTAATTGTTGCTTCATATACCTTCGGCGTTGGTTTTCACGAGGAATTGTGCTCTTGTCTGGGAGGGCATGGCACCGCCCAACTATAGTGCTCTAACGTGCGGCCTGCCTCCCGGTATCGGATACAGCCCACTTTAACTCGTCGTGACTATGTCACGGTTGCTTCGCACTCGTGTTAACGTTTTCATGCGATATGTGGTGTCAGGCGGCGGAATACCGCGGATCCGCGTGTCGCATGGTATAGTGGACTGCACGCGTATGAAAGAAATAGGTGAAGCTGTACTTGATATTTCACTCGCATACTTGTTCGAAACGTAAAAATCACTGCCTTTTCAATTTGTCCGCCATATGAATTGCCGCCGAATCACAGCGTACATATGGTTAAACAATGTAGCTGAAACGATCGACCTCCCTGTTGCAGAGGCCACGTCGCGACTGCGCTCGGCGCCTTCGTTAGACGCGCTCGCCCACCATTGCCCGCCACAAATCCTCGAAGCGCAAGAGAAGAACGCCGGCACTTTCATGATGATGATGATGATAGTTCCTGCGCACTCACGGACGGCCACTTTTTTTCCACTCCTGTATATGCAGCTTTGCTGTAAAGGTTCAGCTGCGCGATGTTAAAGCAGTCGTCACAGCTGTCCGATTGCCGTGGTGCTTTTAGCATCTATATGGCACGTGGTCACGAGATAGGAACGGACCGCCATTCGATGGCGGCGAAATTCATAGACGCACGTGTGACAGTGCATTGGGCGCGCGTTAAAACACGCTAATGAACACAAGATAAACAAGTTTAATTTGTATATTCTAGTGAGCATTTTTCGCGGAGCAATTGTCATCGGAGAACTGGTGATCTGCCGAGTTGTACCGGAATCCGTGGAGAAGTTGTGACAGTCGGTGCACAGCCGCCTTTAGCTATGTTGTTGCGAGAGCCGATTTGTAATCTGCTGCTGCATGCGCGTACTCACAATGAGAGACTGGCTAACGCTCTTCTTATTTTATGGCAAAATACCCAATTAAGGCAATTAAGGACTGTAACCACTAATGAAGTCCATTCTACAATCCTGAGTCTAAGAAACTCTAGCGCTGGACTAGACAATATATCGGAGTTTCATTTAAAGCTCGCTGCTCCAGATCTATTTAATGTCATTTTTAAACATGGTGCATTTCCGAGCTTACTAAAAAGAGGAGTTGATCACAGTACACAAAAAGGGTGATACAACAGATATCCGTAACTATCGCCCTATTACTATTTTGTCTTCCATCAGCAAACTTATTGAAAAATTATTTTTGATTGATTGATTTGTCGGGTTTAACGTCCCAAAACCAGCTCTGATTATGAGAGACGCCGTAGTGGAGGGCTCCGGAAATTTCGACCACCTGGGGTTCTTTAACGTGCACTGACATCGCACAGCACACGGGCCTCAACATTTCGCCTCCATCGAAATGCAGCCGCCGCGGCCGGGAATCGATCCCGCGACCCTCGGATTAGCAGCCGTGTACCATAACCACTAGACCACCGTGGCGGGGCAAAAATTATTTTTGAAACGTTTGAACAAGTACCTCAACAACATTAAGTTGCTAAAGCCTTATTTCGGTTTCCATGCTGGTAGTTTTAACCAATTTTTGTGGTACCTGCTTTTATCAGTGCAACTGAAAACTTATCCGGTCAGAGTGCCTAATCACCCAGTAGTAACGTCGAAAACGCCGCGAAACATATAAAATCCGAATTTGTCATCTGCGGCGACTATGGAGTCTTTACAGGCCACAGAGTTGCAAACAGTGGAAGGTGAGGCCGATAGCGATTCATCATCAGCCTGTCTACGTCCACTGCAGGACAAAGGCCTCTCCCATGGATCTCCAATTATCCCTGTCCTGTGCTAACTGGGCCCAATTTATCCCCGCAAACTTCCTGATCTCATCTGCCCACCTAACTTTCTGCCGCCCCCTGCTACGCTTGCCTTCTCTAGGAATCCACTCTGTTACCCTTAATGACCAACGGTTGTCTTGTCTTCGCATTACATGGCCCGCCCAGGCCCATTTCTTCTTCTTAATTTCGATTAGTATGTCCCTAACACGCGTTTGTTCCCTAACCCACGCCGCTCTCTTCTTGTCCCTTAAGGTTACACCTACCATCTTACGTTCCACAACTCGCTGTGTCACCCTCAATTTAAGCTGAACCCTCTTAGTTAGCCTCTAAGTTTCTGCCCCGTAGGTGAGTACCGGTAAGATGCAGCTGTTATACGCTTTCCTCTTCAGAGACAGTGGTAAGCTACCATTCATTATCTGAGAATGCTTGCCGAATGCACTCCACCCCGTTCTAATCCTCCTAATTACCTCAGCCTCGTGATTTGGATCAGGGGTCACTAGCTGGCCTAAGTAGACATATTCACTTACTACTTCCAGTGCCTCGCCAGCTATCTGAAATCGCTGTACTCGCCCAAGGCTATTGAACATTACTTTAGTTTTCTGCATATTAATTTTCAGGCCCACCTTTATACTTTGCCTGTTAAGGTCAGTAATCATGCTTTGTAATTCATCTCCCGAGTTACTTAGCAAGGCAATGTCATCAGCAAATCGGAGGTTACTGAGGTATTCCCCATTAACCCTTACACCCACCTGTTCCCAATACAGCGTTTTAAATACTTCTTGTAAACATGCTGTAAATAACATTGGAGAGATTGTGTCACCTTGTCTTACGCCCTTCCTTATAGGTATCTTGCTGCTCTCCTTATGGAGGACTATGGTGGCTGTGGAGCCGTTGTAGATGTCTTCCAGTAGTCTTACGTAGTGCTCGTCTACGCCCTGATTCCGCAATACCTGCATGACTGCTGAGGTATCGACCGAGTCAAATGCCTTCTCGTAATCTATGAAGGCTATATATAGGGGTTTATTATACTCCGCGCATTTCTCTATCACCTGATTGATAGTGTGAATATGATGTACTGTTGAGTAGCCTGTACGAAACCCTGCTTGTTCCTTGGTTGACAGAAATCTAAGGTGGAACTAATTCTGTTAGTGATTACCTGGGTAAATACCTTGTAAACAACTGACAGTAAGCTAATCGGCCTGTAATTTTTCAAGTCCTTTGTATCGCCTTTCTTATGGATTAGGATGATGTTAGCATTCTTCCAAGATTCCGGTATGCTCGCAGTCATTAAGCATTGCGTATACAGGCTTGCCAGTTTTTCCAGTATAATCTGCCCACCATCCTTTAACAGTTCTGCTGTTATCTGATCCTCACCGGGTGCCTTTCCCGCTTGCATCTCTTTCAAAACTTTCATTACTTCCTCTGCCAGTACTGGTGGAATGTCAGCCTCTTCTAAACTGCTTCCCCGTTCACTATTCTGGTTATCACGACTACTGTAGAGATCCCTGTAAAACTCCTCGGCTATTATCACTATCTCATCCCTATTTGTGATCAGATTGCCTTGCCTGTCTCGTAATGCATAAATCTGATTTCTACCTATGCCTAGAAGTTTCTTCGCCGCTTTCAGGCTCCTTCCGTTCTTTAGAGCATGCTCCACCCGCTCCATATTATACTTTCGTATGTCGGCTGTCTTACGCTTATTGATTAGCTTCGAAAGCTCCGCTAGTTCTATTCTGTCAATTGCATTTGATACTGTCATGCCTTTCCGCTTTCTAATCAAGTCTTTCGTCTCCTGGGAAAGTTTGCTAATAATCTCTCTACCGATCTTACCTCCTACTTCTATTGCACATTCCGTGACAATCCGCGTGAGATTATCGCTGACTTCCTGAACGCAATAGACCGATCTCACCGCGCTGTTTCACCGCGCCACCGCTGCCGCAGTGCATGCCGGAACTTGTAGTACTCGCGGCGGTCGCGGTACGCTCAAATGCATGACTGCTGCATCGGCGAACGGAGTTAACGAGCTTTATCGGCCTTATTTCGAACAGTTGTGATGGTTGGATTTACGTCCTATGTGCCGGGATGCTACGAGAACAGCCTGGAACAAAAGCGCTTCGGTTTTTCTCGTGTTCGCGAAGAATGTCAAGCTCCGGCAGGAACTGGTGCGTCGGACAGACCGGCTCCTACGGCACACGGCTTTTTCAGCAGTGTTTGTGAATTTTGTGTATCTTTATGCATGGCACTTTAGCAATGACCTACAGCGTCATAACAGCTCAGGCACGTCACGGACGGACCGATCAGTGACCGCAACGATTCATAGCGTGTGCATGATCACCTTGCCGGGCAATCTCCGCCAACGGCGTCGGAGCTTGTGTTCATACAGCTTGTGTTCTGGACAAAATTGTGCGCTCGCTAGAAAATGCTGAACCTCTTGCGAGCGATAACGACAGTCAAGCGTCAACGTGAATGAAAGATCTGATACAGGCCCAGCTTAGCGCATACTTCACGCTGCGCAGGGCTGCGCAGCGCATACGCCACGCTGGCATCAATAGCAACCATCGGTGCCGCCGGTGTTTCGGTTTTCAATGTGTGATTTTATTGCAAGCACAAGTTAAAGAGTAAAAATACCAGTGACAAAACGTGTCATCTTATGTGCGCGAGCGGCCTGCATAGAGTCATACGCCTCCTGAGTTTATGTCTACGCAGTTTTGAAGCGGTAAGGCCTAGCGACGACATCGGCGCCGAGCCTTCGTGTGTGAGGGTGGCGGGCAGAGCGGGCTGCCGCTTTTTCGTCGTTTTGCACCTGTCGCCGAAGTTACTCACCGACTCATCCGTACATTATGCAGCAGGAACTGCTTGTCGTTCGCGATATTATAGCAGCGGACGGTAAGCTTTCGCTAACGGTGTGCGACAGCTCATCGTTCCGCTTAGGTGGACACGCCTTTAACCTCTTGATCGCGATCGTTTTCCACCCATTCACATCTAGCGCATCACTGTGATCGAGGTCCCGTACTAATAACACACTGTGCATGTGAAGTTTTGCTTTGACAAAAACAAGCGCAAAGTCGTTCCTTCGACTGAGTCTTCATTCCGCGCTCTTGGCGTTCTATCTCTGTACGATACGTGCTCTGAGACGTCTTTACTTGTTTTTTTTATTTCGAATAATTCAGCGAATACGGGTAACAGCAATTCGAAGCGACACGGGCGCACGGACTAACGACAAGATCGTGACCAGGTCGCATGTTTACATTCCAGCCTTTTTTTTCTTTTTTTTCCTCTAACAGCGCTACATCGCGTGACAAATTTAAATGAAACACGGCCACAGGAGGTTCAGAAATCGTTTTCTAACGCGTTCAATCGTCGTCCACGCCAAGGATACGTGAAAAACGCCAGTAAACTCATAGCATACAGCACACACAGCCGTAGCCGCTGTGCTTTGAGAACTACAACTAAGATGGCGGCGGCGGCGCTCCTGGAAACTCGCGCATGCGCAGATCACGCGGTGAGATCGGTCTATTGTCTGCTTGGTCTGTTTGAGCTGAATATCTGTTCTGCAGCGCTATCTGGAATTCTTCGACTTTCCGTCTTACAGTTAGCTCATTGATCGGCGTCTTTCGTACTAGCTTATTGCGGTCCCTCCTCAACCCAATTCGAGATCTCACCATCCTGTGGTCACTGCATCAAACTCTGCCCAGCACTTCCACATCCTGCACGACGCCAGGGTTCTCGCATAGTATGAAGTCTATTTCATTTTTATGCTCGCCATTCGGGCTTTTCCACGTCCACTTCCGATTCTCCCGTTTACGGAAGAACGTGTTCATGATACGCAGATTATTCCGCTCGGCGAACTCTACTAATAAGTCCCCTCTGTCGTTCCTACAACCCACGCCATAGTTCCCGACTGCCTTGTCTCCAGCCTGCCTCTTCCCTACCTTAGCATTGAAGTTTCCCATCACAATAGTGTACTGCATCTTTACTTTAGCCATTGCCGATTCCACATCTTCATAGAAGCGTTCAACTAGCTGGTCGTCATGGCTGGATGTAGGTGCATAGCCCTGTACTACCTTCAATTTGTACCTCTTATTAAGCTTAAAGGAGTACTGACACGAATTTTTGACATTCTCGTATTGTTGCTGTAAATGAAAGCACTGGCGTGGAAAACCCCAAAAACAGTGTCATGGTGGCCCGCAACACAATGAATATATTTTTAATACGGCTCCCTTAAAAGCCGACTTTCGGTTTCGATTTCGAGGGGGCGGTTTCCTAGTGACGTATCAACATAGTCGGACAACGTCTGAGCCACGTAGGGACAGAAATTCTTCATAGCGTCGCTGCAACTCTGTCGTCTTTGGTCAATTACACCTGAGGCACGAAAACAACGGCAATTTCACGGTCGTCCAGTGACTCTGACCGCGATTTCGGCGATTTTTAAGAGCCCGTGTTCATACGTCATCGTAGTGTCCATTGCAATGTGCTGGGCGACGCGAACTTTAAAACCAAATTAAAATACTTTGTACGTGTTTCCTGGCTTCCATGCGCAGAGGGCGTTAACAATACATGGCAAGGAAACGAAAAATGTAGATTTTTCGCCGCCGCAAACTCGTGTCAGTACTCCTTTAATTACAAGACCTGCTACCCTCTCGTTAATGCTATAGTATTCTACTATGTTGCCAGCAATGGTTTTGTTGACCATAAATCCCACTCCTAGTTCTCTTTTGTCTTCTAGGCTACTATAACATAGGATGTGCCCATTTTTCAGCAGTGTAAAGGCTTCACCCGTCCTCCTAACCTCACTGAGCCCTATAACGTCCCATTTAATGCCCGCTAATTCCTCAAACAGTACCTCTAGACTTCCCTCGCTAGATAAAGTTCTTGCGTTAAACGCTGCCAGAGTCAGATTCCAGTGGCGGCCTGTCTGGACCCAGAGATTCTTAGCACCCTCTGCTGCGTCACAGGTCTGACCTCCGCCATGGTCAGTTGCTTCGCAGCCGCTGGGGACTGAGGGCCGAGGGTTAACTGGCGTATTCATGGGAGGTTGTGGCCGTTACTGCACCAGGGTGGCCAATCCTGCTCTGGTGAGGGAGTGCCTTACCGGCTATGGTCGCCGGGATCCGGCCGCACCCCAAGCCTCCTTATGCAATTCGACCAACACGCGGATTTTCTTTTTAATCCGGTGGAGAATTGCCCGGAACCGGGATTCGAACCACGGTCCTTTTGCACGCGAGGCGGATGCTCTACCTCTACGCCACCGCTGCTCCGCCGATAGCGATTATAAGGCCGCAATGGGAAAAGGAAACTAGTGAAGCCCTAAATATAAAGAAATCAATGTTGCTATTACTTGTGATCTCACTCGTGAATTCTCGCTGTACACCCCGGTACCGGTTTCGCAGACACAAGAGAAAAAACGGTGCGCATATGCGTCGCAGCCTTCAGCGACCGTTCTACGGTTGCACCGCGAAGGCAGCGCCGCTTATCATGCAGTGTCAACTTATTTGTTTCGTACCTCGTGGGCAGCACAGAAGAAGAGAGCGGGAATGCTTAATAATATGCGTGCTCTAACTTTGAGCACTAATTATGGTGCGTACAAACGCATCCGACTACGCACACCAAACCGAAGACCCCATATAGCAGTACGAAGTCTCTACGGCCACGCTGCGCGACATACCCGTTTTTTGTGATTTTCTAACTCAATTTAAAAATACAAATTCTACTCAAACCCCATTAAGTATGCTTGAATCTGTTACCATAATTCATGGTTTTTTTTCATTTCCGCCAGAATCTAATCGCAGGTTCTGGTCAGTTGTCGGTCCCTTTAACCGATTTCTTGGTCTTCTATCGACAACGGTCATTTCACAGGGTCTGTATTTCTTGATTTCACGAAAGCCTTTGACACCATTAGTCATAATATTTTATTTAGCAAATTAAGCTCCTTGGGTATCACTGGTCCATCCGTAACCTTCATAAAAAATTACCTACTTTATCGCGAACAATCAGTGTGCACAGGTGGCGTTAATTCTAATGTCAAAAATAATTAAGCAAGGGGTACCACAGCGTTCTATTCTTGGGCCCTTGCTATTTTGTTTATATATTAATGATTTGCCTGACTACCTTGATGATCGTAAAGTTGTTTTGTACGCTAACGATACAATTTCCATCTCACGTAAATCATTACCTACTCTGGTCAACATGGTGAACAAGGAACTCACCAATGTTGTGGAATGGTGTCGTTTAAACAACTTAATTTTAAACCCACTTAAAACTCAGTTCATGGTTTTTAAAACTTCCCAAAAAATGCTACCTTTCATACCACAAGTGTCCGCTGACCATCATCTCATTCCTGCATTTGACTTTGTGCGTTTTCTGGGAATAAAATTAGACACTTATTTAAGTTCACTAATCATATTCTCTATGTTAAACAAAAAACAGCATTTGGTATAAGATTACTCATCAAATCTCGTCCATTTTTTTTCACTTGAAGCCTTATTGTTTATATATTTTGCCTTTATACATAGTCGCATCACCTATGGCATTACATCATGGGGAAATACATATAACACTCATATTTCGTCCGTATACGTTACATTCAGAATCAGGTCATTCGCATTATTACCAACAGTTCATTTTATTCTAATGCTACCCCACTCCCTCCGGCTAAGTGTATTATTACATTGTCTGGCTTGTTTAATTTTCACTTAATGATAATGTTATTTAAAGAACTTAACAAGAAGCTTGTGTTTAATTTAATGGATGCTAGGTTACTCACTAACACCAACAGCGGTGGTTAAACTATGGAATAACTTGCTCTATACACTGAAATCATCATCGTCATCATCTTCGCATGCATTCAAACATGAACTTAAAAACTTCATCTTTTACAACTAGGTTGACAACAAGAACTAGTTCTGATTTAAAAGTGTGCACGTAATTTGTAAATTTTTGTAAATTTGGGTTTGTGCTCTATGGCGTGCTTATGCTTACTTGTAGAACCGATTAATATGTACTTGTTGTGTCGCATTGAGGCTGCTTTTTTGTTTATTTGTTGTTGTTTTCTAGTACTTTCACTGTTCATTTCCACTTGCGCTGTGTAATTTTACTTGCTGTTATAATTATTATTTTTAATGTTATTGTTAACCGAGGGTCCCGCTGCAGTAGCTCGACTTTGGGACCCTCGTGTGCATACTACTAACTACGAACTTTGTATTTTGAACCAATAATAAACTGAACTGAACTGAGCTGAAGGAAATTGTCCACGATGAAAGTGGACTTCAATCATTTTTATGCGCACAGAGTTCCTGCGTTAGGTCAGACTGTTTGAAAGGTTATCAAATTTCATCCTTCTGGCTAACCATAACGGTGTTCAGTACGTACTTCGTGAATTATATCACCACCTGTAGGTGTCGGGTCGTGGCCAGGGGTTTGTCCTTATTGTTTTTCCGTTAGACAAAAATCTAGGGACCTGGGTGGGTAGAGAGCTAAAGAAGAACGAAGACCGCGCGCTCTTCCCCGCTCAAGAGCCAGTCCCAGCGGACCAACGGACGCGCATTGCAGGAACCGGCTGCTATTCCGTCAGTAGACCCCGACAGGACGTATGAAAGCTCGTGAGGATATTTTTTATTACAAGTGCCACTAAACCGAAGAATAATCATATGAAGGTTTCAGCGCGCACATTTATTTATTTATTTATTTATTTATTTATTTATTTATTTATTTATTTATTTATTTATTTATTTATTTATTCTTGATACCCTCAAGGTTGTACATTGAAGAGGGGAGGGGTTTGTGAAAATTCAAGAACAACGATAAGACATGCAAGAATACATATCAGAATTAACGGTACATGGAATAACATAAAAATTCAACAAATAGGTGTGTATCAATATTTGAAGGAATAAGATACAGTGTTGAAATTAGAGACAAACATTACATAGAACAAAAAGAACATGATCGGACAGGTTGCGCTGTTATCAACCGAAAGAAAAAAAAACTAACGAACAAAATAACGCAAAAAACTAAAGCACTTGACATATACAATGCTTCCTTTCTCAAGAAGGCATTAAGTTATTATTCACAAGTGCGTTCTTAAAACGAGAGGCGTCAGCGATACTTACAATTGAATGAGGTAAGTTATTCCAGTCGATTGAAGTCCTGTGTAGAAATGATTGTGTACATGCAAAGGTGTTATGCGGAGTACACTAACCTTGTGTGATCACGACGAGCTGAGTGATGAGGCGCTGGATGGATCCAAAGAGAGCGAAGGTACGCTTTGTGATAGATCTTATTAAAAAATGGAAATGCGCTATTCTTTTCAGCGATGAGGTAGTAGCGGTATCTCAAGGGTGTTTTTCATTAATGTGACACTTGCAGTGCGATGGTAATTAGCTAGGATGAAGCGAGGGGAGCGGTTTTGTACCGATTCTAGTTCGTTGATTAATGACGTCTGATATGTGTCCAAAACAGACGAAGCGTATTCTAACTGCGGCGGGATGTAATTTGTGTACAAGAGTTTATTTTTAATGAAGTAGGTGCAAGCGAAAAATTCCTCTTCAGGTATCCTGAGGAGCGGCTAGCTTTAGATCTCATGTATTGGATATGCTGCTTCCGAAAAAGATCGTCGTGTGTCGATCGAACATGTGGCATGTAAATCATGTCGCTCATGACATGCATATCATGATTTTCATGTTATGACCTGTCATTTGTGTTCGCCGTGCAGTCATATTGTGGCATACCAATTTTTGTATATATCCCATTAACGAAACGGCCAGGAGAGCACCAAGACCGTGGCATGCAAATCATGCCGCTCATGATATGCATGTCGTGCTTTTCATGTTATGGTCTGTCACTTATGTTCGTCATGCAGTCATGTTCTGGCATACCAATTTTCGCATACATCCCGTTAGCGAAACGGCCAGGAGAGCACCAAGACCGCGACATGTAAATCATGCCTCTCATGACATGCATGTCATGATTTTGATGTTATGACCTGTCATTTATGTTCGTCATGTAGTCATGTTGCGACTTACCAATTTTCGTAAACATCCCATTAGCGAAACGGCCAGGAGAACACAAAATCGTAGGCGGCTAGATAGATAGATAGATAGATAGATAGATAGATAGATAGATAGATAGATAGATAGATAGATAGATAGATAGATAGATACGCTCAAACTCGTCGAAGTTCGCTAAGAAATGCTTCGCATTTAAAAAATAGAGGACCTAGTATAGGCCCTGCCGGACGCCGGACTCAGAGCAAAATTAAATGAGAAGTCATTAGCTTTACCAAATTGAAAACGAGATGAAAGGAACGATTGAATCCGATTGAGTGCACCACGGTAAGTGTACAATGCGCTTAGTTTGTGAAGTAACAATACATGTTTAACGTTGTCAAAAGCCTTTAAAAAGTCCAGAAATATACAATCAGTCGGCAAACCGCTATCAGGATATACATGCATGTCATTAGTGAAAGTTGCCAGCTGAGTTTCGCAAGAGAAGAATTTACGAAAGCCATGTTGATTACTGGAAGAAAAATTACTTGCTTCAAGAAATGTGCCGAGGTTAGTAAATATAATGTTCTCCATTATTTTGCATGACACTAATGTGAACGATTTTGGCCTGTAGTTGAGAGAATAGTTAGCTGCGCCAGATTTGTGAATAGGAAGGATTTTTGCTATTTTCCAATCATGAAGCAAGGATGAAGATAGGTACGACTGTGAAAATATGCTCCCTAAGATGATAGAATAATACTCAATAGTATTTTTAGGAAATGTTGACATGATTTCATCCATTCCTCAAGAGGACGTAAGACTGAGGTTGCGTATTATTTTCTTTATGTCGCTAGAGTTAAAAATTATGGGGTCCATAGGTAAAAAAATCGCATCGTGATGGCCTTGGTAGTTCATGGTTATGACTTTCAGGCGTGAATGCCTTAACAAACTTTTTATTCAGAATTGTAACGCAGTGTTTTCGGCGTATGCTTTCGCCCGAAGAAGTGCTAAGTCATATAATTCTTCATTCCGCTGACCTAATTACATTTTAGAAAGTTTATGGTTTCTTGTAAGCACGTCGGGCAGGGTGGCATTAAAAATATGAAAATTTAGCATTCTTTAATTCAGGGCTGTAATCTGCAGCAGCCTCTTTGTATGCCGACTATTTAGCCTGGGTTTGTGTTCGTTGAGCTGTGGGAAAAAAACACGTTTCTTCCTAATAGACAAGCGTTTGACAGATTTAGTATACCAGGAATTGTTGTTGCCAGAGAAAACGTGCCTAGTCGGAATAAATTGATTTACAAGTTCACGAATTTTTTTCTTGAATAGGTCTCAGTTAGTATCGATTGAGTGCTCACCAGTATTAGGCAAGAAATCATCAAGAAAGAGAGCCAGTTCCTGGTTAATAGCGGTGAAATTGCCTTTTTTTATAGTCTCGAATGGTTTTAAGAATGCAATGCCAGGCTAACGGAAAAATGCGAGACGTCCTGATCGATCATGCCGGGTCGGATACATCGGATGTATCCGACGTGCTCTGGTGTGCCGATAACCCCTGTCTGTATGCTGAGAATTAGATCGACTTCATTAAGTAGTGGATTGTGGCGCACGGTGCGGTGAACTTTCTTTAGTACTGCATCGAGGGTGGCCTTGGGCTGGCATGGGGACGTCCGTTATGTTTCGTGGGGATGATTTCAAAAAGGACACACGAGGCGGAGTAGGTGATTTGATGTGCTTGGTAGGCAATGGTGCGATGTATAAGTGTGTACATATGGACGGTGTCTGTGCCGTCTGAATGTACCGCATGGTAGCTCGGGAGCTTAGCTTAGTGTTGTGTGTCCTGCAAGAGTAGCTGACGTTTGCCAGGGAGAGTAGGTTTTACGTGTTGCAGCAGAGCTCGTTTGCCCCGAAAACCGCGGACGTTCCGCATAGATTGGTGACAGGTCGGAAAAGGAGTTATCCCGACCCGCCATATTGGAGCGTGGGGAGAACGAGGATAGGTGGTTGTGGAAATTAGGCAGGGGTGGGAATAGGGCGGGGACGGGAGCTAGGGGGCTGCTCACACGTAGATCTAGAAATTCTCTAGCCCGCGAAGGCTGTTTCGAAATGCGCGTAAAATCTTGTTGGCTAAGCGTGTGAAGAGTGTGCCTATTGTTCTTCAAGGCGGGTACATGATCGCTTGGCCAATGTCTCGAATCTAGCTTCGAGGCGTGCCTTTAGTGCTACCAGTTTGCATCATATTTGGCTTCCAAGTTTTGGCGGTCAGCGTGGCAGTCATTGAGTGCTTCAGCTATGCGTTTATTTTTATGTAGGAGTGAAGGGGATGTAGGAGGGGTGTTTAGTGGCTCCTTAGTCGATGGGAGAATGGGATCTGGGGAGGAATGTCGAGGTGGGGGGGTGGGGGGGGGGGAGGGAGTACAGAAGGAGGTGTTACAAGGGCGGTAAGGCGTCTTACTTTCGCACGTAGTCCGGGAGCTCCTGGTAGCGGGGACCAGATGCATGCAGGGTGAGGCTCGGAAGCACCGTGATCAAGGGGGGTGTCTTTATGTTGTCGGTCCAGGTCTGTCGGTCTGAGCTCTTCGAGATTCCTGCGCATTGGGCGTCATCAGGTGGTTCCGTACGCTTGGTGCTGGCAGCGCGTGGCGACTTGTGTTCTACGCGTGGTCATGGCCATGGTTCACGTTCGTAGATGTATTTTATGTATTTTGTCGTTCTGGGCAGATGTCGGTACTTGCATTTTCGAAGACGCGGCTAAGTGCAGGCCTTGGCAGAGGATGCATACTGGTTCACACGGGGGTTTCATCCATCGAGTTCGAGGTTGGACGCCGAATTCTGTGCGGCGGCCTATTGCTCGACAGTTGCTGCAGGTCTCGACCTTTGGTGTGTATGACGTGCTGATTGCAGTCCTCCGCCATAAACAATTGTTCGGGGACGGTGTGTCCCGTGTGTCGAGTGTGTGGTTAGTATAATTTGATGTGGGGCTGCCGGTGACTATGTCGGGTAGGAGTTCCTGAGGGAATTCTGTCGAGTAAGCGTTTGTAATTATACAGTCCCGACTGAGCCATCAGGGGGTGCAGTGTATGCCGTAATGACACACTGTCGCTGGTCGTGGATAATCTACTGTAGCTGTACTATATACTGAGGGCATCATCTTGCGCAGACAGTTGCTATTGACGGGACGAATCCGAAGCTCCACCATATAGATGGTGCGGTCAGTGCTGAAGCCTGTTCGAAAGCGTTCAGAAGGTTGCTGGAACATCGTCAGGTCAAGGCCTCCTTGGGAGCTCAAGACGGCTTTATGGACGCTGTCACATTCCACTATCTTGTCAAATTCTATAATGGCTGCATTTCTGAGCAAATCAGGGAGCCTGTAGCTGCCGTCTGGGCCAATAAAATCGGCCAAGCTGGCATGTCAACTTGGCGGAATTTGACAATATCCAGAAAAGCACCTCGGTCACGTCGACGTAATAGAACCCTTCAAGGAAGCCAAGCCGTCTTTTGAGCGCCGCTGCGTGCGCTTGCCTTCTGCTCTTAGGCATTTATGCTGCTATATTGAAAGGACGCAGTTTTCTACAGCCATAGTAGGCAGCGCGGCTCAGTGTCCGCGGACGTGGGGAAAGGGAACGAAAGAGAGGAAAGGAGACGAACGCTGTAGTGGAAGCGTCCACAGATTTTACACTGGAGCATTTATACAGAGGGGAAAACGTGCAGGCGTTGGTAAAAATGAGTGAAAACGCAAACATTATTGCGAGAATTGCACCTTTCAGATGAAGAGAAAAAATTTTAGTCATGGAGGTGCCGGGGTTTGAACCCGGGACTTCTCACATGCAAAGCGAGCGCTCTACCTCTGAGCTACACCCCCGAGACAGAAAATTTGTATGGCAAATCGTTATTAATATTTCACAGTTCTTGTTCCTTTATGAGAGTACGTTCAAGGTTGAGCACAACAAAGAAATAAAAAGAAGGTACATGTGGGGAATACTCGGCATTGACGACTGCTAAGAATCATAAGGTAAGGGAAATGGGGGTCATCGTGCAAAAAAAGTAAAATATAAAAAAAAGCGCCACCTTGCACATTGTGCTATTGTAAACCAGCGATGGCTGAAACGCGCGTTCTTTAGCGTTTGTTCCTTAATGTGGTTAAACAAACTCTTGCGCTGGGCTTGTCGCAGTCGTTATTCGAAAAGTCGCACATTACGCTTCGCATAATCATCATCATGTAGCAGTGGGATGAAGGCAAGAGAAGGCCGAGCGAAGGAGCGCGAGAAAGTACGCGAGCAAATACCTTTCTGAAGATCATCATCGTCATCATCCTGTCTACGCCCACTGCAGGGCAGATGCCTCTCCCATAGATCTCCATTTATCCCTGTCCTAACTGTCCCTATTAATCCCCGCAGACTTCCTCATCTAATCTGCCCACCTAACTTACTGCCGCTCCCTCTCACATTTGCCTTATTTAGGGATCCACTCTGTTACCCTTAATGACCAACAGTTGTCTTCGCATTACATGGCCCGCCCGCGTCTATTTCTTCTTCCTAATTTTTTATCAATATATCGCTAACACGCGTTTGTTCCCTAATCCACTCCGCTCTCTTCTTGTCCCTTAACATCAAACCTACCATTTTCCGTTCCATAGCTCGCTTCGTGGTTCCTAATTTAAGCAAAACCCAATGAAGTTGAGCAGCAGAACTAAACGAACGATCCTCGACGTTTCGGTATATCTAGCTTGGTTGCACTTAAACCATCCGGTGTCGTGGCTGAAGAGCACGCATTTGTCGTAGTAGGAGACAGCACATCAGGTGATTACATCCACCGCCGTTGCGATATATGCGTGTTCGTGGCGTCATCAGACGTCACTGCCCAGCATCCTATACGCAGTTTCACGACTCGTCACACAAAAAAATTGGCCGCGTATCTGCGTGCTTCGCAGTAAATGTCTTCGAAAGACGATAATCTTCTGCCGGCCGTGATACATGAGTCCTGGTCTCGTCCGCGGCTACCCGTGATGCTGTTTTCGTACAATTTCCTCTTCGCTGCAATTTGGTCGTCGGTCTTTTCCCTGCATTGTCTAAGCATGTCTTGTAGAGTGGGTTGTGTTTCATCAAGCGGCCATTTATGTTTCACCTTGCCTCAGACAGCGCCATCTCTGTGTTAAATCGGCCCCATCTGGCTGGCATTGATAAAATAGAGGAGGCGCTGCGTGAGATACAGACGCCATCTGGCAGCGCCATCGGGAAACATGAGCTTGTGCAGAATCCCTGGGCAACTGCCAGGTGGCAGCACCAAATCGTCGGCAGAGGCCTTTTTCATGCATAGCGTCGCATTTTAGCGCAGGTGAAGAAACACTAGGATCTTTAGAATTACGTATCTATGTATTTTCTAGTAAAAGGACACACCGCCTGATACTCAGATATGCGTAATACTTGCTTTTTGATCGACAATGTTCACAAGTACGAAGCTGCCAGTTCAAGATGGCTGGGCGTTAGGCAAGTGCTTAAACTTTGGCCGGGTGGCTGAATCATGTGACAGACAGGCAGACCAAAATTTATGCGTTCAAGTATCCCAAGAAAGACTATCGCCTTTAAAAAGCAGCCCTGACGAAGTTCGCGGCGTCCACGCGTAGACAACGCAAAGCTAGTGAAACGTCGCAGTCACAAAGCGATAGAGCGAGACTCGAAGCGCGCGAAACCTTACCGTCTCACGCTCACGAGGTGTCACGTGAGTGCCGCGCTGGTGAAACGTGGTGTGCAGTGTAGACAGCGCTCGCTGCCAGCTCAGGCATCCGGAGGCCAGTGCACCGTTACGGTGAGTTTGCCGGTAGTGCGGGCGCCTCTTAACGCTGCATTGGATGCTGCTGGGTACCCCATAGGCAATTTCCTCGCTGAGTGCTTCGCGCGACGCCGATTCCCACAGTGCGTGGGATGGGCATGATTTTTAAACGCGAGTGTTTTATGGCGGGGTCCACCAAAAAATTTGTGACGCACTTGCGTAACGGAAGTAGGTGTCTGAAAAATAGACACGCATTTCGGACTGCGAAACTACCACCCGCTGGGATTCGAACCAACAACTAGCCAGAGTGCGGCGGTAGAGGCTGCAAGCGCTACCGACCACGCCACCAACAGAATTGCGATACGGGGGAGGGGGGGGGGGGAGGAGGTGGAAGACGGGCCTTATTTATTTACCAGACTGCCTTACAATTTGCATCAAGTTGATGTCCGGTTAAAGCAAACATATTTAACCAACAAAATAGCTCTTAAATTATGTCGCCTCCCTTTCACTGCAATCCTTGTTCTCAGCGGTGGTACCGCCACCTATAGGCACAATGGAGCGAAGTCGTAAATTGCAGCGTTAATATGCGCTCCGGCAGTTAGCGTTTTAGTAGTTCCGACGCCTCTATCGCCGGGCAGGCTTCGGCGTCCTGCCGGCGCGTTGCTTCAGCCACGACCGCTGCATAATTTGTTTTGTGGGACGTCCATGATAGCGATTTGTGTTGTGACGCGCTTTACTCTAGGAACGCAAAGACGGCCGTTGACAAGCAAATCATGCGCTTTTCGCACAGCGATGTGTGTGTTCACAAAGCGATCCGCTGACGAACACTTCGGTTTCGCTTGTAAGGTTTCACCGTTTGCGAACACTCCTGGTTCCTGCCAAGTTTGCGCAGGGGGCTGCTACGCTCAATGCAGTGTCTCCGGAGAAGTGTGAGTCGTTATAGAGAGCTTTCGCTAATGTTCTAAACTAATAGTAGGAAGCGCGGCTCGGTGTCCGCAGAGGCGGGGGTAAGTCAACGAAAGAGCGGAGAGTAGGCTATAGCGGAAGCGTCCACAAATTTGTACATTACAAGCATTTTACAGAGGAGAAAGCGCGTAAGCGTTGCTAAATGTGAGTGAAAGCACAGAGACCATTGCGACAATGACAGCATTAAGGTGAGGAAAAAAAAAAGGTAGATCGTGGAGGTGCCGGGGATCGAACCCGGGACTTCTCACATGCAAAGCGAGCGCTCTTCCACTGAGCTACACCCCCGAGACAAAGGGCTCCTACGGTAAATTAATATTTCACCGCTTTTGTTTTTTTTTTTTCACTCGGAGTAAATTGGAAGTTAAGCACAAAAAAGAAAATAAAGAGAAGGTAGATGTAGTGAATATTCGGCAGTAGCGACTATTAAATATGTTGAGGTAAGGGGCATTGGGGAACATCATGCACGAAAAAAAAAAAAGAAAAGAAAAGCCGTCACCTGTGCACTTTGCACAATCGTAAACCAGCAGCGATGTTGAAATGTGCGTTCCCAGTGTCAACTCTTGTTTTTTAATGTGGTTAAACATACGCTTGCACTGAGTTTGTCACAGCATTTATTTGAAAAGCCGCACATTGGTCTTCGCGTAATCATCATCATGTAGTAGTGGGATAAATTCAAGAGTAGGCCGAGCTAAAGAGAACAAGTGTGCGCGCAAACGCCCCTTCGATGGATGAGAGTTCTCACTGTAAACAGGATTACCCGATTTTCCTTTCGTCTAGCCCTAGAATGTTCTAACAGCAGAGCTGCGCAAAGGTTCGCTATGTCCGCTGTTGGCTCTTGTTAAGCAAAAGGTAAAAAGAAGACCGGCCCTCGCACTGGACGCACTATCCACATTGTTGCCCCTTTGTCCTGTGACACACAACGGTGATTGCGCGGAGGAAAATGTAGAAAGAACGAAGGGGAAAAGCCTACCGCTGCATGGCAGTGACTATGCGAAAAACGATATTGAAAGAGAAGAAGAAGAAAGAAATGAAATAAAGAAAGAAGTATCAGAGTACGCAGAAGGGAAAAGCGGACCCGCTTTTGCCCTCAACCCAATGGCTGCACCCTAGGCCTGAGCCCACTGCTCCCCACACTAGTGGTTATTGTGCTCGGCTGCTAACCTATAAATCGCGGGTTGGATCCCGGCTGCGACGATCGCTTTTTTGATGGAGGCGAAAATGCCAGACGCCTGTGTATTGTGCATTGTCAGTGCACGTTAAAGAACCTCACGTGGTCAGTGTTTGCAGAGCCCTCCCTTACGGCGTTCCTCTTTATATCTTTTCGTTCTCTTTCCGCTACCCACACGGATGTAACCAAACCACAACCATCTTTCTGTCCGCCGCGGTGGTGTAGTGGTTACGGTACTCGGCTGCCACCCGAAAAACGCGGGTTCGATCCCGGCCGCGGCGGTCGCATTTTCGATGGAGGCGAAAATGCCAGAGGCCTGTGTGCTGTGCGTTGTCAGCGCACGTTAAAGAACCCCAGGTGGTCTAAATTTCCGGAGCCCTCCACTACGGCCTTTATCTATCTCTTTCACTCCCTTTCCCCCATCCCCACGGACGCTTATCCGGGGTCCCTGCATGGGCTGCAGAAATTAGCGTCCTTTCCTAACCGAACCACAATCAATCATCAATCAACCATCTTTCTCTACGTGGATTCATCGCGGCCGGAGCGAACGAGAAGCCTAATGTCTCGTTCACACTGGTAAATCCGGCGTCTACAGTCGACGGAATTCTCCTGCCGCCGAAAACCGCGTAGTTCACACTGCTTACCGCCGCGGAACCGGCACCGCCGGAGAGTGACATAACGCCATCTGCCGAGCACAGGTCGAACCTTTAAAAAAGTGCGCTATTAATAAGCAAAATATATCCGGACTTGTCTACTGGTACAAAATGCGATAAATGCAACGCTTCCATCGATCTCAGTCACATGCTCTGGCGCTGCTCCGCGTTACACAGCGACAAGGACAATACTGAAGAGCGGTGGGACGCAGCTCTACGCAGTCCCACTTTAGAAAAGCAGCTATGGGCAGTCCAACGGGCCCGCGAAGCGGCCGAAAGGCTATCCCTTTCTGTCCCAACGTGGGAGCGGCCCGCTTCGCGCTAGAAAACTAGCGCGACCTAATGGACCTCAATAAAGTTTTTACATCCATCCATACATCCATGGCCCGGATGTACACGCCGTTCCACCGGTTCTACGCTCGTGCGGATCTTTTCCGTTTCGTTTGTGTGCCTGAGCAAGATGCGGTACTGCTAGGCTCGCTGTGAAACACGTTTTGGTGATGCATGACGGGCGGAAACATTCGCCGAATAAACGGCGCCAGCGGTGGTGTGTTCGTCCTGGAATACATGAACGCGAGAAGCTTGGTCACGCCGTGAAAGTGCTATTCGTTGCTCGAAATTGTGACGTGGACACGTGGATTCCTACAGCGAGTAAGTTGACAATGGCTGCTATTCGTGACACTACTCAACGCGCGGCGTTTTCCGAAGAAAAGTGGGTGTTTACGATCCAGTTTGATGTCCCGACGAGCTTCGAATACAGCGACAATCGCGCCGGACTTGACTGCCATTTTTCGAACCTGTGACCCGCGCTCCTATTGGTCCGCGGCGGGAAATCCGGCGGCAGCGGCCGCAAAAATCGCTCCCGGAGCGATCGGCGCGGATAGGGCTGTTTCGGCGGATCTCGCTGCCGCCGAACAGGTTTCCGCGCTGTTCCAGCCGCCGGATTGCTCAGTGTGAACGCCCCATTAGTCTTGCGCCGCCGCGGCAGACGTGGGTCACCACGTCTGCCGCGGTGACCCACGCGAACAATGCACTACTACTTGCAAACGCGGATCTGCTCGGCGTAAGCCAGCACAGGAACATGTCACACGACACTGCGTTACGCAGTTTTGGTGCAAACATGGCATACTATAACATTGCATTACGCGATTTTGACAGGAAGATGTCACGTGACATTGCGTTACGTGATTTCAGCGGGAACTTGTCACGCGTCATTTCGTTACGTGATGTTGGCGTAAACATGTCACGTCACATTGCGTTACGTGTATGGGAGAACATGTCACGTGACCCTGCGTTACGGGATGTGGGCGGAAACATGACACGTGTCATTGCGTTACGTTATTTCGGGTGATCGCGCGGCATGTTTCCGCTAACATAACGGAACAAAATGTCACATGGCATGTTTCCGTCAGAATCGCGTAGCGCGATGTCACGTGACATGTTCGTGCCAAAATATCACATGACTGTCAGGTGACCTGCTTCAGTAAACTGTCGGCCAGCTTCGCTGTGATCTGGCTTTGCGCGACCTAGCGGAAGCTGCTTGGCGCTTAAGATACAGAGCAGAAACTAATCTAAAATCATTTTGCTGAACCGGGGGTGCAACGATGACATAGCCCGCTGTAGACGCACGCACTCAATGATATTATTTAATTGATCATTAATTGCTGGGGTTTCACGTCCCAAAGCCAGGGTATGGTTATGCGATACGTCGTAGCTGAGGGCTCCGGAAATTTCGACCATGGGGTTCTTTAGCGTGCACTGACATCACACAGTACAGGGGCCTCAACATTTCTCCTCCACCGAAACGCAGCATCCGCGGCCGGGATTCGATCTCGCAACGCTCGCATCTGCAGCGGAGTACCATAGCCACTATACGACCGTGGCGGGTACCCAATGATATCAATACCAAAGACGGGAGCGCAAAGCGAAATACTTTTGCATAATTGGATAAGTATAAGTTCAAGGATGTTATACTGCGTGAGCACAAGGGACAAATATTCTAAAGCATACATGGGACGCACGCGCGCATGTAAAAACTGTAGAGGTTAGCAGACGACGCAACGAGCTATGCCACACTTGGCAGCTTCGTCCACACACGGCTAGGTGCCTGTCTGTATTCGACCTCACAGCCAATAGTTTATACTAAACCCACGAAAGGTTATGCAATCCTCATGCGAACATTCGTGAAATGCACGAGAAGACAACTATTTCGAAGGCTGTACAAATGCCTTTCGCTTCGCTTTGCTTCATTGGCAATTTGCTGCCAGTCATAATCGGCAATATTTCTTGTCGAACCCACAACCGTGAAAGAGCTTCCAATTGCAGAAGATCACTGTTTCTGTGTTCGTGCAGTTGCTCTCCGTGTCGTCTGCCTTCATTGGGATCTTACTGCCACTAAAGGTCGGCAATATTTATTGGCCAATCCACAAGAATGGACGTATTACTTTCCATAATTCTGTCGCCTATTGGTACGGTGGCTCATCTCCTGATTTTATATTTTTCGACAATCGGCGGGTAAAAATCGGGTGATATTTTTCAGCATGATATGGGAGAAAGCAGTTTTTTCTGGTTATATTAACAGATTTAAATTTGCAATTGAAAGCTGCGCAGTATGGTCAGTGTGGCACGCGCCCTGTAAACTACCTTTACGCCACTGGCATTCAATGTAGCCAACCGGATGCAACATTGTCTTGTGGTGGGGTAACTAGAGCACGCCGACTCATTGTAGCAATAAAATAGAAGTTGGTATGTTGTTTTGAAGTTAGTGGAAAAATGAAGTTTTGCCCAATTCTTCTTAAAATAACTGAACGTGTAACAATCGGGTGAAATTGAGTTTTACCCAAGAACCAACAGTCCACAGAGATTATATAATCGCGAAGAGTATGCAAGGTACAGTGACTATTCCTGCTCAGAGCAACGTTTGCTTGCGAGCGAGCCTCCCACGAAGAGGAAGGCGATCAATAGCACGTTTCACGTGGTGATCATGCCACGCTTGTCATCATTATCATCATATCCCTTGCTGAACAACGGCGGTCTCGCGAGTGCCGGTCGAGCGTGTAATCTAGTTGAGTTACGACGTCCTTTGATAATTATCGCGTCGCCGTCATGGAGAAAAGACAGCGTGAGATCCAAAGGTGTCCACCGCAGGCATTCGACAACGCCACATACGTGAAATCGGGAGATCAGCTGGCCGAACATGGCTCGCCGAACAGGACGTCCTGGTATTACAACCCTCCGCTCGAAAGAAGCCAAATGTTCGACTTTGCTAGGTCGTTCGATGGACAAGATCGACAGCTACATTACTACAGGCACGACCCGGATGTTTACGCCATGAAAGGCCCTTGGCTGGCAGCACAGCAGGGCGTCCACGTGCGCGGCGAGGAAATTTGGCCAGCGATCCGAATGCAGATCCCAGCTCTACCGGCACGCTTGAACCACCAGAGCACTGTGGTATCCGAGAGCGTGGCGACGTCTTCGGTGAGGGGCAGCTCTGCCGTCAGCTGTGGCAGGACAGATCGGTCGAAGAGAAGCGCCACTAGCAGCAGCGGTTGCAGCAGTAGTAGCAGCGGCAATGGCTCGTACTCGGCTCGGCCCGATCGCAGCCCCTACTTCGATAGCCAAAGCCTTCGCTCTCCGTCTGGCAAGCGCTGGGAAAACCGCGTGTCCTGGGCTACCTGCGCGCCCGTCGTCATGATGGCACTGTTGGTGGCGTTCCTCCTTCTCGTCTCGCTCGCCACCATGGCGCGCTCGAACCGCGTTATGGCCGCTATCTCGGCCGTCGCAAGTCCTAATGTCAATTACCAGAAGCCGCAGATGATGTCGTCATCCGCTACCATGACAACCTTCCACGCACCAGCGTTGCCCATGAGGTCGACGAAAGCGTCAGCATGGACAGGGAGCCCAGTAGGCACACGGAACGTGACTACGCTGCAAGACGCAGAAGGAGAAACTGCTACGCCGACGTTTACGGCTAATGCCGAGACTTGGGTGGAGACAGCTGGCAACAAATTTGGGAGGCACGGCGAGACGGCGAAGAAGGCTACCACTCCCTCTGTCCGGGCGGACGATTACGAGAGCATTGATGCTGGCGAGGACAGCGAGGATCTCATGGCTTTTCCGTTCCAGCGGCCCGTGAGTGCATAGGGTCGTAGGCTGCCTTAAAAGGGCTTAAGTGCAGAAGCCGCAGGCAGTTCGTAAGCACTTTCGTTTAGTTGAATTTATTATTGTACGTAGGCTATGTAGAAAAAACAGCCCTTATTCTGTTTTTTTACGCACATTTAGATCGGCTAGCAGAATTCTGCGCGCCGATGTTGAAAAATATGTCATAGCAAAACAACGTCATAGAGCGTATGATGTAAAACATTTGGCAAAAGCTGCCATCACCTGACGTATGCAGCGTCGTCTCCCTGAACGTTTCCACCACCTGTCGCATGACTGCGTCGCCCTGCGGGAGAGATCTTTATTTTTGTGACACCTTTGTTGGAGAGCACTCTACAGGGCAAGTAGTAATCGGCCTAAGGAAAACGCAACTGTTGGGATGATGAGGTGGTCGATAAGCATTTTCTCCCTAAGGATTCGGTTATTACAGTATGGTCGTTTTAGTTTCTTGGATTTTATTCATTTTATCACCATGTCTCAACAGATTAGCGAATTGTTTCTTTCGTAACTGCTTTAGCCACTGGTTAGTCAGCTTTCCCTGTACGCCTGCGAGTCATATCTAGGAGCCGTCGTCTAGTGGGAATGGCTCCGCCCACAGCTGTGGTGGGCGCGCAGTTTCGAACGACACCGCGGGTGACCCACCGGTCTTGATACAAACGGGTATAGGCTTTGACCGCAGCCTTGGCGCCTCGACTTCTCGCAGATGTAAACGCCTGGGAGAAACCTCGCTAACACCGCCATGGGTATACTAGCTCAAATGAATTCGAACATTCAGTTTTCCCTAAACTCATGTGAGATGTGTTCTCCAAAACCCTCAACCCTTTAATTTCGCCACATTTCCGCACCCTCCTCCCTTTTCCCACTGATAGAAGCGAGCCGGCCCGCAGTCGCTCCTTGATGAATGGGCCGAGCGGGTTCCGATAATGCGGCTGTTAGCCTTAAATAAAGCTGGTTGGAGACATCGCGCAGTTCTCAGTAATGCTTTTTCTTGCAGACTCGTCCAATGTGCGGCGACGTGTTCTACACAGTCTGCCGCCAGAACTCAGAGCAGCGCGAGTTCCACTATCGCCGCTCGGTGAATGCTTGCGTCGAGACGGCCGCCGACACAGTGCACTCTTGCAACCGAGGTGTCAACAGGTTCGCCTCTATTGCCCACTGCCGTCGAAGCTGCGTAGGCACTGCACATCGGCCTGCCAGGGAGTGTTTCGGAAAGCCGCTGTTCACGAACTGTGCCAGGTAAGGTACACATGGGCGTGTAGCTTGCGCTGGTGCTCTTAGGGATAAGAAAGCTAGGGTCCACCAGCCGTGGTAGCGTATCGCCTTGAGCGTTGGCGTGCTAAACTCGAGGTCGTGGGATCGAAGTCACGGCGACCGCAGTTCGACGGAAGCGACGAACGAAAGATACCCCGTGTAAGATAGCCGTGGATGCGAAAGATACCCGTGTACATAGATTTGGGTGTTCGTTAAATTACTCCAGGTGGTCAGAAAAACTCCGAAGCCCTCCATTACAGGGTATGCTTGATAATCATATCGTGGTCGTGGCGCGTAAAACAACATCAATTGTGATTACTAAATCTACTGTCCGAATTTCTAGGAACTCAGCATTGTAGCTTAGTGGCTACGACGCTCCACTACTCCGCAGTAGACGCGGCGAGCCCTGCCCCTTTGCGAGCACTTTGATGGGAACGAAGTGCAAGAACGCTTGTTCACCGTGTGAAAAGAAGTCGAGTGTTAAGAACTGATCAGGAGTCGCTTGATATAATTTCCCACAACAATGGTACTGCAGAAAAAAGCCCTGTGCCCCTTGAAGAGGATAATCCAGCGCCCATGGAGCGTCTGCGTTATCGCGCAACGGGAAGAAATCTCACGTGACCGTGTGATGACTTTACGTGTGTTTTGGCGCCTAGTTGCTTGACTGTGCCCAGGCTGTGCTTTTTCCTTCTCTCGCCGGTTCAACATCGCCGCCAGAACACATCAGTTTTGTGCGCTGCTTGTAAGCGAAATACTTCGATACGTTCATAAAGGCGGCAATTTCCAAGTCGCTCTGGTGCGCGGGCGGTTCGCCGAGGACTGCATGTTGTTTTATTTCCTGCGTGAATCTGTATGCTTCCATCTTTGAACAAACTATGCAGTATAAATCACAATGGGCCAAGCAACAAGAAGCCGCACGCCGCATGGGTAGATATGATTGTCTGTGACGGTAAGGAACAGCCTTCTCAAACCCCACGCGCATACTGTACTGCATACCTAGGCGTCGAAACAATGAAATATGCCGCCCACCTGATGGATTCGGGGAAATACTTAATAGTTTAGATTACACGAAGGCGCAGCTAAGTAAAGCCAATCGTTCACGAAATGCCCTGAATGTTCTGCCAAGAAGTGAATCTGAGACTGCCCGTGCCGTACTGGGAAGGCCCGCCAACTATAGCCGATGGTGATCTCCCTCGTGCTGGGCCCTTATATAATATGAAGACACCCATTTTTAATAATAATAATAATAATAATAATAATAATAATAATAATAATAATAATAATAATAATAATAATAATAATAATAATAATAATAATAATAATTATATATATTATTATTATTATTATTAGTTTTAGTCTGCTCTAAGTACCATCTGTATGAATCCGCAAGAAAATACCGCTGAAGGTTTCTGGCCTTCGTTTTTAAGCATCAGTCACTCCTTGTTGGTGCGTTTAGTCTATGACGAACCCTTAATACTTTAATAATCACGAAGCAAGTCAAATGAAATTTGGAAAAAAGTAGAACTTGGCGCCGGTAGAAATTCAAAGAACGCCGTTTTATTAGGAAATTTGCGGCGTTCTAATTGTTTTACGACCATGCTCCGGTAGCGCAAAAGAGGAACGAAGCTGACAGCACGCGCCCCTCTGCTCCCGCACCCAACGTTACTAGAAAACGTTGCCCGCACCCGCCTGCGATTCCTCTTCTCTAAGCACGCCTGTAGTCACGCATGCACTAGGCATGCGTTTAGTCAGCGAGAGCCGAAGAAGCTGACAAATGTTACGTCAGGTCCAGCTATCTGCAACGTATTGTGTTCAGCGTTCGTGTTAAAGGTCCACTAAAGAACAAAACGATTTATCGCGTATTAGTAAACGACTTTTTTACAATACCATGCGCCACTTTTTCTCCTCGAGAAAAACGCTTGGTAAGCGAGAAAACGCACGAAAGTACAGGTTGCGGCGCCGCCATAAGGTTTTCGCACCGCAAACTGTGAAGTCACAGAATTTGGAGACTCTGGCTGAGGACCACTTATAATTTAGTGTCAAAGATGGATTGCATTGTGTCCTAGAGGGCCCAGGGAGTTAATTTGGCAATCTTCATATTGTTTCATTGAGTCAGTGTGACCAAAGATACGAAAGGGTAATTTGAAAGGAACAATAAAGTCCTTCTTGTCGCGCTTACGTTAAAGGCCCAGCTTTCGGCCGAAACTTAGAAATGATGGCTAAGTTTCAATGAATGAAAAGGACCCTTTAGTTTCTCTTATAATGGTGTACCTACGGCAGTGAAAGTAAGGAGTGCAGTGCTTTCATCTATTAGCATAAGCCGATTCATTGCTGGACTTCAGTGTCGCTTTAGCTCCGAGAGCTTGGCGCCCCATTTTTCGACTCGTAAGGCACGAGACTTTCGTCTTCATAGCTGGTGTAACATACACAATGCGAAGGTTTCTCTCATTCGTTTAACTGCTTGCTTTGGTAGTACGTTTATAAAGTCTTTTATATGGCAGAGCTCGCAACATATCGGCGGCGACAGTCTAGGCAGGGCACAGCTTCCAGCACGAGAACCGTTGCTGAGCAAAAGAGGTCGAGCCACTAACGTTTGGACCTTGTAGCACTGAACACACTGTCGCTGAGACTACTAACGTTAGGACCACTATAGTGTGCCTCTTCTTCGCTACGCGGTTGTTGCTTATCACTTTGCAAACCCTAGGTTCCAACCCTTATCGCTCATTTCCGATATGCTGCACGTGCGTTTGTCAAGGAATGTGATGGAAAGAAGCGCCTGCGACACATCTTGAATCTCTTTGGTGGGTAGTTCGTTCAACAGGTGGGTCCGTTCTGGTCACAGCCGTACATCACACTGGGAATTCAGGAATGTGATAACGTCTGCTTCATATGCTGTATGCTCTCGCTCCTTATTGCCTCTTTTTTCCTTGGTGTAAAAAAAAAAAAAAAGCAGCAACCGCCATTTACACGAATTTCACTGACCGCATTAAAAATATTAGCTCGTCTTAGACCAACTCGTCGGAGGATCTCTAGACGAGCTACTACCCGGTCCGGTACATTTAGACCAAGTTTGTCTTCAGCAAAACAAGTCACGCTTTCGTATTTCCTGCATGTTCTGTTCGGGCAGGCAGGACGTGCTGTCTAGCTGGTGGTTCTTCGAGGGCCGGAAATGTGTCCCTTGGAACTTTCCGTCCGGCGGATGTCCGGCTGACGACAGCGCCGTCTTTCGTACGGCCCATGAATGCCGGACGCGCTGTCTGGCAGGCGGACTGCGACGTTCTCCGTGTGGTCCACCCCGGTCTGTGGCCTGCGGTCAGCGACACCTGAAGCACCCATTCTTTGCCGATTTGTCCTCGAGAGACGGCCGCATCCGGTGCCTGCGCTCGTCGCCTGATGTGCTGCGAGACCGCCGGTGTCTGACGGGGGCAAACCGTTTTCGCACCCGCGAAGCGTGCATTGTCACGTGCAAAGACAAGCAGACGGTCTGAGCACTGAGTTTTGAAGAGCACTGTCCCTAATATAACGCTTCTAGCGAGTGAACTGTATCCAGCGTCAATGGTGAAAGTGGCACAAATGCTACCAATATTGCCTTGGAAAAGGGTACTTCAATATTGTTTCTGCATAAAAAAACGCTATAAAAGGGATATAATTTTAAGCCAACAGCGTAGATAAAAGCTCGGACCGTCTGTTGATCTGCGTGCCAATTCCCTTACGCCTAGGAGGACTCGGTTTACACCGGCGAGTTGGGTTCTCGTCAGACTTTTTTTTTTCTCTATTTGTTGAGTCAGCTCACTCAAGCACCAACAGCAGATATTGTTCTTACGTTACCCAGGGATTTGATATATAGAAAACCCTAATTGCCGATGCTGTCCACGCTTTCGCTCAAAAGCGATACTTGGCCCACTGCGGTTCAACCTTTCGTAACAGTGCAAGTGGCACAATACGGAGCGGTGCGTAATATCAGGTTGGTGGGCAAACGCTATTGTAGGCAATTAATTTTGTTCATATTCTTGAGGAATTGTAGCAATACATAAAATAGGAGCGAAAATGCCTCGGGAGCTTTAGCTATCGCCTTAGAAATGCGAAAGCCAAAAACGTTTGGTAGTCAATCCAACACGAACCTTAGCCAGTCCGACATTACGATGAGAGCTTGTTGGCGCGACACGTGCAAGGATCTCTCTCTCTCTCACACACACACACACACACACACACACACACACACACACACACACACACACACACACACACACACACACACACACACACACACACACACACACACACACACACACACACACACACCTACCTTCTGGTGGCGCGGGCTACCCCCACTTTATTTTAATTTTTTTTCAATACCAGGGGGACAAATTTAACACACACACACACGAGAGAGAGGTACGAGAGGGAGGCGATAGCGGATGATGATTATGATGATCGTTGTTCGGTTAAGGAAAGGACATTAATTTCTGCAACATATTTCGGGAGCACAGGTACGTTGCGGTGGGGACAGAAGAAAGAAAATGAAAGATAGGAGAGAAAAGCCGCGTTGTGGATGGCTCCGCTGATTTTGACCACTTGGGGTTCTTTAACGTGCACTGACAGCTCACAGTACACTGGTCTCGGGCATTTTCGCCTCCACCGAAAGTTCGACTGCCGCGGCCGAGCACCGTTACCACTACACCACTGCGGCGGGCGATCGCAGAGTAGGGAAACTTGTTTCTGGTAGACGCCCTCTCCTCTTTACTCTTTTAGGTGCGGAGCACCTTAGGGGTTGGGCTTGTCGGTGTGTCCTGCTGCTGTCGTCGCGGTGGGCCCATCCTGGGGGAAGTGCAGTCAGATGTGCATTTGTGGGCTGATACTGGAGGCAGTGCACGCAGAGAGTATATCTGCAGGGTTGTCGTGTCAGGAACGATTTTAACGAGTTTCTGCTAATGCGCCAGGGCTGTCGGCATCTAACGTCGTCGTCGTGGCAGCGTAAAGCAAGGCTCATTAGCAGCGCTTGACGTGTTCATGTGGAAAACAACGGGCGCATCACCGCATGCTTCGCACCTTCCCAGGTTTCACGTTAGTGGAGCTGTTTCTCTCTCTCTCTCTTACGTCTCGACGGCTGTTGCATCTAACGTCGTCGTCGTGGCCACGGTAAAGCAAGCTCGTTACCAGCGACTGACGTTTCCTTAGAGAAACATCGGCGCATCACCGCATTCTTCACACCTTCCCAGGTTTCACGTTAGTGGAGCTGTTTCTCTCTCTCTTACGTCTCGACGGCTGTTGAGCAACAAGTCTTTCCCGCGCCTTCGAAGGCAATGTGTAGGGATGTGGAAGCCATACCGAAGCTCTAGGACCTTCCCCGCTCCGAGATTTTCATCGTCATATACCTCAGTATACCTGCTTCATTTAAAAGAAAGGCAATACAAAAGCAAGGAGAAACCACTCAATTTTTCTTATCTCAGTCATCGTACGCTAAACATTATAAAAGGGTATTATGGTGCCGCACAGCAGAAAAATCAACTTGAAGTTAGTGGATAGTTCATAAAAGATTAGTAGATGAAGTTAAAGGTTGCTACGTAATGAAAGTAGTGCATGCTTTTCCAGCGAGGGCGGATGGGAAAAATAACTTAGGTTGAAAGAAAAAGGGCCGGGTCTTGCGTACAAGCAAAAAGTGACAGGAAGCTCATTCCAAATGGGGAACCTGATAAGGAAGGAGCAAGTGTTGCATAAAAAAAGTGGATACGACGCGCAGTAAATGTAAAAGGTCGTTTTGGGGATGCAGCGCAACCCGCAAGCTGCTTTTTGTGTACCGTGTTCACTGCTGCATACGAGCCGGAGCGCCACGGAACCAAGAAAGTGTAGTACCCTTCAAGTGATTAGTGATTCGAATATGCTGATCGGCCGGTGGGTAGCGGAAAAAAAGGAGCTGGATTTCATGCGGCGCTACTTTGGGCGTAGGCATGAGTGTGTGGCGGCCTGCGAGTGTGCGTAACTTTGTTGACGGAGCGCGGTTAACGCACTGCCAGCTTTTTTTTTCCCACGCGAAGCGGAGCCGCTCCCTCCCACCAGGGGTTGCAGAAAACGGTCCCTTGGTCACTACGCCCGGAGCTAACGCAAACATGTTGGTGGTCCTGAGAAGGATCGCTTGTCGCGTGCCTCTCAGACGAGGCGCAGGAAGCCGGCGAACGCAGGCGCGTACGCCACGAATGCGCCAGGCCAGCACGATGTCCTTCAGCATGATGGTGACGCGCTTCGCGTGGATCGCACACAGGTTCCAGGAATTGTGGTGCCATTACTCGGCTTGACAAGTGAGCTTGGCGTGTCGAACGCAAGCACAGGATACCAAATCTACGCTGGTACATACGAAAGAGGCATTATAGAATGTAGGTTTGTTGCAGGCCATTAACGGAAGTACGCTCGGCTATTGCTAAAACGTGGGTGCGCTGGGTTGACAGAGGTTAGGTGTACGTGACCAAGGGCGAGAGACCGTGACGGACGCCAGACAAGCCTAAGGTGCTTCGCCCCTAAAATAGACCGTTTAGGATGACGCTGCACTTACACACAAAGCACTTTAAAGCATTTCAGGCGCAATGCGCCACAAGATTTAGCACCGATACGTCTGCGTGTAGTCCGCGTTCACTGAGTGAAACGCCAGCGTATATTTTTTAGATGCGGAGCATTTCTTGCTCGCGGGTATGTCACGAGTCCGGCGTCCGCACTCACACTATGCATGCGCGACTCTCCTCTCCCTTCCCTCTCTCCAACAGCTGCTGCAATAAATAAAGCGGGTAGAGAGCGCGCTTCGCAGTAGTATCTCCTTTTCCGATGAAAGAAGTTGGTGGTGTTGTGTGATGGAAGCAACAGTTCCGTCAGCGAGTGGGTTGACGCAAGTACGCATCAGCATCAACCCACACTCTGACAACGGTCACGCGATGCGTGGTAACGAACCAAGTTAACAACGTAATAACACGCAAGGTTCACCGCAAAGGTAACACCGAAAACGCTGCAAACCTGTAAACACCGCCGTTAAATGCACCGTTGAAACTCCCAGCGATGCTCTGCATCACCCCATGGTCCCCTTCTGGGAGATGGTGTAATTTTTTTTTATTCCGGAAATGTCCGTGTTTCTTGCCCACGTCATTTGAGGACATGGTTCCTGTAACAGTGCTAGAAAAAGGCGATGCTCAGGGACCTTAGTTTAATGCGAGCTTGTAGATTGCAATTAAATTAATAACAATGGTACAAACTTGAGATAGTTGCCATATAGCATAGCACTGTTGCACTATTGCCTGCTCGAACATTAGGCATGGCCCAGACTTTCTGGTATCATTACTCGGCATGATAACCGAGACTGACTCGTCGAACGCAAGCAGAGGATAGGAAACCTACGCTAGTAAATACGAGAGATGGAATAAGGTTGAAGCTTTATTTTCAAAGACTCAAGAAACGTTAGATCATATTACAGAATGGGGATTCGTTGCAGCTCATGAACGGAATCACGCTCGGCTATTACTAAAACAGTATCCGTCTTACTGCAACACCTGGCGCAAAATTTAAGCAGTCATCTCTTCTTGCAAGCTCTACTTAAGCTTAACCACAGCAGCGAAGCATAGCGTTCACTGAGATACGATCACGTTCAGTTGCAGTTGCAAGGCATGAAAAAGGCAAAAGAATATTGACATCGATTAAGCCTTTGCGGTGCATTTATATATTCGCCAGCGCGTGCGGCCATTTGGGACGCGCTGCGCGGGGGCCCGCTACCAGACAATGCACTTCTGGTCCGGGTTCATGATGGTGCCAGTCTTGCAGTTGAAGATGGCCGCGAACCGCTCGAAGTTCATCAGCGGTATGATGGTCCTGCGAAGAGCGCCAGTACACTTGTAAATATGAAATCGCGGAAAGCGCTGGTAAACAAGGATAAGGTTTTCACTGCACGTGCTCTCTCATTTGAACCTGTGTGCATCGTTCTTTTCCTACAACCCATCGGACCCAGCTACGCTACTATTACTATATATCGTTGCACGGCCTGTGGTCTAAACGCATAAAAGACGACATCGTAATGGCGGTCAACGGATGTGAACCCAAGCTCCGTTTGAGGAACGCCGTCTACAAAGTCCAATAGCACAAACTATTTTGCTGTTAGCACATTAATAGGGGCAGAACAAGGCGGCATTAGATCGTTGCTGTCAGAACCTGAAAGTGAAAACTGTGATCGGAACAGATGGGCCTTGGGAACAAAGTGGCACATCCAGGCGACTACTTTTATATTTATGTTGTCCATACGAAAACGCACGGTTGGCCAAGTGCCAGCTCCGCTGAATCCTAACCCCACTTAATGAAGCTAACAAACATGGCGCGTTGTATAACAACACTTATTAAGACGCCTTCGCTGCACTGCAAACTCAAACGAGGACACGTTCTTTGGTTCACCGGTGCGAGTGAAATAAACATATCGGCGTGTTATAACGTGGATAGCTATATACTCACCGGAAGCGGTTGGGTATCTGGTCACGTGGGCGCAGATAGAAGTACATGGAGCGCTTCCGGGAGACCTCGCACCGCGACTGGAATAATAAAAAGAAGACAGTGATAGAGGAAGTCGTTTGTAATTCATATTGTTCCTTTCCTGTTTTCGACGAGAACACGCAGCACAATGTTAGCGTATTACATAGTCTAATTATAGCACCATGACTAGGTGTGGCATTATTATGACAGCGATAACGTGACAAGATAGGACACCACGACGCAACGGAGTATTGTTATATGAAGAGGCAATACCAAATCGCCCGGTCTCACACTGTATCAATATAATAACCATAATGCACAGGTTAAATGAGTAATATGTGATAGGGTGGAGCTTGCATGGAAGAGAATAGTACTGAATGAAATAGAAGAGAAGGATAGTGCAGTGACCTTCTGTCAATGTCAACATTTCTAGTTACGCTTGACAAAAGGAATGTTTAGAGGTGAAATCGTATATACAATGCCGAAAAAGAAAAATGCGGGGATAAACGATGCAATGGTATGCCATCGGAATAACTATTTCGCGTTAATGGCAAACGAGGCAAATTAGTAGTCAATCTGCTTCACCTGTGAAGGAGTAGGGATTGCATGAGCAGCTATACAGCAGGGATATATAGCTCCAGCGGGAGTAATCGTACAACGTGATACAGCACCGCGAGAATGCAGTTCCCGCTTCTGCGACTCTGCGATCATTGCGTCGAAACCTGGCACCGACCACCGTTTAAAAACAAAACTTCTTATAGGTGCCAAGAACTGAGCGAGTCGGTGTACGTGCATATTCGGTCCTGCTTTCGCGGTAACTTTGCAATTATGTATGGGCTTCCTAGCGCTGATCTTCTCAATTAGGACACATTTGTGGCGGTAGTGAGCGCTTCGCCACGAGGAAAAGATAACAAAAGAAATGTTTGCAGTGCCGACTACCTTGTCACGAGCGAACAGCGTCAACAGCGACAGTGATGATCCGATTTTATATAAACTCATTCTTTGCTGGCGGCTATAGCAAAAGGCCACAAGCTGACGGACGGAGGGAGGTAAAGAGTAGAAATGAGCGTACCATGCGTAATAAAGTGTACTCTGCACAATTGCTCAAAGTGCAGTTGTGCGTAGTATGCTGCGAAGATGAGGATGCAGCGCAGTTCACGTAGCAATAGCGTCCGCGCCTTCTGCCTACAACAGAACACCTTCGCAAAAGGTGCGATTGGCGGCAGCGTCTTTATTATGGCAAAGGTCCCAGCCAGTTGACGAGAAACTCCATATATGACCGTTCGTCACATCGACGTTGTCTCACATTTGGCATGGGAGCGTACGAATGCAAGACTAACATGACTGATAGGCAAATAGATCAATAACACTAGACGCACGTCAGCTACGTCCCGATTGGCAATAATAAAATCTCACGTGGCTCATATACCGGGATTTTGACATGCTGTTATGAGCGACACGCGAGTGAATGTAAGCCTTGGCAGGCTATTTCAATGAAGGAACCGCCAAGAGAGATTCAACTGGAATGTTGCTGCAAATTCGCGAGCAACAGGCGTAAAAGAATGACAAAGGAAAACATCAAAGAATCTTTTAAGACATTCCGGATTGCCTTTAGCTGTCATATCGTCTTAGCATGGGATGAAGGAACCGGCGAATGTTTTTTGCACCCACGTGCAATATCAGCCGTACCGGGCCCCCTCTCCACTCGAGACATTCACATCGCTCACCAGGGCATACGCGATGAAGAAAACCTGCTCCATCGTCCAAGGCTCCATGCCGGGTATGGAGTACATGCCGTAGCGCTCCTCGTACTTGGTCATGTACACCCGGAAGGCCTGTGGGATGTCAGGGCGGAAGGTTGAATACGCACTCGGCGTAAAAATACCCCGTCGTTTATTCGTCCATGGCACATACCTTGAAGGCAAGCCGCAGGCCCGCATTGTCGGCGATGCTCGTCTCCAGGGTGTTGTTGACGCTCAGCTGCAGTGAGGACAGAGGTGATGATTACTGCACGCACGCACGCACACACACACACGCACGCACGCACGCGCACACACACCTCCTCATGCGCCCCCCTCTCCTGTGATACTTTTGCAGCTTACGCATATAGACGTCTTACAGGCTTCGAAAAAATATATGCGTTACTCAAACGCAATTAAATTATAGGGGTGAAACTTAAGGCGCTTTAGTACGGCCCCTGTGAGGTTCCAGGCTTGGCCTAGCGGAATTCTTTAACACGAAAGTGTTTTATGCCGGGATCCACCAAGAGGTCACCGACGTACAGTACTTCCGTGACGGAAGTGGACGTCTGAAAAGAAAAATGACCACATACCTACAGTGAAAAAGTAGCGCCCGATCGGACTCGAGCGGGTGCTGCATTAGAGGTGTAGGGAAGGACCTTATATATTCACCACGCTTTACAATTTGCATCTAACTGATGTCCTGATAAAGGAACGGTGTTTAGCAAGAAATTTTACTCATAAATTACCATCGCCTCCTTTCACTGCACTCTTAGTTCGAAGCGGTAGTACTTTCATCTCAAAACGATGGAGCCACGAATATCCCCATGCTAACGCGCCAGTAGTCAGCGCTTCCGTGGTCTCAGCGTCTGGAGGCCCGTGTGCTGTGCGATGTCCAGGTGGTCGAAAATTCCGGGGACCTCCACTACGGCGTCTCTCATAATCAAAGCTGGTTTTGGGACGTTAAACACCCCACAAATCATCAGCGTCTAGACGGCGTCCTGCGAGCGCGTTGCTTGGGCGATGTAGTGCAACCACGGCTGTTACAATACAAATTTTGCTTGTGTGGGCAGTTGTGTTTCGATGCGCTCTGCTCCAAGAACACAAAAACAGCCGTTGACAAGTAAATGATGCTTCTTTCGCTGAAGCTGTGTGTTCACAAACCTGCTCTCTGATAACGCGTTCAATTTCGCTTGCAGGATGTCACCATTTGCTAACGCTCCTGGTTTATGGCAGGTTTTCGCAGGGCTCTCGCGCAGGGTTTGGGCAAGCGCTATTATCTGCGATTAACTTTGCTTTTGAAGTAGTATTGTATCAATGAATAATATAAGGGCGAAAATGCCTATAGGCATTTATAGCTAAAGGTTCAACCTTTAGCTATCGCCTTAGAAAGGTCGCTCAGTGCAGTGCCTCCGGAGAAATGTGGTCTTTCAGAGAAACTCTCGCTTGTGTATAACTGTCGAGAATCCCGGTGCATACTTGAGACGGGTTCATATGTCCAGAGTACCCATCTCTCACTCCTCGATTCTCCAGATTGCCGCTTGTGCGTTTAACAGCACGCGAACACATGCATCACTTTCGTGCTATACCGATTCCTACGACAGAAGGGTCAACCACATTTTAACACGAAAGTGTTTTATGCCGGGATCCACCAAGAAATCTGTGACGTACTTCCGTAACGGAAGTAGATGTCCCGGTTCGACGGTATGGGCTCGAAGCGCTACCACCACACCACCGACAAACTTACAATACGAAGGAAAACACGGTCCTTATATCTTTACTACACCGCTTTATAATTTACATCTAATTGATGTCTGGCTAAAGCAAAGATATTTAGCAAGCAAAATTGTTCTTAAATTAACATCGCTTCCATTGCCACCTAGGAATGATGGAGCGAAGTCGTAAATTGTCGTGTTAATATACGCGCCAGCAGTTAGCGCTTCAGTAGCTGGACGCCCCTACCGCCGTGCAGGCTTCGGCGTCCTGCCGGCGTGTTGCTTTGTCTTTTATGACGTATGACACCCAGTTGCATCGCGACGCGCTCTACTCCAGGAGCTCAAAGGCGGCCGCCGACAAGCAAATGATGCTCCTTGCGCACCGCGAAGTGTGCGTTCATAAAACAATCCACTGACATAGCAGCAGATCTGCATATTTTAGGTAACAAGTCTTGAAGATGTACGATACACTCCGTTAGTAGCTCTTCTTTTGAAGGAAGCATGGGAATACAAAATGTGCTTCGAAAACAGCTGAAGGGTCAGCTCGGGAGCTGTTTGCAACGGAAAGCATTACTGTAGTGGGCTCATGCCGAGTTAGCAATCGTTTGAAAAGAATCGACCGCCCATCGCCAGTATAGTCTGGATGAACAGCAGAAACATCGAGGATAATCCGATCAGACGTCTGCCGTTGCACTACCTTCATTCCGGTGATGGGGTTGTTGAACTGGTCGTACTGTTCGGAGAGGCAGCGGGCGCCGGTGACAAACTTGCGGTGCGTCTCGCGAGACCACCACTCCACCAGCTTGCCGTGCTCGTCGTACAGAGCGCCTGCGGGAAATAAAAATGGTGGCGATACGAATGGACATAGGTGAACAAAAGAAGGGGAGTCAATGAGAAGACTGCTGTTTTAACAACGGAGCTAATTAGGGCCCAAGTGAACCCGCCCTTAGTGGCGTTCGCAGTTCACAGATGAGCTGTCACGCATAACGGAAAGCTCTTGGTCTTAACACACTGCACACGCTGCTAGGTGACAGCGATTATGCGAATGACATTATAGAACGAGATAAAGAAAACAAAAGACCCACACCCTTGCCCTCAGCCCGCTCTTACAGGATGGCGCTATAGATGATATTGAAGAAAAAGAGAAAGAAATGTCTCGGTATGCGCAGAAGGGATATGGGAACCTGCGCTGGCGCTTTGACACCACATCCTTGCCCACAACCCACACCACAGCTGCACGATAGCGATATGGAAGTTGACACACTTGCCCCATATCCGGTGCTTACTCAAATATCACAGGGGCGGAACTGGTCTTGCGAAGCTTTGACGGGCTAACTTGTGCGGTACTTGTGACGTGGGCGTAAGAAAAACTACCATCATCGTCAGAACAGTGCGCGCTCACATCGTTATTCGCTTTCGTTGAAAATAAAAACAACGCAGACTTGATTGATTTCCGGCGTTTTACGCCCAAAAACCACGATATGATTATGAGAGACGCCGTAGTGGAGGTCTTCGGAAATTTCGACCGCCTGATGTTCTTTTACGTGCACTGACATCGCACTGTAGATGGGCCTCAACATTTCGCCTGTCTTAAATTTGCTTCATACTTTCCTTTCCAAATTTCTTTCCTTCTTTAGTAGAAAATCCAAGGGATTGATGGCTAGCTCACATCGTCATTTGTCGAGCGTGCACAAGTAACGGAGGCGCGCATTGCGCTTGAGTACTTTAGGCACAAAAGAAAGAAGTCCGCACGCACTGCTTTCATGATGTTTAGCGTACTGCTCCCCCAACGTACTCCAACGAGCCGACACCGGTGATCCACCTTGTTCGCTGATCCTATTCGTCCTATTCGCTTGAGAATTTTCAGGCGAGTTTTTCAAACAGTAGCGATGAAAATGACAAAGGCTATATATGGGCGACAGTTTCCTTGCAGCCGCAGTGACTACAAGCAGCAGCACTTCATGCCATTCTGATGCGATAAGCTAAGCTGCTAGCTGACATTCCCATAACCACATGGCGCAAAGAACGGCGGTTTCACAGCAGGGTAGTCTAGGTGTGGAACAGGAAGCGGTAATTGGTGATGAGTCGAGGCAGTGAAGGCGTGCGTGCGGAAGACAAGGAGTCATTATCACATCGCATCTAGCTGTATTATGTGCATCTTCGTTGCCTGCATCTTTAACGTGCTGAGCCGCCTGCGGCCTATCGCTACTGTAGTCACGGTTGGCCCATCCTGGGGACAGTGCAGTCAGTGTGTGTGCATTTGCGGGCCAATCCTGGAGGCTGTGCACCCAGACAATGTATGTGTAGGGTTTTCGTGTCAGAAGCGATTCTAACGAGTTTCTGCTAATGCGCCCAGGCTGTCAGCGTCTGACATCATCGTGGTGGCCACGATAAAGCAAGCTCATTAGCAGCGACTGACGTTTCCTGTGGGAAACACCGGCGCATCACCGCATGTTTCGGACCTTCCCAATGACAGAGTGGAGATGTATATTGTGCATTGTGTGTAGAAAAACTCTGCATCTTCCCGCGTGAACATAGCTGTGCATGAGTGATGCGTGCACGGTCATTGCGAGCCGCGGAACTCCTCCGTTCCGGTTTCAAGCGATGCATCGAGTACTTTGTGCCTCTTTTTACAGCCGCAAATAGCATCTGTGGCAGCCTAAAATGAAGGTGGCTTTATAGATGTCATATTACCGTTCGACGGTAACACATTTAAACGCGCAGAGATGATGTAAACTAAGTGCGGATTTAATGCACGATGTTTGGGAATCCCTTTGCTGCCTTTCTATGAAGATGCATTTTAGGACGAAATGTTTACCAGGCTCAATATTAGCCCCGGCGATTTTTCATTTTCCACTGATCTCAGTGAATTTGAGTATATATTCTCCTCGGTACTTCAAACCTTTATGCATAGCTAGGTGGTTGCAAGTGACTTAGTTTTCCTGAAAAGGAATTTAAAGATTTTTTTACCGGATTCTAACGCGAGCCACCCTGTGTTTCTGATGTCATTACCTCCAATGGTACCTACCGAGCTGGCGGGCCGCGTAAAGGAAAACGACGATACTTCAGCGCTGTCAAGTTCAGAAGAGCCGGCATGTCCAAATAAAATGAAAAATGAAAAATGAAATGGAACTCAATGCATCCTCGGATGACATCACGACTTCAATTTTTCTGGCACCAGCTCCATATTTCTGATGGCGGAGAGGCTGTGACGTCATCGCATACTCTGCACGAAGCGTCTATCCATTTCGATTTTGCTTTGAACACATTGTTCATTCGGTTACAATCCCGGCCACGGCGGCTGCATTTCGATGGAGGCGAAATGTTGAGGCCCGTGTGCTGTGCGATGTCAGTGCACGTTAAAGAACCCTAGGTGGTCTAAATTTCCGGAGCCCTCCACCACGGCGTCTCTCATAATCAGAACTGGTTTTGGGACGTTAAACCCCACAAATCAATCAATGATTCGGTTATTCAAAATTATTGGCGAGCTTTTGAGCCATGGCTGCCACAGGGCTATCAGTGCTATTGGAAAACAGCGATGTCATAATATGGTGGAGAAGCCACCGAAATTCCCCTTCAAGTCTGAGCCAGTTCGTGACCTCACCTTGCTCTCCGAAGCCGTACGTCAGGTGCTGGCCCATGATTGTTCCGAGGGCACCGAAATTGATGGGTCTGAACAGGGAAAGGATGCAAATAGCATGTTACACCAGTAGGGTCATTCGAACGCGAAAGATGTCATTGTTGGTGTTCGCGGTTGTTTTGAGCTGTATGCTCCAAACAATGCTCACAAGCACGTATATAGTACGTCGTCACTCTGCGACTCTGTATTCGATTACTAATTTGGAGTGCATGCAGACGCCCAGAGGCGACAATCTAGAGTGAGCTTAGGACCCAGCGTTAGACCGAGGTTGTCGAATACAAAGAATCTAGGATTTGTTTCGCGGCTTAGAGATTGTGTTCCTGCACAAAGCATCGAAGTTGCTTTGCTGACTATTGGGAGCACCGCCAGTAAAAAGAGGGAAAGGAAAACAGAAAGTATGACGAAAAATGGTATTTGGTGTTGCGAAGAATTACGAAGAACGTGCTACTTCAATGAAGGCCTACCTTAGGGCTACAACCGTTTGGCCGATTTCTTTTTTTCAGGATGCACCCAAAAGCTCCGCCAGGCTTTTCAACGCACGGCGCAGCAGTATCTGAATATATGCAATTCTTTAGGAAGTATTTTCGTCCCGCAATGAGGAATCGTCACTTGGAATTCTCGTGTTTCCTTTCTGGGGAGCGCACAGGTAGCGCTCACGGCGTTCGTAACGTTTAAGTGCTGAGCGCACGGTACGATAACGCATAAAAGGGCGTTTGAAGTAAGATTTTTGTAGGATAGAGACGAGACCTATACCCTGAGAAAATCACGCATACATGGTCGACTTACGGGGCCATGTCCAGTAGGAAAAACGGATACTGAATGTAGTCGACTGGGAGAACTAGAAGGAAGGGGAAAGAAAGACGGGTCACATTAAACGGACCGCTATGTACTCCGATAACATGTTCGCGCTATTTGGGCTGGGCTAGGAAGTCTATAGAATTCCCCACTTTTATAGAATGTATAGGAGATTTGACGGTATACATACGCATGTAGTTTCCCAGTAGGCTGTAGTGCATCATGGTAGATGGATAGGGCGGTATCCACCTGCGAGGAAGCCGAGGGGAAACGGCATCGCAGTCAGTGCATGAAGGAGCTTGTTTCGTCAGGTCGGCTGTAATTCGCGTCTTATTTAGCCGGCCATCAAATCGCTCTTGAAAAGAGGCAAACACTTAAGGTACCAACGTGTATGGTAGCTCATTGCGCATCGTGGTTTCTTCATGTGATATACGTTGCTCGAAAGCTTTTCAAAACGTGCCTAAATTTTATGCGGCACTGGTTACTGCGCTTAGCCTGACGCGTGAAATAGAATCTTGAAAACATATGGGCCCGTAAGGGCGTTCTGGCAGAGTATATCCTTACATATACGTAGCTCACGCTGAATGCCCAATGAACACGTGAATAACGCAACGTTAACACTGCAAGAGTAAACCACATTTCAGTAGTAAATATAGAGGTGAGATTGGACGCGAATTGGCGTTCGAACAGCGGTCAGAGCTATGGGCTACAGAGCACCGAAGGGGGCAGTAGGGTGCACATAAATTATACAGTCAACTCACCCGAAGTCTTCAGCCTTCTTAAAGCGACGCAGGCGGGCGAACATGATGCGGTTGTAAATCTTGAGCGTGCGCAGGAGGCTGATGAAGAACTCCTCCTTGCGCAGGTCCGGGACCTGGATTTGTTGTAGGTGAGTTCAAAAACAGCAAACAAACAAACAACAAACAAACAAACAAACAAACAACAAACAAACAAACAAAAACAAACGCGCCACGGCCACACCTGCACACCAAGAAGGTGGCCTCTCCTTTCCATCCTCGTTTTACCTCCTTGTCGCCTTACGATGCTGAGCTGGGGTTGCGAAAACGAGTACCTTCATCCGATTCCCAACAGCGGCAAAGAGTCGTCCCTTTCCCTCTATAAATGTCACATTCATTCATTCATTCATTCATTCATTCATTCATTCATTCATTCATTCATTCATTCATTCATTCATTCATTCTCATTTCAAGCCGATGTGTTGCACACGTCACGATACATGTAGGCGTGACTATGCCTTACTCGCGTGGGTCCATTCTAGACAACGTTAAGATGAATACGAAGAAATTTCATCCAGTGACCTGGCACTCTCGCCATTTCTGGCGCCAATAAACTACATGTCATCACCATCATGATGAAAATTCATTAGTACAGCCTCTTTCGAGAGCATATAGGAAGTCGGTCAGTCTCGCTCCTGTTTCAACAACGTTTTATTCTCAACTGTGCTTTACCCCTACGGAGGGCTAAACGAATTTGTTGCAGTCCCTACAAACCACTGCTTCCCACTGCATTTGCCGTTCAGCCGAATAACTACCAATACTGCCAGCGCGTTTTGCGAAAGCAGCGACGCAGGCAAACCGTATTCTAAAGATCACTCTTACTTCATGACGCCCTTTACGGATTAGGAATCGATTTTTCCTGAAGGGCAGATGTGAGTAAGTCATATCTACAGTGTTTTAAGTCTGCAGAATCGCAACTCGCAAACAACACATTGAAACCGTCACGCGTACTGCGTGTACGGCGGCCTTGTACTCACGTCCTTGTAGTACTCGTCCAGGTCCCGGTCGCTCTTGATCCAGGGCGGGAAGCCGATGTTCATCTGCAGGTGATGCAGCTGGACAGCAAGACGCAAATTACACCTTTCAGAATTGAAATCGCAACGTCTCTTCTAATGAGCCGTAAGTTCGCCAGTTTGAAGGTGCTGCATGGTGCCATGAGGGGAGTGTCCTTTGCATACACACCTTCTGCCTCGCCCTCTCCTTGGTGTCCGAGTCCATCCAGGTGTTGAGGTCGATGAGCACGGCAAAGGCGTCACGCAGCTCCTCCGCCATGTCGTACAGCTGCGAGCAGGACCGACAACTCTGGGTCACGACACCGAGCGGTTGGCACTAAAATAGGGTGCACAGTCGCATTCCGTGCCAGAAAGAGACACAAGGCTTCTTCCGAATTAAGTTAAGCGCATAGAATTCGGTTTGAGACTAACCATATATGAAGCTGTGCCATCAAATAATCTACCAAGGTTGAGCGTTGGGATAGTTGGTGCAACACTCCCCTACGTTTTACAGCGCCAACGGCACACGGACAGTTGTTAGTCAGCGCTGTGTGTGTCATCAGATGTTCTCCGTGTGCCGTTGGCGCTGTAAAACTTGGGCAAATAATCTAGGCGCCCGCGAGTGAGTGCTACAGGCCGAGGGAACGAAAATGTGGAGAATTACCAGTATAAGAGAACGCCGTATTCGTATAGTGGAGGATGCACTATACAGAGGCAAGTTCGTAAAAGGCAGAACGAAATAATAAACAGAATAGGACGGTGCAAAAATGTGCTCAACGTATCGAATGTGCTGCACGATCACAGCAAAACTTGGTAATCCCGCCGTAGCTTTCTTCATTGATTCGTTCCAGGCACAATTCGTGTTTGTGACTTCTCTTTCCTGCAAGCAGTGGTTTGACGTCTTATAGGCCGGGTAAGCCTTTTAAGGTTGGCCTTGTCAGGTATTTTGGCAGATAAGTCCTTCAACCTGTAAAATTCCAATGTCTGTAATAGATATTTTATTCTGGCCAACAGCATCGGTCCTTTCAATGGCGGTTGTCGCATTATACAGTATCAAGACAAGGCTTAAAGCAATACTAACACTGACGTCGACGTGAGATCAAAATCTACTGCAGCGACAGAGGTTTATGTCACCTTACAGTACGTATCGGCCGATACCTTGCGCTGTAGTTCATATTCGGCCTTCCGAAAATTATAATTGAGTGAAGAGCACTAAAAATATTCTAACTCTGAACGCCGTTATGCTTTCTCTGAAGACAAGCTTTCCTGTAACAGAGCAAAGATATGCACAGCGCACAAGCTTAGTTCTGTTACAATGTCCACAATATGCGTGCACATACTTTCCTGTAACGCTCCGCCGGCCGTGAGATGTGCCGGTCGAAGTACAGCCGGCCCACGGCGAAGTGCAGCAGTCGCGACGCGAGGCGAACGCACTCCCGCGGAATCTCACCCACGTCCTGCAGAAGGTACCGGTACCGGTCGAAGCGGAACCGCGCCCGCCGGAACCGCTCGGTCGCGTACTGGCCCATCACTTGCACGATGCGCCAGCCCAGGTAGTTGGCCACCGCCGAGCTGCGGTCGCACATGCGGAAAGAAAGTCGGGGCGTGGAAGCAGTGGTAGAAGCGAAACGTTGGACGCCGCAGAGAAGCTCCACAACCATGGTAAAATTGAAAGCTATTTCATTAGTGAAAACTTTCATGACTGAAAGCAGTGTGTGGCATTAATGTAGGAACATCGAAGCGGGATCGCATACTCGAGTCGTTTAAAGTATATAAACTGAATATGCGCGCTCGATAGCGAATAATTTCTGGTGTTTTACGTGACAAAAAAAAAAAAATCTCGATGTGTGGTGAAGCGCGCCATACCGGAGGCGTCTGGGACACACAGCTATGGTTGTTCAAGGTGTACCTTTGCCTATAGTACACAAGCGTTTATGCGCTTCATACGATGACAGTACGGCCGCCGTGGCTGCGAATAAAACCTGTGCCGTCCAGCTTAGTTCATCAGGGCTGCAGGTATATGCTACCACAGAGGGTGTAAAACCGAAAGCGAATCAACCACCACTGCCAGATGTCTTACGTGGGGACCTCCTTGAGCAGTCGCGCGAGCCTCTTGAGGTAGAGCGGATGGAGGACCACTACGTGGTCGCTCAGATCCATGGAGACGCCCACGTCCCGGAGGATGGTGTTGAGCAGGAACGTCCACTGGATCTGTATATGCGTGCGGCATACGTAATATCATGGATTAGAAGAGTAAAGCTTTGTACCAGTTGGTAATGCATACTTGGAGGCTGAAGCGCAAAGCACGGGGCAGGAGAGCGAGACGAACGACACGCGGATTGACATTAAGGTCTACGCGTTTCGCACTAGCGCTGCAACACGGTGGACAGACTATAGGGTGGCTAGTTACATCAAATGGCGCCACAAGTACGGTTCGCTCATACGGTGGGGTCGTTCGAGCCCATTCGACGAGTATTAAGCCCAGTCTGACTGCATCGCTACTCCCACGGAAAATTCGATCAGATAGAAATACTCCGAGGCGGTCTCGAGGACAAGCTGACGGTTCGAAGTACGCAGTCTTGTATTCGACTTTCACGCCTCGCACAGAAAGGCGAGTGTCATGACTGAGCAACCTTATTGAGTACAGCACGTCTTAAGAAACATATCTACCGGGGAAATGAGCGGCGCAGTTCGTCTCAGGAGTTCGCTCAAGGGTACGTCCATAAAGTATCTTCAAGTTACCTAGAGAAGAAAACTGGTGCCATGACGATGTAGTATGCATGGGAATGCTGGGACGCGGTGGATTCGGACTAACGACTTCGACGCCTCCAAGACCCGTCAGGCTTGGAGGCGTTCCGCGCGTCATAATGACTAATTTTGCACTTAAGCAGCCTGTGGAGGTATTTCTTTTTGGCATAACTCAAAAGGAAGACGAAAATTATTTAACGCAAGCAAAAACGGAGCACACGAGAAAGACGCACAAGGGACAAGCGCTCCGTTTTTGCTTGCGCTAAATAATTTTCGTCAATGCGCACCAACTAGGCCCTCAAAAAGTCCTATTAAGTCAAAAGGAAGTTTTATTTACATCTGAGAAATTGTCCTTGTATACAGTGCTTTATAAAAAGTTACAAACAACGACTAACTGCTAAAGTTGGACGACAGACGACAATGTTAGCGCTCAGTCCGCGTTCGTCTGTCGTCTGCTTTTTTTTTTCTTTTCAGCCGTTTGATTATGCCTTGATGGTGAATATTATTTTATTGCAAGACGTAGTATGTGTGAAGGGGAGACCCGTCTACGAAAGGTTTTGTTTTAGAGAAGCTACATTTATGGAGCCGTATCCACGTATGAGCCGCGCACGACGCCTACCAACACAAGCCTCGCAGACACATATACCATAATTCCTACTGCAGTACAGCACCCTCAGAGAAATTCGCATATATGGTGGCGCCCCATTTCTCTCAGGGTAACTGTGAGAAACTCTGTGGTTATGCCGACCTTGTTCAGCGCAACTGCTCAGCGCTCGTTGGCAGTCAGCGCAAGATACCTTCTTTCGCCGAGTGCTAAGACGTTAAGAGGCATTGCGCACAATCTTTTGTTAATGTATCACGGTTTCACCCTCTAGTACTCAGCCCAAGAAGAAGAGCCACCGATTAGACTAGTTGTTCGCTCCGACTAAGAACGCACAGGGATGGAAGCGCGACGGAAAAACGCGCAACTTTAAAATCTCACCTCTGGTATGGCTCCTTCGAGTGTGCGCAGGCTCATGAGGTTGTAGACTCGCTTCGGGTTGTGGACAGCCTCCGGAGGTTCCATGATCTGCGTGAGAAGCAGGTTTTTTTTACACGGAGCGCTATACATCAAGCGATTCTGATCTGTTTTCTTGTGCATCAAGCAAATTACGCTTGAAATGTGTAAACACGAGAGACTAAATTATTCACTTCCTTATTTTTAATTTTTTATGGAAGTGGCAGTTCGCGCATGTTGGTATACCATCTAGAAGAAAAGTAAAAGCGCACAGAACACACGGACGAGGGATGCAAAAGAAATACACCCACGCAGGCGCTACTCTCAACCAATGTTGGAAGTAACGCCAACGTTGGTAACGCCTGCGTGTGTGTATTTCTTGTGCTTCTCTTCTCTCGTCCGTGTGTTTTGTGCACTTTTACTTTTCTTAATTAGAATTCTTTTCTTTATTTTTTTTCGCCACTTGTTGCTCTACCAATGTTGAAAATTTGCTTGTCTGTTGAAAATGCTTATCTTCGTTTTCTTTGTTTTTCCTTTTGATTTGTATGGGATACATGAGTCTCTGCGCTGCCATGAAGCCTTGTAATGGGGGCAGCGGGCTCGTCAACCTCTCGTAGGACAGCTGTTATCCGCCGCTCCCTTGTCTGCTTTTGGAGATAAAGTTTATTGATGGATTGATTGATTGAAGTGACGCACGTATAACCCCAATAACTGAGCGTCCCTGCAACGGGCCGCAACACAACTGTACCGCCTAGTAGATAAATATGTACCGCGAGCTGCCATTTTCCGTGATACCACGCCGTCTGCAAGAATAAGCAGTCGTGGTTTCGGCTTGCGAGTCATGCCTAACTACAAACGAGTCACACGGATGCAGCGCTTGACAAAATCGATGACGGTCTGCGAGGGTTCGGTGGTTATCGACAGATGCTATGTTATGGCGTGGGGCACTTTCCATATTCCTGCATGTACCGTGGGCCAACTTGCTTTCCAGAATAGAATCGCACGTGTTTTTAAAAAGTCGGAAAAAATCTACATTGAGGTGTTTAGGTCATCTCACACCTGGAAATTCATGCTTCCACACCCTGGTATCTTAAAGAGGCAGCGTTCGCGTTGTGATAACGGGTGTTAGGAAAACTTGATGCGGCGTACTACGTGAGTTGTGCCGGTGTTATGACAATGGCACATCCCAGCTTATGCTGGTTGATGCGTAGGCTATATGTGCTTGTCGCATACCAACGTGCCGTCATCTATCACTAGCCATTTTGTCAATTACAGTTTGTAAGTTCCTCGACAATTGTCAAGTAGCCACGAATATTCAAGTATTTCTAATGTGCGCATGTTGCGCACATACAAAGTGTCCCAAGTGCCAGGCAACACGTTTCTAAAAATGTCTGAGCGTTGAAGGGAGATCATCTCAATTCTACCTCGGTATATTTTCATTACCGAAATATAAATTATTTCTAAGTAGTGAAATGTTTAAATATTGCTATAATTGTTTACATGTCAATTATGAAGTTGTAGGCCGCCTCATATAACACCCGACTAAAGCGCTTCTTTTACGCTGAAAGTGGTCACGGTCTTTTATTTTTTCTTTTCGAGGGAAGCACATAAGCACGCAAATACGTGAAATGCGAAATAAATGTGCACTCGCGCGCATCATGCGCTACCGCGCGATATTCGTTGGAAACACGGCTGCTCGCGTCCGTCGCCGCAGTGTACAGGCTGTGCCATGTGAGGTGGCTGGATACGTTTTACGAGTTAATGGGCAGAGAGAATATCTTAAGCCTGTCCGGCCTTGTGTATCATGCCGGCATACGTATCTGCCAAGCATCACTTCGGAGCGCTCGAGAAGAGCCGCCGGAGCGCTCATTTATTTCCTTTTTCACGCATGTCGCGGGCTCTTGTCTTCCATTAAAAAAAAAAAAACAAGAGAGAGAGAGAGAGAGAGAGAGAGAACAACGTGACCGATTTCTGCGTGGAAAAGATGCTTGATCCGCCGGTTCCTACAACGTTATAACTGATACACAAGCGTAAAGCAGTATTCAAATAGTGGCTAATTAAAACGATTCTTTAATCGATGTTTACGAAAGATAAAAATACGGGTAGGTGGTACGCGCGACTACCACCAAGATTAAACAGAGACAAATTTCGCGATAGCGCTCAGATACTTTTAAGAACTTGGTGCATAATAGTTGGGACATCCAGTGTATGCAGATGCATTTATGTGAAAGTGAACATGTACCACGAGCGGATCGTGTAAAGTGAGCATGGCTGGCACCTTTCGCTGCTCTCGTTGCGCTGCGGTTACGTACGGTGCTATAGTGACACAGTTGTTGAGGCCCTACAACCTTGTTGCCGAAGGGTTTTTCGACGTTGTACACTAGTGTATGCTTCAAGCATATCTTGATTCCTCTCGACTTACGTCTCTACAGTTGGAGCTTACAACAAATGGGAACGAAAAAGGCAAATTGCTCAGTTAGGTTCTCGAACCGATCCCTAGCTTGGCTAAGTTTCCACTCAAAACCTGCACTGCACTCGTTCGCGTTTTTACTTAAGGACATGATGAAGCTGCCACTAGAAAACAACACACTAAAGGCAGGAACACAGCGACAGGACAAGCGGCACTTCCTGCCTTTTGTGCGTGTGTTTTATAGTGGCGGCTTTATCATGTCCTTAAGTAAATACCAACTAGGCCAGCAAGCAGTCTTGTTAAAACATTCGGGTTTGGTAGGAGATAACTGCAGTTGGCCGAACATGTAGGTTAGGCTTCCTTCGACGACTGGGCACTGTACTGCCTGCCCCTGCGAAGTCGTGGCGACTGCTAAGTTTCTGCGCTTAGAAACAGTGCTAGCCTATGAAGTGACTCGTGAAAACGGGTCATCCTCTTCGCCATCCTGTTCAAATGGAGTATCTCTCCCCTATATGCCGTTTATACGACTGCAAAAAATGTTGCTTCGAGCAAGAAGTTGAGAGGTGTTACATTTTAAGACCATGCTGCTGGGCGAGTTGGTTCAAGGCTTAGTCAGGAAATCTACGTTGCGCCAATGAACGGACGAATGCAGGACAAAAGAACGAAGTATACAGCAGGAGCACAACGCAGCCTTGCATAACGCAGAAAAGCTTTCTGCGCATGCCCCGTTGACGTGAGGTGGCCCTCATTTATGCATACTTTTCTCCCTCTCTACTTTTTGCTTTTAATGCAACGTTTGAACGTGCTGATATAGGCTTATTCAAGCGCGAAATAACAAACAAAAACAGCAAAGAACAATTGAGTGTTCGCGCTCATTGTGTACTTCGCATTTCCCCCCCTGTGTTTGTACTTTCACTTGCGCTACATTTCCTGACTAAATTGACAAATACAACACGCGAAAGAATTCACAGGAACGCGAGAATTCACAAACGTGAAAAAAAGAAAACAAAAGGAAATCGGCCAGAAACTCACGGCTGCTAGCTTGGCCTCAAAGGCGACAATCTCGTTGACGACGTCGGCCGCCGCGACGGTGGCGCCCATGAGCAGCGCGCATCGGTAGATGTAGATCTTGTACCGGTGCAAGATGCGGAAGAAGGGTGACCGGAAACGGCCCTCTCAGCACCACAGGCTCCACGCCGAACGAAGGCTGCCCGATCTGCGTGCACGGGAAGCGACGTACAAAGGGAAAGCAAGTTAGACGGCCATTGGCTGCAATGAGAACCTTCAGACAGACGATTGGAGCCCGGTCCTGACTTGTGTGGACCTCTACGCGATTTCACAGGCATGCACAACAGACTGGCAATATCGTTGTCGAAACGAGCACTTACTAGTCGCATATATGGTATACGACTGGTTTTCTTGTTCGATATATCGAAAAAGTATCAACACTGCGGTCGTCACACCTGTCTCACGTGCTGGTGAACGCCTGAATTCTGCAAACTGTAACTTCTGTAATCTGTAACTTCTGTAAATTCTGGAAGAATCTCTGTAAACGCGAGTTTCCAAGTAGGTTCTTGGTATACTAATGCCGGAACCTCCAAGAAGGCAAGAATTTGCACAGAGGCTCCAAGCTGCTACGAAGAGGTTCTTGGAAGTCGGCACAGCAGGCTGCTGCTGTATAAATGTATACTGCTGCATTAATTATTACGGGTATTTTGGGCTTTGCACTGTGCAGGGCCGTCATCTTTATTTCCATGTTGCGTTATCGTTTCGCATTCGTTAATACGGCGGTGACTTATGCCCAGATACGCTCGTCGGAAATGACTAGCCAGACCGAGCGACCTTCCGTCTATATCATCCACACACGACGTGCGCACATTTGTATGTGTCCCCATATGGTAAACAGGTACGTGCACTTCAAGGGATCACAAAGGAAAGTACTAAGTTTGGCTGGGTGGTTTTTTTACCCTATGTTAAAGCCTGCACCAATTTCTGCGCTATAAATATATATATATATTTTTTTGGCGTCGGAAACTGCTGCCGAAAGACCCTGGTGTCTCCGCTCAGTATGAATGGCCCGCGCTGAAAAGACGATGTCACGATCTCGGCTGCCGGCGCTACGGTGCGGTGAGCTACACGTCCGTAATGTTTATTAACAGCGGTGTCTGCTGCACGGTTATCTATTGTCAATGTTTATCAAAGTCATTTTTTATCATTTACCTGGAGCAGTAACCAAACACTCAAAATAAATTAGGTAACGTTATTTCGGAAAGGTACCCATCAGAACATCACGGAGGGCGCCACTCCACTTTCTCAATTTCGTCGTTTTCTGGCTTACCACTGCCCTGTCCTCGCCAGATGTAGCAAACTGGTTATCACACCAACCTTACCTTTCAATCTCGATCAACTTACTATTTGCCTTTAGTGTCCCTTTAATAAAATATCGCGCATGTCTTAGTTAAAAATTGTTATTTCGCGCAGTTATCACATTTCCTTCTTCAGCTTTTCACTCCGTGTTGTCACAAGTGGTTTACAGCGCGGCAGCGCATATATTTCCGTCATGGTCCCCTTACTTGCCGCCTCCGCCTCTCCCTTCAAGCTCACTACACAGGTCCGTATTGACCAGTCGCGGTGGTCTACTGGTCATTGTGCTTTTAGCGCGGACTGCAAAGGCTGAAGCCGGCTCAAAGACTGCAAAGAAATTGTGGTGGCATCTTCGATGGAGGCGAAAGTGCCAGAGGCCCGTGTACTGTGCGTTGTCGGTGCACGTTAAAGAACCCTACGTAGCCGAAATTTTTTGGAGCCTTCCTATGGCTCCACTAAGGCGATCCTCGATTCCGTTTCCCCTACCGCACGGGCGCTGGACCGTGCGTCCGACAAGGGCTGCTGAAAGCAACAGTCTTTTCTTTAACCGAACCACTACTCGCAGCGCGTGAGCAAACGAACAGACAGGGAAGTGCACTCACGTAGACTAGGTATCTGTCGCTGTTGTGGTAGTCGATCCCGACGCGAACTGAAATGATGGCGTCCAGACCCAGCTCCCGGATGACATTTCCCAGAATGAAGAAGGTTCGGAATATGGCCGTTCGGTTCAGAGTGGGCCAGCGGCCAAGTTCGAAGTACTTGAGCAGGTCTTCCAGGGGCTTGACGCCCTTGCTGTTGCGGCAGGTCTGCATTGCAAAGTTGCGTGCTGCAGAACGTCGCCATTGTATACAAGAACATACAGACGCGTGTGTGAGTGGCGTCCTAAAAAGGCAAGGACTATGATTAGGAAGGTGAAGAGCACTGAGAGACTTCACATTGATACCGATCTCACTTGCTCTGTAAATAATCTTTATAAGCCGCGGTTTCAAATTTCGGTTGGACCGGTTCACAAAATCGAACTAGCGAGCTTTTGTTCACTTGCTCGCTATTAAAAATTCAATCAAGTTTGGGAAACTCCGTGACTGGACTGGTAAAAAGATCACTCCTTGATGACGGCTGGACAACGAAGCTGCCTTCGTTTTTGCAGGGACCGCGTGGTGATTCCACCGCTAGATTTCAAACGGGCACGTGTACACCTGACTGGCCAAAGCGAGACTACGTGACTTGCCTGGTCAGCCAATAGCGTTTCAGCGGAATACCACACCAACATCACGCGTTAGGCAAAGGCAGGATTTCGTTGTAAAAGTGAAACAAGAAAAAAAACAACAGCCACGACATCTCGCGCATACGACGTGGCTGTCGTGCTCTATAAAGGAACAGGACCTCAGAGAAGGGCGGGAACTCACCGATGTTGATGCAGCCCTGGTAAAGAGCAGATGCCTTCTGCGTGGCCGTCTGGTCACGATACGATATCACTGTGTTGTTCAGTATGTCTGCGTATGACAAGTACAACGCGCAATTGCAGGAAACATATAGGACTGAAATACGAAAATGCCATTAATTTACACAACGGCTGCACAACAACTGGGAAATATTGAAAGAAACATGAGGCACAAACACTCATGATGGGCAATAAAAATTTAGTGTCAGGCCATTTGGGCGATTGCAGAGTAGGAGGAGACGTACTACTACTTTGACATTAGCCCTTTACTAGGACGCAAGATACTGACGAATGCGACGCTCATACGGAAAGCCAGAAATCAACGCCTGCGTCACCATAGGCATTAATGAAAGAAATAAGACAACTATGGCCTTATAAGCGTAAAATTTTAAACGAGCTCTCTTCGTGCTGGTATCGTTACATATTTGCACCAGGTCTTGATGTTTTATATAATTACGATACAATTATATTGTATCGGTTAATAATGTTATATTAATACAATGTTGCGTCGATGCAATTATATATAGAATCCTTGTTTCTTTTCGATCTTCAGCGATGTTTCCGGCTGATGTTACCATGTAACGCGATAAAAGATTGATGGAAGTGGTAATTTTTTTGAAAGCATCGTAACGCCGGAGAATAGCCACGATTGCGATGGGGTGTAGCCGTCATGAACACCATGTTGTTCGCGTGCGAAACGACCGAGCGTTGTTTTGCGACATGAATAAAGACCACGCCCAGCTGGCAAATCCTATAACAAAGTGTTTTCCAATTGGCATTTTCTATGACATTCTTTGCGTTCAGCCGAATAACCTATGCCCTTTCGATAAAGGTGCTGATGCTTAGAACGTACCCAAATATAAATGATGGCTCTATCGCCACAAATCAGTTTATCTCTCATAATTACTTGGCTAACGCTCGCATATCTGAATACGGTGCTCCAAATGACAACATGCTCTCATGCTACATTTAATCCTCAAAGACTCAGTTCTTATTCATGGTACCCAGCATGTCAGTGACGGACACTGGCAGTTGCAGGCAGCTCATATAGAAACACAGGCTGTGTGAATTCAGTCGGAGGCCTTTGGTTAACCGGCACACAATCGACGCGACTCTGCCGTCATACCGTACACACCCACGAATGCTAACATTTGGCTGAATACGTCTTCCTCTTGGGCTAATTGGTTCAAATTGGTGCACGTACTTACAGGGCGCTAGGTCAACAGACACAAGGGAGGGACACACAGACACACCTTTGTGTCCCTCCCTTGTGTCTGTTGATTTAGCGCCCTGTAACTATGTGTACTTACTGGCTGAATACGTGTACCACGTGGTACAGGCACAGCCACTCACCGCTGATCTCGTTCTCCACGCGCCGGTGGACGTCGGACAGGCTGCTGTAGACCACTTCCTCGTGAGGCACGCGAGCCGCCTTCATCCAGCCACCGCAGATGAACTCGTAGAAGTCCTCGCACGGCTCCATGAACGATATCAGGCTCGAACGCATCATGGAGCCTGCGTCGTGGTCACGTGAATATGCAAGAGCAGCACAAATATCGGCAGTAGGTTTAGAAATACTTCCATAACCGAAAGGGCACTGGCCCGTGAACTCCACGTATGATTTCGTTCACATATCCTTGCCTTTTCGCATGGGCTGCAGTGCTTTACTTGTTCCGTATCCCATTAGCTAGATTTATCGATTGCTTCGCCGCGTCTCCTGTCCGTCTGTACGTATAGTACTGCTTCACAAATATATCAATACGCCATTTGCACGAGTCCGGACATCCACGCTTATGCAAAACTCGAACTCCATATTGCGCTTGCAACGCTTTGTGCCAAGGAAATGAGATGCCGATAAGTTGCCTTGGTGAGATGAAAAGTCTCGAGCAAAAGGCAAGGTGCGTTATGTTGTGTGGGCGCCGCGGCCTTCCAGAACGCTGGCGCCGAAGAACAACGATACATACGCCACACCGCATTGGCTATCAATGTGAAGAGCATGTTTTATTTTATGAGCAAGCGATTGTTTACAATATATGAGCAGCGTCCCCTAGATGCGTGTTAGGTTGACTTCAAAACGAGACTAATACACCCCAATTTATACTCAAAAGCACAGGCATGCGTCGTCACCATGTAACCAACTCTGGAACGACATCAGTGAGGACGAGATGATGTAGACGGAACGAAGGTCGTCAAACTTCGTCGCAGAAGAGATTGGAAGAAGTCGTCTGATCGTATCCGTTTCAGTTGCTGACATTTATTGCTGTAATAATGTAGTTTTGATGTATGTTGAACTGACAGCGCGATCGAAAAATAAAAGAAGCAAGAAGCGGACGCATGCCGGAATGAACTTGCAAGAGCGCGCACATGGCTGAACACTGGGCTCGCAAGCGCGGCTTAGAAGATGGAAGATGTATGGGCGACGGGCAACCAGGTGACGGCGTTTCAGCTTTTACAGAAACGTAAGTGTCATCGATTCACCACTCCGCACAAAGGAAGCGCAAAGAGCATGCCACTCTCACCGTAGTCTCGGCAATCTTCGGACTCGCACGTCAGGGACACGTTGCTGTACGGGTTGTAGGGGCCTTCGACACGCGGGCAGTCTGCAGTTTGAAGCAAAAAGAATACGTTTGCATAGCGGGGTTGCGCAGCTCACACACACCTAGCTGGGACACGCAATGGTCGTTTCGTGCGCCCTTGACATGCTGATGCAAGCACACAACTCAACGCTATTTGCAGAAGATTGAAAGGCAGAGCGCAACGTCTCACGTTAGGTGATCTGCAGGAAATGTCCCAACTCTTCATTATAACACTTGCACATCATCAACAGTGTTTGGTGCTTTACAGAAGCTGCATGGCATGCTCCCTGCCGCCAAACTTGCAGGTGCGCTCATTGATACACACTGTCGTCTGTCATAGAGCTTTCTTTTCTGCTTTGCGTTACAGTTAATTTTTTGGATATTTGTTTATTTTCAGCTTGTATTTTTCGGCCTAAAGTAGAATAAGCTTTAAAGTACAAATGTAAAGAATGAGGATAAGGAAGGTGGGGGAGCACGGGAATCGGTACCACTGTCTTCACAGATGTCCGAAGGCTGAATCTCGGGTTCTTTGTTCTTGTGCGACATTGTTATTTACCTCCCCCTCCCACCTCTCCCATTTTTATTTTTTTTTACCTTGACCTTCGTCTTTATATGGAATCAAAGGCGTACACAGCCGGAGTAGGAGAGACGAGCTCTTTTGCCGTGTTCTACGCAACAATTTGCCAGGACTGCGTTCATTGTTATGGCCTATCGTGTCTACCAGCTGTCACAGCTCCCGACGAAATAATCCCCATATTAAAACCGTACCGTGGAACAGCACACATGTGCATACCGCAAAAACCGACTCAGCAACTTAGCGTGACATGGCTATTCCCGTTATTCATGTACGTTTGCGTCATGGATCAGCGTGCGCAGTGATTGTTTCACTGGGTTTCACGAAGAGGGGTTGTTGACGATGTATACCAGGCAAAGCCTCGAGTTGCATTTTTCGTCCTGTTACCAAGGCATTCCAAGCGTACAGGTGTCTGTTTCGCGCCCAGAGCGCATCTGTAGTTACGACGATACAAGCCTGCTTATGGCGATACGAACATGCAAACACGAACGCGTGCTAGACACGTATTCACAAATACTGCGCTTCACGCCGACCAAAATAAGTGTTAAAGACAAAGGGCGCTACTCGGTAGGCTTAGAACGAAGCCGATGCGCACTCACCCTCTCTCCCGGAGAAGCACTTGAGCAAGATGACGACCATGACAATGAGCGTGATGACGATCAGGACGGCCACGATGGTCACGCAGGTGTTCAGAAAGCTGTCCGGCTGCGACTGCGCTTCACTGCAACGAGACGTGAGAGCAAGGAGACAGCGAGGCTACATTGCCATCCTCATCGCAAAGGCACCGCTCTCGGAGGCAATATATGCGTGACGCGCGACCCTGTCGCGATATCTAATTGTCGTCGACCGTTAGCCAGACTGTCCTCTACCACTGAATTCTGAGGCACATACAAATATGTCGATGTTAATAAGGCAATAGCGGCACGTTCTAGCGTTGAAATCTCGCAAATGATGAGGGCCTATTTTGTTACATACGTGTCGTAATGAATGCAGTGATGCAAGAATATTCGTGAGAATGTCGCGCAGCTATGAGTATGTGAAGCTTTGATTTGCGGCTATGGCGGCCTCATTCCGACCGAGACAAAATGCAGGAGTACCCGTCTTTCTCTTCGAAATTAACGGTGTCAGCGTGGAAGCCTCGGTGTTCCCCGAGGCTTCCACTCAAGTGCTGGGCGCATACCGAACTTTTGCTGCCCCAAAGCATTTCCACTGCTCCGCAGCAGCAGTATGCTTCCAATGCGCCATCAATAACGGCGCATGTGAGAGCAAAGATCTGAAAGTGCTGGATTGGCTGCAACTATTTTTTGCAAATGTACGCTTTAGCGTAATGAAGATGAAAACGAACAAGGTCAACGTGATAGGATGACAAGCTCGTGTCGCATGCGTTACGTTACGCCGCTTACGCTTAAGATCATTATCAGCTTGGCTGCACCGACACCGTTCAAATATAAGCACAACTTTCAACTAAGAGACATTTCGCATTCTCTCATGTGGACTGGCGAAAGTGTGGAGTGCAATATATTCACATCTTCGCCCACAGTCTTTAACAAAAAGTTAGCGGGATAACATAGAAGTACTGCGGGCGACAAAATCGAGCTCGGTGATGCGATTACGCTCCTGGAACTCTCAGTTCGCATTCGCATCCAGGACAGAGCGTTTGCAGGATAGAGAGCGAGAAAAAACAAAGATCTTGAGAGGCGCTCTCGATTTTAGGCAGTGTCGCCTCTATGCTGCACCAGCACTGCACTATCTATCCAGAAAGTGCTGGAGAGGGAGGTCACGTGAGCACTAAGTACTCGCTTTGCAGGGGTAACGTATACTGTCTCTGGGCTCTCCTGAAAGCAGCAGTTGAGACATTCGCGAATGGAATGAGGCATATTCGGGGGAACGACCAACTCAGCTTCTCGTCTAGGGTAGTATATCGTCGGATAATGAAACCTTCAACGTGCTTAGACTTACACGTGCGCAGCTGTTGGCGCCGCTTCGGACCTCCCTTTCCTGGAATGGATGAACAGGATTATTCATTCAATGTTCAAACAACTGGGCTCATAGAACACACTACAGGGCTATTTTTTTGAAGCACAGGTTGCGCGGCCAATTTATAGACAACGTGGAGGCAAACATTGTGGGCAATTTTTACAGGCCAAGCCCGAGCGCCAGGTATGAAGAGAAACAGAGCTAGAAGGCTATTCTTTCATCCACAGCATTGCTGGGAGCGATTTGCGTGTGCCGAAGACGCGTCACAGTCGTCGCGTCTCGTGCACCGCCATTGTTTAGGAACAAAAAATTCCAAATATAGAAATGTTTATGGAAAACACATGGTAAACAGAAAGGAAAATAATTCAAGCAAAAGCGACGTCAGCCAAGGAGGAAAGATATAAGGGAAAAGTGCATGTAGGGGAACAAGCTCTAACTCGCCTCATGGTCGCGAGGCCACGCATTTGAGCAGCGATAACTAGTCACCGAATTTTGCTCTAGGCTTGTAGGTATAATGCTGGAACGACTCTAGCAAGAGCTAACCTTAACATTTTGATCAGAAGAATAACAGATTTATGTTGCGCATTTAACTCGAAATGTAGTTAGTCCGGTTTTATTCCTCTCTTCCACACTACCTTCCGCCACATCTTCCAGCAGACACTAGATTCTCGGAGGCCTAGCCAATCAGTAAAGTGAGAGCCTCTCCGGGTTTGGGGAACTGTTTTACAGTCTTGGTGTTGATATGTAATCAAGCGTGTGAAGTTTTACGAGGATTTATAACCTCATATAAGGACACCCCCTTTCGCCTTTCCATTCACGCAAATTCTCTAAATGCAATTTCGATGATACAACATTTAAGGAAATTCAGTGGTTCTAATTTTATTGATAAACCAGGGCCGAGGAAATGAAAGTGTCGCTTCGTAAAACCATTCTCCAGTTTGAAATTTGCATTTGACTGTTTTCTTGGACACATGTTTTTCTTGTTTTACTGGGGTAAGTTGCATACAGACGGTAATATAAAGCGATCGATGAAGAGGAAAGATAGAGCAGTACAGACAGCACGTGTTAATTTACCGTAGCCCTCTCGGAGGGGGCATTCCAACCAGCCGCCAGCCAAAGCACTTCCGAACAACTGCGACGCGGGAAAATTCTGACATGAAAGAATTTCTTGGAAGAATTCTAGGCTTTAAGGGAGCCCTGCGACGCTTTTAGAGCGTACACCGACAACGCCGCCAGTAAACCGTGAAGGCTCCTGTGGACATGCCAACAAGATATTCTACTGCATGCAGCAACGTACTCGCAATTTGGTTTCAAAGCACAGCTATAGGAAAGGAACCGTCTTTCCTTTAATAAGAAATAACGTGAAAAGTATGGCACAAACTACGTAGGTCACGGAAGAGCTATGATTGGCCGATTCGCGGGCGCAGTAAACGCGATCGCCGCCGTGCGCCGCCACGTTCCTGCAGTGACTCTGGCGGCACGCGTGTTGCCGTTGCGGAAGCGCAACACGCTCAAAGAAAGAAGAGAAAATAACCGATATGTCATGGAGCGCGCTGGTGTAGCTTCTTGCCCTTTTTCCACCACACTCTCCGGGACATAAGCTGTTAGATCTTTCTTCCGTACGCGGAAAATGTAAGGACTTTAGTCGGAACGAGAGGAGGGTGAACGCGTTCGGACAGTGGAACTCCACTCAGACTTGATCCTGCAACTTCGCTAATACTGAGCAGGTCTCAAAAGTCCCTTATAAAAATGCCTTATATGGCGATATCAGGAACTGAGCATTGTGGCTATATATGGCACGTGCCATATATAGCCAGATATGCCCAGTTCCTGATATCGCCATATATGGCATTTTTGTAAGTTGTGCCATATATAGCCAGATATGCCCAATTCCTGATATCGCCACATATGCAATTTTTGGAAGGGACTTTTCAGACCTATATACAGCCATATATATCCATATATAGCCAGGTATACATATATGACCGTATATGCATGCGTATCTGGCTATTCATGGCACGTGCCATGTATAGCCACATATGCCCAATACGTATCAGAGTCTTATATGGCAGTCCTCATGTTGGTGTTTCAGTGCCATATATGTTTGTACCACGATTTGGGCAAATGCGGCCACGTACGGGCACGTGTCATATGTAGCCACATATGCCCAATTCCTGATATTGCCCTATATGGAATTTTTGTAAGGGGTATAACGCGGCAGGCGATTCACAGGGCGCTGAACTCCTTTGCGTATGTGATTCGACTCGGAAAATTGCTGCAGTGCCCCAATTAAGGCGACGCCACAAGCAACGACATTGTTAATCTTCACATACGTTTCCCGGAATCCTGGTGGGGGCGGTGCTCTGGAAATGCAGAGTGAAGAAAACAGTTACAGACTGAACGTGTGACGCGCACGGTGATAGAACATTTCTTGTACACACGCACGCAGTTTCAGAAATGATTCGCAAGTACGATACTTACGCCTGCACGGGCACCATAGCTGTCAGGTTAGGTTTTAGTCTGAAAAAAAAAACCATGGAGCGGCGAACGCATGAGCCATCATGCTGCTAAGAGTTGTGACCACTTGCGGTATTGTTTTTTTTTTTTTTGCGCTGTCATGCTCTTTTCGGTTGTAATAGCGATATGCACTACCAGTGGTATAAGACGGCGTCGTATTAGATCTCGTCGTGATTGGAGCATATATATCAAAGGCTTTGTGCAAGTTGCGACATAGCAGTCTCTACGATATAGCAGTTACAGAAGCTCCGATACTTGGGACGTGGTCTTCCCGTCTTATATTCAGCGAGTTCATCATGACTTGCTTCAACGAGGTTAAACATCGATCATGAAAGCGACAAGCTGCATCGAGGCCTTGTAAATGAAGACTGGGGCTCGCAAATGCTTTTGGCCAAAACGGCTGCTACGGCATCGTTTGTTTTCCACAGAAGCTAAAAACACACTGCCAAATCGGCAAGCGTATAGCTACGAGTGCTACGAGTTGTCCATTAGTTCGCCCTTGCGTCGCCAATTACAGGTCTCCTTGTTAGTACTCGCTCTGCCAGCCGAGAGCGTCAAATAAGAAGCCATCGTTTGTGGAAAATCGGTATGGATTTCCTTAGTGTTCTTGTGGTACAAGGGTAAGGATGATAATTTTTCCTGCCACGGTCCACATTCTTGCGCAAATGCTACATCATCTAAGCTGCTACATCATTCTTTCGCAATTGCTACATCAGCTAAGCGGAATGAACCGTTCCGCATGACCTTTCAATTTAATCTTTCCGTAGCTGTCACACGTGTAAAATATGACAAATATACAACAACATGGCACAGGTCGACTTCGTACGAAAGCATACGTAATTGTTAGAATGCAAGTCGGAACGTTCCAGCAGTGATGACACAATGGGCGATGCGGTATCGTCGCCTGAGATGTGGAAACGCTTCGGCGGAGATTTGAGGTAGAGCCTCGAACTAATCCTCCTCTGTGGACTTGAAAAAAACAAAACAAAAAACGAGGATGCCTTGCGTTCAGTCTTTCACTGTTAACCGATAGCGCAGCGCAGGCTACTTTGGATGAAGTGTTCACGCTTTCGCTATGCCTAAACGATACGCAGGACATCATTGCGGGAATGTTGTTCAGTTGCTGCCCTAAAACGTATGATGAACATGACCTCACCAATGCCTAGAAAGGAGAGTCGAAGGTCAGACGGAAAGGCTGGCGAAGAACGGCGTTGGCGGGTGGTTGCTAGCTGGGCGCCCGTCCACTGCGAGACCCAGGTTAGCGAATGCCGTCTCGTGAGGGCTCGCGCACTGGTGGGGGCGACGAAGCTGTCGCGCACTGGCGCGTGAAGAACGCGGCGCATACTTTCTGTGGTGTGGGCCCACTACGCAGAGTGCGCTGTGAATTCCGTACACATGTGCGCAAAATCGGACGCATTGCTCTGTAGAATGATCAGGAACCGAACTTACTTTCTGAGCTTCACCACGTCCTTTGCCGCGTAGTTGATATGAGTAGCTCTGTTTGACTGCGCACGCTTCGAGCGTTAAACGGCAACCCGGCAGTGGTCCTGCAACCGCGAAGCGATTACTGTCCACTGTACCGGGTCCCCGAACGGGTTCAAACTCCTTACGTATGTAAGAAGCTCGAGGTTCAGCGCAACGCTGATATGGACGCGGCTTTTTAAATGCGAAGCATTTCTTAGCGAACTTCGAGTTTGAGCGTATCTATCTATCTGTCTAGCCGCCTACGATTTTGTGCTCTCCTGGCCGTTTCGCTAATCGGATGTTTACGAAAATTGCTATGCCACATCAGGACTACATGACGAACATAAATGACCGGTCATAACATGAAAATCATGATATGCATGTCATGAGTGACATGATTTACATGCCACGGTCTTAGGGCTCTCCTGGCCGTTTCGCTAATGGGATGTATGCGAAAATTGGTATGGCACAACATGACTGCCTGATGAACATAAATGGCAGGTCATAACATGAAAATCATGACATGCGTGTCATGAGCGGCATGATTTACATGTCACAGTCTTGGTGCTCTCCTGGTCGTCTCGTTAATGGGATGTATACAAAAATTGCTATGCCACAATATGACTGCATGGCGAACATTAATGACAGGTCATCACATGAAAATCATGACATGCATGTCATGAATGACATGATTTACATGCCACGCGTTTCGTTAATGCGCCGTATACGCAAATTGGCATGCCACAACATGACTGCATCACAAACATAAATAACAGGTCATAACACGAAAATCATGACATGCATGTCATGAGTGACATGATTTACATGCGACGGTCTTGGTGCTCTCCTGGCCGTTTCGTTAATGGGATGTATACGAAAATTGGTATGCCACGACATGACTGCATGGTGAACATGAATAACAGGCCACAACATGAAAATCATGATATGCATGTCATGGGCGACACGATTTACATGCCACGCGTTTCGTTAACGGGATGTATACGAAAATTGGCATGCCACAAGATGACTGCATCATGAACGTAAATGACAGGTCATAACATGAAAATCATGACATGCATGTCATGAGCGACATGATTTACATGCCACCGTCTTGGTGCTCTCTTGGCCGTTTCGTTAGTGGGATGTGTAGGAAAATTGGCATGCGACAATATGACTACATGACGAACATAAATGACAGGTCATAACATGAAAAGCATAACATGCATGTCATGGGCGGCATGATTTACATGCCAGGCGTTTCGTTAATGGGATGTGTACCAAAATTGCTATGGCACAACACCACAGCATGACGAACGTAAATGACAGGTCATAACATTAGAATCATGACACGCGTTTCATGACCGGCATGATTTACATGCCATGGTCCTGGCGCTATACTGCCGTTTCGTTAATGGGATGTATGGGCTCCGTCTACTGACCAGAGGGCGCTACGTAGCTCTCGTCGGACGGCTCAGTCGCGCACGGTGGAAACCGAGGCGACAGCGACGCGCGCGTTTCTTCGCTGCTTTCCGGGCGTGCTGCGAACCACACGAACGCTGGCGGCGTCGCCCTTTTGAACAGTTTGCCGCAGGTTTGGAGCGCCCGTCTCAAAGGAAATAAAACGAAAGAAGGTGGGACGGGCGGTCGCTGCTATAGAGTTGGAGACGCGCATCGCGTTCGCGTATTTCCCTGTCACAGTCTGCCCAATTTTGCTTCTCTCCGCCAGGCAGTGCATTCTGGCGCTGATGTCGCACATGGAAAACTCGACTGCACGGAGCCTATACGAAAATTGGTTTGGCACAACATGACTGCATGACGATCATAAATGACAGGTCATAACATGAAAATCGTTACATGCGTGTCATTAGCGGCATGATCTACATGCCACTCGTTTCCTTAAAGGGATGCATACCAAAATTGCTATGGCACAACACGACTGCATGACGAACGTAAATGACAAGTCATAACGTTAGAATCATGACATGCGTGTATGAGTGGCATGGTTTTGGTATGAGTGGCACAGTCTTGGTGCTCTTGTGGCCGTTTCGTTAACTTCATATGTACCAAACTCGGTATAGCGAGACAACAATGCAAATCCATTTTACGCTCCTGATGCGTGCTTCGCATTTCCTTGATTCCCACTGCACGTGGGATCTGCCAATATTTTTTTCTGTGCCCTGTGTCGCAACCAGGCACGGAGCACCAACGTTCAGTCTTCTTTTTTGCTGTGGATTACATCTCGCCGTCAAACAGTCCAAAACTGGCGACGAGACCAGCTCACAGTGGCAGTAGCGTTGGCGAGGCCAGTGCTACCGGCGCGGCCGTAGCTACCCCGCAGACTTTACCCCGCAGGAAGCGGCAGCGCCACATTCCCCCTGGTGGCATCGGTGCGAGGAGGGGTCACGCGCGCCTGTAGGCAAGCGCCGCCGGTATTCACACCTCCCCATTCTAGCCGTCCGCCGCGGTGGTGTAGTGGTTACGGTACTCGGCTGCCACCCAAAATAAGCGGGTTCGATCCCGGCCGCGGCGGTCGCATTTTCGATGGAGGCGAAAATGCGACCGCAGAACCCAAGGTGGTCTAAATTTCCGGAGCCCTCCACTATATATACGGCCTTTCTCTCCTCCCTATCTCTTTCACTCCCTTTCCTCTACCCCCACGGACGCTTAGCCGTGCTCCCTACATGGGCTGCAGAAATTAGCGTCCTTTCCTAACTGAGCCACAATCATCAATAAGCGTTTCTACAAATGCGGTCGTACAGTGACTAACTATTCCTGAATTTTATTGCTGTGTGCAGCCAGTGCTGCTATTTCCTATGCTGGGTCACTTGGGCCCAATCCTCAAGAATATACAATTTCATGTCAAGAAAGAACAGTCTGTATGGGAGATTGGAGACAATGAGACTAGGTTATCGGGACAGCATGCTGCTAGCCTTGAGCGCTCCGCGCAGCGCCATCACAGCGTGGAATACTGAGCACTGATTCTGAAGAATACGTCGTTTGTCATATCCTCGCAAAGGCCTCGCAGTGTGCAGGTTTTCCGTCTACGGAAGGGCGAGGAAATGAAGCAGACACAACTCCCGCACGCGTTGCAGGAGAGCGCGGGTGTGAGCGTAAACATATACGCAGAAGCCTTCACGAACGCTTGTGTTCGATTGGTCACTACGAACTGTCGACCATTTCACATATTGACGACTCGTGGTTTCGAAAAATCATTCACAGTCTATTGCAGGGCCTCAAAGCAATAATGTCTGTGAGCAACGAGTGTGTTTGATTACGAGAGACTCAAGAAGCAAAAAAAAAAAAAAGACAAGGGAATTGATATCACGGCCACCTCAAAATTGTCTTCTTTCACTAAAAATGGACAGTGATACAGGTCCTGATCGAGAAATTTTTGGCATCAATGTACAATTTAATGAAGCTAGCAGGATCCACCAGCAGGCGTTGGCTATAAAAGCTTTTTGAGCGACACACCGCTGGAAACTTAAGTTCCTTGTATGCTGTTTGATTTGCAGTGGGTCTGGACCACGTGTAGAATGCGACAACGGAGAATGAAACGAATATGGTTAGAGCGGTTGCTCTTTTATCAGAGCCCGCATCTGAAGACGAAGACGTGAGGCAGTGCCGCAGTTTGGCACTAGAGAGTGAGAAACGTCATTTGCGAATTTAAGCATCTGGCTTTGCCTAAACGCTTGCGAAGTAGACTTCACGTTTTTTGATGGTGCACCACTCCTTCAAGGGATGAGGTGCGCCGTTCACACGCTGATACTTGCTGTGCACGATGCGCTGAAATATTCAGCAGCGAAGGACTTTGTGACCGAAGCAAGCAACACGGTGAAAAACAAAAATGCGGCACCAGCTTTGGTGTCCCTGCTTCGCAAGAAAAAATTGTGGAAACCAGTTTTGGAATATCTGGCATGGTGGATAGCGACAAGCACCATGCTTAAACGGCTCTTAGGACTCCGACGATTCTGTGACGACCTTTTAGCTATGAAGGTAAGCACTCACAGGACAAGACTGGCAGGGCATCAAAAACGCGGTGACTGAAGTGGCTGCCGCTAGGAGAGCCGCTGTTCAATTGCAAAGAGAGCAGCTCACGGTGGATGATTTTTACGATACCTGACTTAAATGACGCCTAGAAAATGGACACATACATAGCCAGCATCACGGCGATTGCCATGAAAAGGCGCGCGTATAGTTGTTGCCGGGCGGCGACCTTTACTGCACAGCTATATATCTACATCTTCGTTGCCACGTAACATTAACTAGCGAGGAAAGGTGCAGAGGAAAACACCATCTGTTGACCACATGGAGGCGGCTTGTGGGATCGTCGAAGGTGATCAAGTACAATTAATAGCGGCAGAAGAATCTCACTCCAGAAGCTTGCGAGCTGAGGATGAACTTGCGGCTTCCCTTATGGAAAGAGAACAGGACAGCCTGCCACGAGCTAGCGATAATTCACTCAAAGTCGAAGTACACAGCCTACTGTACACCTTCGAGAAAGTGCTTGGAAAAGGCAAGGATTAAAGTGTGTACTGGAATGTTAAACGAAAGAGAAGTCGCAACGTCCATACTCACTTTTTTTATTGATGTAAAAATAAATTAAGGAGTTGTCGCCATTTTTGGTGACGGCTACCCCTTTTCGCTTAGATAATAAAATAAATAAAAAAGGAAAATATAATAATAAACTAGTCCCAAAGGAGTCCGCTCGCGTCTCACACACATCAACACTGTAAAAGCGGTCCAGTTAGTAATTGTCATTGATTTCCGTCTCTTCAAAGAAACGTTGAAGGGCTTTTAAGGCCTTGTGGTGTATCTTTGGTGGCTTTGGTTTAAATCTCATTGCCAATGTGTTGAAAGAGGAAGCCGTGGAATGAGCTGTTGGTACACACAGTGTATCTGTGTTCTAGCACGACTTCCAATGCGTGAAATCAGTGGATGTGAAGGGTGCTGCGTAATTAGACGAAACAAGTGGCGACATGTTCCCACATTCCGAATCACACTGAAAGGAGGTTCTCACGCTTCTGCTAATGTCAAGGAGCTTGATGTCGCTTGTGGAACACCCAGACACACGCGCGGGCTACGTGCTTGTAGCAGCTGAAGGCGGTGTAGAGAAGTGTGGGAAATGCCTTGCAGAACTGGCGCAGAGTAGGTAATCTTTTTTCGGATGAGGGCATAATGGACATGGAGTAGCGACGCCGATGTACCACCCCATTTCGTACCCGTGATGCGGCGGAGAACATTTATCGTACCGTTGATCTGGCCTTCGAGATCAGATATGTGTTGGGTCCATTTGAGTTTACGGTCTAGAGTAATACCAAGGAAACGATGTTTTCATACAATTTGAATGATCTGACCATCCACTAAAAGCTTCAAGTTTTTTTGCTTTCTTTCTGGTAAACGGCAGAACCACAGACTTGGCGTGAGAAATCTCCATGCCTCGGTCCTTGAGGTAATCGCTTTCTGCGTTCAATCCTTGCTGTAGCCGGTGCTTGATAACTTCTATAGATTTATGGGAAGTCCATATGCATATGTCGTCTGCATACATAGATATACCCAAATCATCCGGCAGCACTTTTGGAAGTCCTGCTATTGCAGCGTTAAATAGAAGCGGGCTTAGAACGCTTCCTTGAGCGACGCCTCTGCCAAGTTGGTGTGTATTGCTGTCGCCATCATTGGTTGAAATATACTCACTCACTCACTCACTCACTCACTCACTCACTCACTCACTCACTCACTCACTCACTCACTCACTCACTCACTCACTCACTCACTCACTCACTCACTCACTCACTCACTCACTCACTCACTCACTCACTCACTTGTTACAGTAGAGCTTGCGGTGGTGGCCACACAAGTTAGCGTCGAGAGGGTATTTTCCGGTCTTAAGTGCATCCTCCTGTCTGGTCATCGCACCGGACTATATCCAACAACTCCTGAAGACGCCTTTTCCAAATCTATTCTTTTTGGTCTGCCAAATAAACATTTCCAACATTGATTGAGCATATAATAAAATTCTGGAAGCGCTAAAGATATCATCTTACGCTTAGTAGTAATCATACGAGCGAACACTGCACCCTAACTTAAGTTACAGTGGTTGCGGCAAAAGGTGGATGGGATTATTGTTCTTGGATTATGAACGAATCGACGTGGAATAATACTGGCAAAGGTAATACCCGCGAGATGACACACGTGCGATGAAATTCTGCAGGAACTTTTTATTGCAAGGAATGAAGATTAAAATATGCGAAAGGTATATGCAATGCGCCCACTCAAAGTACAAGAAATGCACGCAATATTGGTAAAACGATTATTGAACATGCAAATAAATTTTGTTGAAACCCTTGTATTTGGCTAAACGCGTATACTATTCTTCCTTAAATAGCTTTAAAATCGCAGAACACGGATAAAATGCGGGGTGGGTGTCAAGACCGAACTGCGCCGTATGCTTTTGTATCTCAAGTTTCCTAGCTGCTTTATTCCTGGACATAGGTGAGCCTTTAGAGGCTATTTAAAAGTGTATTTCCAGTTTGATTTATTATAGTGCTGTGACTTGCGCCGCGGGCCCCTATTTCTACTTTTCCCAAGGTAACACTAATCTATGCCCATCTTTACTGCGTGGTGCCACATATGTCCACACCCCACTTTAAAAGTGGTAGCTACGTCTTTACGCTTTCAAGGGAGATATGGCGATATCCGTGACATGGACAAGCCTTTCTCGTACACAGGACAAAGTTGGCATCTCTTCAAAACCACAATAGCAAACAACGTGTGCTCTAATTGTTTCCATGTATGTACACGGCTAGAGAAGGCTTATTATAAAATCTGAGCGCAGCGCTTGACTAAACGCTAACGCCGTGTGTCTCATTTTTGTTTTAATTTAGTTTCTCAAAAATGCGGCATGTCGAGCTCGACTGGCACTCACGTTGTTTTTCATGCGTGCAATGTGTACACCTACATCGGGAGCCAGCAATAAGCGCTTACCACGGATGATTGAACGCGGCATCTATTTTAATGAGCTTGCGGCCGAGTGGATACGGGACTTTTTAATGAATGTAGAAAAGAATGTGCCGACGCCCAGCTAAGACAAGAAGGGAGAAACTGATTGAAAGGACAAGCACCTTGCCACATGATGCGAATGATCGCGAGCTATCATGTCGGCATCGCTTCATGCGTATGCCGTAATTCGGTAAAAAGCGCAAGGATGAACCACTTGCAACAGCGAGACTTGTTTAATCACGACTTGAAGATGCCTCAGCTAAAATACTGTTTCGGACTAAAGCCTGTAATCCCTACACAAAATCCTTGCGCAAAAACAGATGTAACGGAATATGTACTCAAGCATACGATATTGGTGACGCTATAACCTATGTAAATACGGCTTTGATAACGTAGACACACAAAAAAAGCAATAACGTGCCAAGGACAAGGCTCTCAAATAACCTCCAGCAAGGCGCATAACCGCGGCTTGCGGCCGATCGTGAAGGCGTGAAGTGCTGTAACGACGCGGCAAATTCCAGGCGTGTAGTTCATTCGAGCAGTCTGACAATCGAAAAAAAAAATTTAAAGCGCATCACAACCACTACAGCATTGCCAAAGACACTTCACGCGTGTATGCTATCGCAGCCGCAAGCAATTTGCAAAAGCGTCGCTGTAATCGGCCTTTCCCTCACAGCTACGTGAATTAATCTCTTATATATTTGTTTCATTGGAGTGAATGAAATTCGTATGACGTATGTATAGCTTCCCCACTTCAATAATACACGGCGACCGCGATTACTTCTGCACATCGAGCTAAGCTAACGTCGTGCGCGCTTTGCGGTAAGCGTGATCGCTCTGTGTCCGCACTTTGTTTATGCCAAGAAACTTGGTGTCGAGCATTACACTTGGCAGACTTGTGACAATGCTATTTCTCTCAAATGAAACAAGCCGCACTAACGCTAAGTAATTACACATATGCTTAGTCGTGACGAAAATGTTTGGCGCATAACCGATGCGCCAAACAGCGGGCATTACAGGTTCTTCCCTTTTCTTAAGATAAACATAAGCATCTATAGAGCCCGTTGCAGCTCACTATGAAACTCCTGAGGTCACATCATCTTCGGCATCCCCCTCAATGCTATTTTCTATTGAAGTACAACGGCAAGGCCAGAAGTTTATGAGCATGCTATATGATATTGGGAAAACCTGTTAATTTGCTGGTACTGTTGTTCGCAAATATAGACATTCAGTACGTCACAAGAGAAAGCAATCTACTAAATTAATATACATATTGTGCTATATGATTTTTTTCTTTAATGAAGTGCATTCTCTATGAGTGGTTACAAAATGTCACTTGCCTTCTACAATTGGCAGGTACTGTGAGAAACTGTAGCGCAGCACGGGGGTGAGGGAGGCAATGGCGTAAATAGAGAAAGATCAGAAGGGAGGAAACACGTCATCTAGCGGTAGCCTTCCACGATTTACGCCAGGAATATTCATTGCAACGCATGTTTATGAAAAAAAATCACAGTTGACAAAAGGATGTATACTTCATTGTAAATGGCTTCCACTACATCACTGGCAAATAAATAACGGTAAAAGGTCGGGGATTCTTTGCGTTTCGAATCCCAGCACAATGAAGATTTCCAGCACGCCAGGTTCCGCCACGGTGGTCTAGTGGCTATGGTACTCGGCTGCAGATCCGAGGGTCGCGCGATCGAATCCCGGCCGCGGCGGCTGCACTTCGGTGGAGGCGAAATGTTGAGGCCCGTGTGCTCTGCGATGTCAGCGCGCGTTAAAAGAACCCCAGGTGGTCGAAATTTCCGGAGCCCTCCACTGGACGTTAAACCCCAGAAATCACCATCACCCAGCACGTCAGAAGTTACCCGTAGCATTTAACAAAGCTCGTGCCCCCACAGCTTTTTTTTTTTTTTTTTGCAACGAAAAACACCATTATTTTTTCTGCTTTCTTCCTGCTCTTTGCCAGGGCTTCAGATTTCAGAGTTGGTATTACGGAGGGTACATTACACTTATCTGTCAAGCAGCTCAAATGTTATGTTGATAAGAACAAACTCAACTATATAATTCGCGCCTGCAAGGCTCCCATCATCACGATGAACATCCCATGACCAATGAGTGTTCCCGTGACCCTCCCCATGATTTACTCCAGTGCAGCCAGAGCTTGCTTCAATGTATGTTCGCCACCTACGTGTCCGCTCAACGAGCTACGTGTCCGCTCAACGAGACATCATATCGAAAGCATCCGTTCAACTAAAGAATGCCTTTGTAAATCGCACTTCCTTGAATGTATACTCGGTCACACACACTTGTTTGTGAAGCTTAGCTTCATTAGACTAACCTGCGTCGTCGGGCTCGACATGAAAAAGCTCAAGGCGGACGAAAATAATAATTGGTCGTGGCGCTGCAGCTTCAAACCGTCGAACGACCGAAAGGTTGTGAGGCCTGTACGTTAAGCGATAGTCACCATAGGTCGATAACAGCTGCGCTGTAGAACAGGGTTTTCTATGCATGAAAACGTGGACGGCACGCAACTAGAGAGCCCATCAAACGTCCACGCTCTTCATTACATGCTCGGCAAACGGACATGTGAACGTGTCTGTGCCTTACGAAACCTTTGGTTTTGTACCCTTCAAGCGGAAATAGGGTGCCATGAAAACAAGGAGAAATGAATGTGGCAAAGGGAAAAAGAAACGGACAATGGTTAATAATAATAATAATAATAATAATAATAATAATAATAATAATAATAATAATAATAATAATAATAATAATAATAATAATAGATGGTGTTCCACGTACCAGAAGAAGTTTTGACTAGAAGGCATGTCCCGTGGAGGAGGACTTCGAAGTAATGCTGGCCCCCCTGGTGTCCCTGAATATGTGCCTAGTCCCTGAATATGTGCCTAGTGCTTCTTACACTTGGGCCCCACCTAAGTGCGCCACAGTGCTTGGGTTATGATATCCATCGACCTTTAGCTTCGCAACGCAACATCCGACATATTAAAGGGACACTAAAGCTGAAATCTGACGTTGTTTAGGATGGAAACTTATTTTCCAAGAACTCTATTGTCGATTATTTTGCACTTTGACGCTCAATATTACGGGAGCGAACTAATGTCGAAATTCTAGTTTTGAAATTCGCTCCGGAGCTCCCCGCTTCATGACCTCAGAAGGCCAATTTCGTTTTTTTTTGTATTCTCGCCGAACTATCTCCACCAAATATTCTCAACGTCTCTGTGTTACGTCTCTGGGTTTCCTAGAGCACAATGTATGCCCTTGTTAAGGATAAATAGTTACGTGGGCCTCAGCAGACTGCCGTCAAAGACCTGTTAGTGCGTGTTAGCGCTGGAACTTCGAAGCGGCGTTGCCACCCCCGTTTCCTCCTCTCGCCTTTCTGAGCTTACCGAGGGTCTTCCCTTCGCAATATTGGTGTTCGTGGAATTCCGAAAAGCCAACTTACAAATTTCGAGAAAAATAATAATAATGGAGAAATAGAATTTGTTTTTTTTTACTTTACTGTCTCTTCAAGCTACAGCGGCAGTTCGCGATTAAAAGAACGAAAAACGAAAAAGGAGATAAGAAACGCAGAATAACAAAAGAAAGAGAAAGAAGGAGGGAAATAAATAATTAAGCAAGACGGCAAGAAACAAAACAAAGCACACACACTTCAACTTTCCTGATAATGGAATACCTCTTCAGTTTTTCTTCTTTTAGTAACTTTTGTGTAGGCTACGAAATGCTTCGAATTCACAGCTCGGTGCAAGGTAAGTGACGTTTCGGCGCTTAGCCTTTAAGCCTTTTTGGCTACTTCAGAATGTAGGAGGCATTCGAATGGCAAATGGCTATTCGATCTATTTAACGGCGAATTCATGATTGATTCATTTAGGGGTTGTTACGTCCCAAAACGGCGGTGTCATTATGAGAGACGTCGTAGTGGAGGGCTTCGGAAATTTCGTCCGCCTGGGGTTCTTAAAACGTGAACTGACATCGCACAGTACACGGGCGTCTACACTTCGCCTCCATCGAAATGCAGCCGACGCAGCCGGGATTCGATACTGGGACCTTCGGATCAGCAGCCGAATATGCCATAGCCACTAACTACCAACGTGACGAGACTACCGCTGAATTCAATCCCGCGTGGCTGATGATCCCCAAATGCATCACGCATCATTTCTTTCACGAATCATTTCTTTCTTTCTTTCTTTCTTTCTTTCTTTCTTTCTTTCTTTCTTTCTTTCTTTCTTTCTTTCTTTCTTTTACACCAAAACACCATTCATTTACCAGTTCGGAGCTGTGGCTGAGAACATAAAAGTGCAAACGTCGCTCATACCCACACCGTGCGCTGTGGGTATGAGCCGCATGCGATTTTGTTATCGTTTACTGTGGCGTGCCTGGCTATCATGCCGCGTTATCGATGACACGCCCTATTATCAGACGCGCGTACATTCGTACGCTACCTGGTCAACTGTGGTGTATGCCAAGATGAGACGAGACGCGGGTTTCTGATTTAATTGCCATATTTCGTATCGCACTTTGTTTCAAATATTTTTGTCGCTTTCCCCAGAGCCATGTGACGTGGTGAAGGTCATTCGCTTCGCTATTTAGCTTTCTCTCGCTGGCAGCCAGCTTCATGGAAAAACGCCTGCGTCGTTATTGTGCATGCGGCTGACTACGCAACGCTTATGACAAATGCGCTCTAGTTCTACAATACCTTCGTTTATGGCACGTTCATATGTCGGCCTTGAGCCACATTCACATTGCCTTTTTTACTACGGAATACGAACATCTGGCCGCAAAAGCATAGGGGAGACACGCTGCATTACTGTAAACGAGAAATTCTGCTGTTTTTTTTTTTTTACATCGCTTCTAGTTTACAAGGCAGCTGTACAGGTTGCGAGCGGTATTATAACCCAAAAATTTTGATTGGAGACTACATTTGCTGCGCAAGCGGTAATGTAGTTTTCTCGGAGCCTCTGCGTCCCGCCAGCGTTTGCCGTTGGGTTTACACGTGCATCAGGCACAAGCGCAATATGTCTCCTTGAGACGTCCGACGGTTGCCCGGATGATACGACTGCTGTTATGTGCATGTTTTAGTGGTCTAATTTTTATTTCATTATCTCCGCAGCTGTGCTCTCTAAAATGAGGCATTATAAAAGTGCGAGCCTGTGCTCGCTCCTTCTACCTCCTGGACTCTGGTGCTGTCGTTGGATCTTCAACTGAGGTCGGTAAGAATCTAAATAGTTTTTTTTTTGTTTCGAAAGAGGCCTCACGCCTGTAATAGACTACAGTTTGTTCATTATGGTAAATGTGTCTGAAGTATGCGCAGAGCGCATTGTCTCTGAAAATTGCTTTAAGCACGTCTAAGCACGTCTTATACTGACTTAACATTTTTTTTTTCTTTTAGACTTCCTGATCGGTGCTGCGGCAGCTGAAGCTGACAAAGATGGCCGGCAAGCACGTAATCCTAGCGCTCGTTGTTATAGCTTCGCTTCTGTCTGGTAAGACTTCGTTTGTTAGGTTCAGAATCACAAGACGTAGTTGTTTCGACGTTGGAAGGGCGTGGTACTTACAACTATTTCTCTCTCTCTTTTTCTTTTTCGCGAACTGTAAATGTGAAACACAGACCAAGAAGCGTGGCTTCCTCAGTGACGAGGGACAAATTATACCCTAGGCGAGGACTTTCCTATCTACTCGCAATGGTCAAGTGTTGAGACGTGCACATTGAACAGACGAGAAAGGAACGCAGCAAAGTGTGCATGCATACCCATGGACACGGAACAAACGCAACACACTACGCGCACACGTTACGCACACACGCACACACACACACATGTGCACACGTTACGAGCTCGACTTTGTTCCGTACATAACATATAGACAACGAAGAAGCCACAGTACTCTAGAGAACAGCTGCATAAGAACAGCTGCATAATTATTGAGGCAGCCTTGCAAAAAGCAGTTGCGAAGGCAATGGAGCAGCTATCAGCCAATCTAGGAGAAAGCATTTCTCAGGCTATTTCCGACAAGATGACCAACATCATAGAAACCTCAAGTGTGTGCTCTCCAGACCCCTAGGGGATCCTACCTAATGTTTCTACTAAAAATGGAAATGATGAAAAAAAGAGGTACGCATAGTCCCGAAAATGCCCCTGCGTCAATGAGCAAAGCTGTAGCTTCCTCTATTTCTCATGATCAGTCAGCCCAAGATTTAGAAATGACAGACGCAGAATTTATTGCTCATGCCCGAAAACGAGATATGCCGTCGTCTAGAGACAGATAGTACACTCGACACCATTCGAAATCAAAGAAAAGTCCTTCTAACTCTATTTTGAAAGAAGGTATTCTCGATAAAGCTATTTAAGCTTCAGCAGTTCCTTCAACATAGGCGAGTTGAAAGTTCTACAGTGGAATTGCCGCTCAGTTCTTTCAGCTTCTGTAGATCTCTCTTGTCTTGCCAACCAACTTAATCCGTATATAATTTTATTACAAGAATCTTGGTTATCACCTGAAAAGAACTTTCATTTGAACAAGTACAGAGCTTTTAGGTTAGACCGTCCCACCAGAGGCGGCGGTCTAATTACATTTATTTCTGCTCAAGTATGCCATAAAGCTAAAATCCTATTCCAACTCATGGAACCTCAATGTGAAATCTTGGTCGTGGAGTTGCACCTCTATCGGTGTGATCCGCTGTATATTATAAACACTTATTTTTCTCATGGTGTTCAGGACACTAACTGTTTAGACAGGGCCCTAAGTTATTGTGGGCGGGACATTTTACTTGCCGGGGGCATTAATTCGCATCACGTGTCTAGGTGTTTAAAGACAGATCTTTATGGTAATCGATTGTGGAATTGGTCTTTAGATAAAAAGCTTTCGTGTCAGAATTCCGGAACTTGTACCTTTATCAGGGGTTTGCATCGCTCAACAATAGATCTAACATTTTCTAGCAGCAGCCTCTCTCTATCTTCGTGGTCTACTATTGATTGCGCCACCACTATCGATCATCTGCCAGTAATTTTTGACATTTCCCGTCGGGTAACATATACTGGTAAAAAAAGTACTACTTTTGTTAACTACAGCATATTCAAGAATTCATTAAAGTCTGCGATCGCTTCATATTCTATGGCCTCTGTGAAAAAAAAGCCAAAGATAATTTGCAAGGCTCTTGAAAACTCCAGAAATAAATCGGAATTTATCATTCGCACTAATAAGAATAATTCATTCATCCCGTGGTGGAACGACTGCTCCCGCAATTACAGAAAACGAAAAGCAGCATGGAAGAGTTTACTACACAATCAGTGCCCGAAAAAGTGGAGCGATTACAAATTCTTTAGAGCCACATTTAAACGTGCTATTTCTAAAGCGAAAGAAGACTATGACAACGAACACTTCGATTATTTATCTGAACAAAAAAAAAAAAAAACAAGAACGCACTTTTCAGATTTCTTCGTAGAAGGAAAATAATTCCGTGTCCAACCAATATTGACTCAGTAACTTTAACTGAGGAAGAAACTCAAGAGATGTTAAAAGATATAGCGGAAGGGGTCTAGAAAGCAGATTCTCATCCCTATTGTCCCCTTGCAGCCGTTTGAACATGTCGACTGATGATTTCACTGAAGTTACGCTTAGCGAACTGGCTACGGCTATGGACAAGATTCCAAATTCAGCCCCTGGTGGCGATGGAATTACGGCAAACATGTTAAGAATTCTTTTCAATGAGGCCTCAGATGATCTATTCACCATCGTGAATCATTAGTTAAAACGTTCTTGGATTCCTCCTAACTGGACACTAGCTAAAAGAATTCCAGTTCTTAAAGATAACGCAAAAGGATATACTCTTGACAATATTCGTCCGATTGCTCTAACTTCTAATCTAGTAAAATTGATAGAAAGAACTATCTATGCTCGTATGACAAAACTTATAGCTGATAATGACCTTCTCAGCCCCCACCAAATTGGCTTTAGACCCGGCTGTTCCATACGGCATGCTTAGTGGACTTAGAAAGCCGAATAAAATTAGCGCGCTTCCGCAGACAAGTAGCAGCTTTAGTAACATTAGATATATCAAAAGCCTATGACAGTGTCGAGTATAACATATTATTATACCAACTAAAGAGTTACAATTTTTCGAATTACCTGGTGAGCTGGTTTCATGAGTTTTTAAACGACCGAGAATTTTATTGTTCCTTGAAAGGTCATTCTTCTCCCCGTCATCGACAGTCACGCGGGGTTCCTCAAGGGGCTGTCACTTCCCCTCTACTGTTTAATGTGCTACTTAGTTCCATCCTCAGCCATGAAGGTATATACACCTACGTATATGCAGATGAAATCGCGTTATTTGCATCAGACAATGACTTACATTCTTTGTATAATCGCTTGCAAGCTTACAAGACTGGTTAAAAGTAATTCACTTGTCCCTCAATGTTGCCAAGAGCTCTATCATAGTATTCCCATTAAATGACTCTGTTAATATAACACTTACTTGCAAGCTTCAGAATATTGCACAGTTGGACACGGTGAAATATTTAGGAGTAATTTATGATAGTCATCTACTCTGGCGAGCACACATAGATTACATAGCTAAAAAAGGAGTGCGCGCTCTTGGCATCCTGCGCAAAATTAGCAACAATCGTTCAGGTATGCGGAGAGACACACTTGTCATGATACATAAGATGTGCGTGTGCCCTGTATTAGAATTTGGGTGCGTGCTGTATTCAGGCGCTCCCAGTTATAAATTGCATCCACTAATTCTTCTGGAAAGGGAGGCTCTTCGTCTATGCCTTGGATTACCAAAATTATTTGCCACTAATATTCTATACCTAGAAGCTCGGTTGCCTTCGCTGCTGTGCAGATTCCGATTACTTATCGTTCAGACGTTCTTGAGGATCTACGAATACTCTATCAAACTCCAAATAGTTTTCAGGCATCAGCCTCAATTATTTTTTCAGTCTTATTGGCCTCGATTTCGTACTACTCAGGTAGTCTACGTTCAGGCACTTATTGGCCCCCTAGATGTGCGTTTATACGATGTTTCCCCAGTTGGTGAAAGAGACAACCTTGAAATTATCTTTGATAACATATATCCGAACAACGCTACAGATCTGTCGCGGAATATATTAAACGGCTTATTACAAAATCATTTAGATTACCTGCACATCAAAGATGTCATTGCTACAGATGCTTCACAAATAGACGAAAAATCTGGAATTGGCATTATTTCTGAAAGGTTTAACTGGACATTTTCACTAAGATTTCCAGATTTCTTATCAGTGTTCTTTGCAGAATTCCTGGCAGTTTTCATGGCCCTACGGAAATTAGGTTCACCTATCTCATCAGTCGTAGTTGTCACCGATTATTTTTCTCTATGTACAGCCCTCACTGCTAACAGTGATTCCCGCATCTTACGTACTTTTCATTCCCTTGTCCCTAGTCATGTAACGGTAATTCGATTGGTATGGGTGCCAGGTCACAAAGGAATTATAATGAACGAAATGGCGGACAGCTTGGCGAGGGCGTCTCTTAGTGGTCCAATTGTCCCACTACTTCCGGCATCAGCGCTCATAACTGCTTCAAGATTTAGGAGAAGGGCGATAAGGCAAGAATCTAGAAATTCCTTATTAACCAAGCTAAATGACTATCGACACCTCTTATTCCCTTGGAATAGAAATGCATTCATTTCCAGAAAACTAGAAGTTATCTTTACGCAATTACGTTGTCGCATTCCAAAACTAAAATTTTATATGCACAGAGCTGGTCTGGCCCCATCGCCTTTGTGTCCATATTGCGGCGAAGACGAATGTATCGAACATTATTCCTTAAAATGCACTCGGTTATCCTCATTAAGAAAACACACATTAGAAGATTCTTTTCATAGGGTTGGGTTGCAGTTCACCGTCTCTAATATTCTGTCTTTGGGAGCCTCCTCATTAGGACATTGCCACGGGGTTGTGTGCTCTACTGTTTCCAAATTCATAATTGATTCAGGTCGGTTCTTTTCATAAATTCGTACTTTTCACTGTTAATTTCATCCTGATTATTCGATTCTGATTGGTATTTCATAGTACCTCAGGCTTAACTATTTCAACTTCTGACATCTTGGCCAATCCCCCAGGGTGGGTATGTGCCAGATTTGAGGAACAACAACAACAACATCATAAGATAGCGATTGAACGGCGGCTGGCATCGAAGAGCGCCGGTGTGTCCTTCTGTTCCTAAATATAGAGTGGTCATGTGCTCTATTCCTACGTTCCCTTTTCGGGAAAGCGGAGATGCCCGTACAGAAGTACACCTCTGTTCCTCTCATGTCAGCCCGCCTTTCACGGCGTTAACTTCAAATCTTCGACCTTAGCCATTCTAGTATCATATTATGCCCGCATGGAGTGTTTAGCGTCAGCGTGTTTCAGAGAAGGAAGGAGAGAAAGGGATTAACGAAAGACGGAGATAAGAGCTGATATTAAGCGAGCTGGCGTTCCATGACTTCACGAATTACCGCAACAGAACGTGAGAAGAAGATCAGAGGATCTTGAAGACACTATCCGCGTTTTTGTCATGCCTGTCTGCGTGCGTGTTCTCCTTTACTTTACGTCGCACATTATGTCAATGTTGGGAATGTCAGCAAGGGGAAATACTTTCGTAGGCCGCCTTGTTTATAGAAGGATAGCGCCGGTGTTTATCGTTCTATTGTTCGTATCGATGTTTACTTGTGCTGTCTTTGTAAGTATGGATGCACGCGGCCTCGCCAAGCTGTCAGTATCGCTTCTGTAATGGAGAATAATAGAGGGTGCCAGGAAGGGACCGTGCAACCCTGTTCGAACATAGCCAGAAAACGCTGCCCATCAGTCGTGAGGCGCCTCCTCTTCTTTCAACAAATGACGTCACGGGGGCCAACGACTACACCGCCTGAAGCAGAAATTGCATTGGTTGATCTAATGATGGTGGAGAGATCCTCTGCAATGCTTCATTTGTTCGCTTTGAGTTCGATAAATAAAGACAATGCATGTATCCATTCTTAAGAATACGACGAAATACAAGCGGCCCATTGGGTGCTGACAGTGACGTCATATGCTGGAAAAAGAGCGGGCGATTTGTAGCTGTATTTCAACTCAAGTCACAGATTTCCTGGTGCGTGCAGCGCAATACGCATGGCTCGGATCTTCGCAGGAGGCACAACGTGTGTGACATAGTTTGCTAGCTATGTTCACAAGTGTTACAGGGCGCGTTGAAGGATTGATAGAGAGATGAAAGAAAAAAAAACACGGAATGGGGCATCAAGGCGCGACAAAGTCACTGCGACACATGTGGATGTTCGACTAACATGCTAAAACATTTCCAATTTGAAACCACACAACCTTCGGAATTTTGAAGCATAAGAGGCGCTCCTGCGTACATTACATTAAACGAAACAAAAGCAGCATGTTGAGCTGATGTCACTGCGGTTATGCAGCGACGCACCGAAATGTTGCGACATCAGCACAGTAGCAATGTTTCTCAAGAGCTCCCTAACTTCTGCACCTACGTGAAGTTCAATTTGACTCGATTCAAAGTTGAACCACTCTCTTAATAACTTGCATGCTTAAATGCTAAGCTTCCTCTTGGATTACGCAAATGAGGAAGTGAAGTATAGGTGCATGCCACGACGCCCAGCATTTATGTGAATGAACATGACGAACTGAAGCAACGTGGGTCGATGAACCTTTCGGATTTTAGTTTCAGAACTCCTCGCTCTCCTTGATTTAACTTGTTTTATTTATTTCCTCCTTGAACAGGCAATCTTGCAGTTGCATCCGCTGCAATGGAAGCCCGCGAGGGAAGGCAAGCCCCCGTTGACTATAAGCCATAAAGGCAGCAGCCTCTGCGTGCCTCAGCTCCTAATGTGCCTTACGAATATAGGAGGATCAGAGAACGCAGAAAAGGAGCACTCTGTACACGAATGAGGACTCTGAGCACGCCGCAATAAAATGACTGAAAATGTACGCTGTTGACGGGTGCATTTCTTTTTCGGAAGTATAACAATCTTGGTACGTTCGTAAAGACCCATAACTAAAAAAAAACATTACGAAGCTTGCACTAGTGGCGCAACGCTAGCGAAGCAGCGAAGCTGAAGGGCAGTTAGCTTGTCGTGGTTAGTCTGTGGTACACACGAATTTTGTCGTCGTCCGAGACTTCGGAAAACGCCTCGCCAAGCACTGCGAGGGTCAGCGAACGTTTCTCGAAGTTTCGCAGCGCGCAGAAGTGCATCGCTTTCGGGACAGACAGACAGACAGACAGACAGACAGACAGACAGACAGACAGACAGACAGACAGACAGACAGAACTTTATTTAGGTCCTGAGGGACTAGCCGGAGGATCCCCGCTGGGGCCTCCGGTTCGCCGCTGGCTGCTCCCATGTCGCATTCGGGAGGCCAAGGCTCTCCGCTCTTTCACGGGCCCTCTGAACGGCCCCGGACTGATGCTTGAGTTCTGAACTCGTGATGACCTCGTCCCAGTCCTGTTCGCAGATGAGTGACGTGTCCTGTAACGCAGGACACTTCCAGAGCATGTGTGCTAGAGTGCTGAAATTTTCCCCGCAGTCCGGGCACCGTGGATCAATTTCGGTGTTAATCCTGCTAAGGAAAGCGCGCGAGGGATATGACCTCGTCTGAAGCATCCTAAGCGTGATAGCTTGAGACCTACATAATTTTGGGTGCGGAGGCGGGAAGCGCCTGCGTTCCTCTTTATAGTGGGAGGCGATCTCATGGAACGTTAGTAAGGGGTCGCTGTGGCCGATCTCCTCCGGATCCAATGAAGACGTACCGCCGTCGCGGCGCGTGAGATGTCTTTTATATGCGAAGCAGCTTATGAACGAGGCCTGTCCGTCCCTCACGCGTCGGCGTAGTCTGCCCCCGTTAGTACACGGAGCACCCGCTAGGTGGCTCTGCAGTAGAGCGCTTGCTCCACTTCGGAGCGTGCTCTAGTTTGAAAGGAAACCGCTAGTGCTACTGTAGTTCAAGAGATAATAAAAGCGCTCGCTCTCCGCCGGGGCGGTCTCTTCTACAGCAACTGTCATGGTGCGCGTTTCGACGAACGAAGGTCGCATCGCGGCGGCGCGGGCTCGCAAAGCAGCTTTTTGCGAGCCCGCGCTGCCAAGCACTGCCAAGCGGCTGCCAAGCGCCGGAAGCGGTCGCTACCTGAGGTTGGTGGCGCCGATGCACGCTTTAAGCGTGACTTTCTCGACCACACGTTCGGGCACAGCTGCAAGGTATGCGACCGCTTGTGGATCGATAACAATCTGACCAAGATCTCGACCATCAAGAACGAGCAGTCCCGTGCCAACGCCATCGCCGTTCTGCAGCGGGACTGCCGCCGACGACGATCACAGTGAGTACGCCGTTTGCTCGACGTGCAAAGATTCGTTGGTGGCAGGCAAACTACCCGCGATGAGCGTGACGAACGGCTACCGCTACCCGCCGAAACCCGACCACCTGCCCGAGCTCAACCCGGTGGCGGAACATCAGGGGAACGTCGAATGGAAGGACCGTGAACAGTGATGAAGAAAATATAAGATTTACACAACTTTAAGTCGTTGTTATGTGGGGTTTTAGCATCCCAAAACCAGCTCTGATTATGGGAGACGCCGTAGTGGAGGGCTCCGGAAATTTCGACCACCTGGGGTTCTTTAACGTGCACTGACAACGCACAGCACACGGGCCTCAACATTTTGCCTCCATCGAAATGCAGCCGCCGCAGCCGGGATTCGATCCCGCGACCCTCGGATCAGCAGCCGAGTACCATAGCCACTAGACCACCGTGGCGGGGCACACAGCTTTAAGTCGACTCATGGCTGCTTCACATATACTACCCAGGGTTCCCTTTATGTGGAGATGGGGAGATTTTTACTGCGAAAGCTGTATACGGCTAGGAGAAACAAAAAAAAAAACCGCTCGGCATCTGTCACGAACGGTCTCCATTGGCTCTGCTATCAGTTACGTCGTTCTGAGCGTCGTACCTATGCTCGCGCGCCATTGGCTGGGCCGTGAGTGACGTCGTCCATCCCGTCGTAGCCGTGGCGACGAGCACGTGCGCATGTTTCGACTGAGAGCTTCCACATGGGTAAGGTGGGCGGACACTGCAAACCACGCCGCCGAGTTAGCTCACGATGTCAAACGCTCGCAACAACGGCGCGCCGAAGAAGCCGCGTTGCGGGCAGAACAGCGTCGACGTGATGATTGCGGGAGCGCGTTCGCCGGGGCGAACGCCGCTTTCGGCGAGATTTTCTCCAGCGGCACTTTGGCTTTACAGCGAGTATATGTATAAGTATGTATATGCAAATCGCAAATTGGTATGTAATGGTATGTAAGTTTTTCTGTTTTTCCTGATGAATTTGTATCGCAAATTATTACGATTTTGTGTGTTTTTTCGTTCACTGTCAATGAACTACCATTATATAATGCAATATGGTGTATTAACATGTTTACGGGTGCAGGGGCCCCTGTCAGGCGTTGCTCGCCTTTAACTCCTGTACCTTTCTTGAAAAAGTATTCAAGATGAAATAAAGATTCATTCATTCATTCATATATACAAAAGTCCCACAGAAAAATAATTCAGATATATGCTTCCGAAGCGCGGAATCGAACCAGGAACCTCTCGCTCCGCAGCGCGTGGCGCTAACCACTACGCCACAAATAACTTTTTTTTTTCTTTATTGACGCCACAAAGAACAGATCCTTCAGGAGCTAACGGTGAGCCTTATACAGGGTGTCCCACGTAACTTGAGCCAAGAATTTGAAAATGAAAGGCACTTCAGAGGAGAACTGAACCAAACGTATACTATTCGTACTGGTCTATAGATACTCAGGTTATTTCTTATTTCCCCCTAAAGTAATTAGTTAATTATTTTTAATTAGCTAACTCCTTAATTATGGGCTGAAAACCCAAAATATGAACACTGAGCTGTAGAGAACCTTCATAAACCACCGAATGAATTGTTTCCTGTACGATATGTCTTACGGTGTTAATTTTTCCGCATTCTAAAGAAAGCCCGCGAAATTTGAAAATGAGCCACGTGACGGACCGCGAGCGCACTGCTATAGTGCTGGTCTCAAGCGTGCAACCGGTGAACAAGGTCGCCTGCGGCTGCCACAGGGAAGCGACATGATGCTTTGAAGGTGGTCGATGTTTGGGCGTCCGTCTTTGGTTCAATGACGGTGCAAATTCACACTGCTGGCCGAGCGCTGCCGCGGTGGTAAAGCGCTCAATACTGCGAGGAAAAAAAACAAACAGCAGTTTGATTCTGATTCACGAAGATCAAGAAAACAGAAGATCAAGAAGATCAAGAAAACAAGAAAATAAAGCTATTTTCTTGTTTTATTTATCCGTCTTGGACGCTTATCTCGGCAGCGCTCGGCCAGCAGCGTGAATGTGCACCGTCATTGAACCAAAGACGGACGCCCAAACATCGACCACCTTCAAAGCATCATGTCGCTTCCCCGTGGCAGCCGCAGGCGACCTTGTTCACCGGTTGCACGCTTGAGACCAGCACTATAGCAGTGCACTCGCGGTCCGTCACGTGGCTCATTTTCAAATTTCGCGGGCTTTCTTTAGAATGCGGAAAAATTAACACCGTAAGACATATCGTACAGGAAACAATTCAGTCGGTGGTTTATGAAGGTGCTCTACAGCTCAGTGTTCATATTTTGGGTTTTCAGCCCATAATTAAGGAGTTAGCTAATTAAAAATAATTAACTAATTACTTTAGGGGGAAATAAAAAATAACCTGAGTATCTATAGACCAGTACGAATAGTATACGTTTGGTTCAGTTCTCCTCTGATGTGCCTTTCATTTTCAGATTCTTGGCTCAAGTTACGTGGGACACCCTGTATACACACCCTTTACCGCTGGCAGGACTCGAGACGGCAGGCGTTTATAAGCGTTTCTTCATTACCAGCGAGATGGCGCGAGGAGCGCAACGGTCGCATTTAAAAGTCGTCGGTCAGCTAGCTCGTTTCTTCTATAATATTTGCGCAGGGAAATGCCCTTCCGCCGTCTGCTCGCGTGGTTGTCTAGTGGTGAGAAGAGGTATGTTTCGAGCTTACACCGTGATGTCCGTGCTGATGTTACGGGAGCGTACGAAAGTCACTCGAGCTCAAGGGACGCCGCTAAACGAAAAAAACAGAAGATGAGCGCGAACTATCAAGTGTCACTGCTCGACACTTGAAGCACGCTAGTTTACTTCGCTGCTTCGGCCGCCTTTGCAACAGGAGCGCTGTTCAAATTGAGAGTATCCATTGTGACAGCTTATTCGCGCTCGTTCGGTGTATGTCTGTGCGTTCGTTTCGTGCGTGCTTCACTTGATAGTTCGCGCTCATCTTCTGTTTGTTCATTTAGCAGCCTCCCCTAGCTTTGTATGTGTAGCTTTGTGACATACAACGTATAAAGCCCTTCGTACCAGCACGCGCTGCCCACGGGATGCGCTCACTTAGCAAGTGCATGTTTGCTACAATTAATATTGCTCCTGAAGCCGCGAGCCTCACTTCGTAGCATTACAGTTTCTTGCTATTGCATTCATTGCTTCGCCCTTGCGGCGAAACTGTTACTTTCTTTAGCATTTCATTGTCACGACACCATTAAAGAAGTGAAGTACTACAGTTGCCATTTCACCGACCATAAGGCGATGCTTGTTGCGGTTGGCCAGAAGAGGTCTCCAGAAGAAATCGAACAGCTACCAGATAGTTAGCGCAAGGAGGACGATAGAATGTGGCTATTTACGAATAAAAGTGTCACGCCTACGCGCAGTTCATATTACAGGACCATGTGACTACATCACTGTACAAAATTTTCATGAAGTTGATATAAAAGTGCTGTTAAATAGATCGAAAAACGTCTACCATTACTATAGATACGTCGCGCGCGCGCGTGTGTGTGTTTTATTGTCACCGACTACTGTTGATGCAATTGGTTGATCACTGCCGCCAAAATTTTGCATGCCGCCTGTCCGGGGGTGTAGCTCAGAGGTAGAGCGCTCGCTTTGCATGTGAGAAGTCCCGGGTTCGAACCCCGGTACCTCCAATGTGGTTTATTTTTTTCCTTCTGCATTTTTCATGTGTCCGTATTATTCTCACGCAAACTGAATATTTCAAAGAAGCACCGGACCCAGAAGGAACGGACATATTCTCGACAGAATTGCAGCTTTCTCGCAGTATTTATGCTTTGGCGCTAGACATAATTTTTTTCCCAGAACCAGAATGCGCGCACAGCTGCATTGCAGAAACACGGGTACTTAAATCATTTGAGAAATAAAGCTAAAGAGTCCCACTGATCCCACACGTTACGGGCATCAATGCCATGCGAAGCAGTCAACGAGGAAATTGACTATGCCAAATTGTGACGTTCAGGAAAGTTCTACAGGATATGATGAAGGTTTTTGTGGAAACTAATTCTACAGTTGTGTGCGCCACGCAAGTTTACCAGGCACGTCTGCACCAGTATGGCGGCGATATGATAGCTCATGGTATGGCTTAACTTTGGCACTGCCACTGTTTCGGTCAAGCTCGCTAGCAGACGCTGCCTGCGTCGGCGTTATCTCTTACGGACGAGGGCGCGTTCTCGTTCCCTGCGAGCTGGTACAGCGTTCATCGCAGAAAGAGCGTTTCGTAGCCAACGCGCCGTTCGCTGTCTCTCACGATAGCAGGCTATGCTGTGCCGTGAGCAAGGACAACGGTGACGGACGGACAAGCCTCGACCATACGGTGTTTAAGCGCATGAAGGAAATGAAGACAATGAAGTTGACAGGACAGCGCTGTCATGTGCACGTGAGCACTTAAAGAAGTTCTGATTTAGATATGAATGTCCCTGAACTATGCCCCACAGAGATGTTTAACTTGCACGTAATAAGGGACAGAAACAAAGGAATTTGTCGAATTTTGTGGGTCGTGGATGTCCAAGCATTTATGTCATTCTCATCCTTTGTTCAGTACTTTCAGAACGGTGATACCGAATCTCCACACTCATTACGGAATGGTGTTTTGCACATTCAAAATGGGCAGATGTACATGAGGGCACGGCAAACTGTGCATCCGCAGTATGACTGCACGGAATGCGAATTTTATTCCATTGTTTTAATGAATCAAATTGTTTGTTATCTTGCTTTTTGTTCGACACTACGGCACAATGAAACCTCTAGCCAGTTTCCGTACTGGTTCATCTAGGATGCCTGCTTCGGGAAGAAAGATTCACTTCAGGTGCGTAGCAATACGACAACTATTTCCCGGAAGAGCTCTCATGACTGAGGTACTAGTTATCTTTCTTCTGGCTAGCAGCTGTCACATTCTCATGCTGGCTGCATACTCATCGAATAAGTATTCCTTTAACGGTGTCTTTTGCCACGAATGGAATGTCCTTGTTTGTTCCAGACTTTTGTCGAGTGTTGCGACAACGGAAAACATGGACGGAAAGCACATCATCATGGCTGTTAGAGTTATGGCCGCCTTCTTTTGCGGTAGGTCCGAATAATAAAGTATATGTAACTTTCAGCACCCAGAGGGGTCGGACTTGGCATAGTGACCTTTGTCACAGCTATGAAATATTGAAAATAACACTCGAATGCGAGTCTTCCTTGTTGAATTCAAACTGCATAAGTTGAGCTGGGAGTTGAACTGTTGAGCGGAGAGCGGTGTGCTAAAATCTTGTGCGAGAAACCTTTCTTTTGAAATAATCGCGCTGTTCAATTCCGAAAGTCGTGGGCTGCAGTTACCAGACGCAGAATTCTATAGCAAGCGATTGTGTATTACACAACGAACGCGTAATTCTAATTGCAGGCTACGCAGCAAGAATTATTAGATCTCATCTACGTAACCATTCGACCACAGCAGAATTTGCACAACGCACTACCCTAGAGATCACAGCTTTGAAATGAACGTGTGGCGCAGATGGTTGAGAAGTCATCGAGAGAGGCTTATGTGTTCGGTATCGGAGAGATTCGTAGCTAATGTAACCCCGCTTTCTCAGTGCTGAGGAAAATAGACTTTAATGAATCTTTGAAACGTGCAAGGAACACTATCAAAGACAAACACGGTTGCACGCGCGTTCACACTGAATACTCTTGAACAACACACCGTAACTACACGGGCCTGTGCTAGAGATAAATTTTCGGGATTCAATACAAGCACTGCCTTGGACGAAGCAGAAGCAGAACTCACCATAAGCGTGAGATGCGGTAACAACTTTATAAGAACGGTAGTAATGAACTGGTGACGTTACTCTCTTTCTCTTTGTTCTCCTTTTTAAGATGCGTTAAAGTAACATAACGTTTAGTTTTTTTTTTCCATAGTCCTTATCCGAAACGGAAGATATACTTCCTGAAAGACCCCCTGCTCCTTTGTTGACACCTGCCTGCTCAACTTAACTATAGGCGCCACTTACCTACGTGCCATAGTACGCTTACATAAGACTCATTCCAGAAACATTTATTACGATGCACTGCCTTTTAAACATTGCGAACATTTTGTAACTCCGCTATATGAAAAACAAAGAATATTCTTAAAAATAATAAATTGCGCTGTCTAACCAAAATATCCGAGCATTAAACATTTGCCAGGCGTGTGTGTATGTGCCGTTTTCATTGACGTAATCAAAACCCTCTTCCGCAGGAACGTTCGCTGATTCCTCTGCGGAAATGGAAACCAGCGTCAGAGATACTCTACTTTTGACTGAAGCAGAGGGACACGGCGGGGTGGCTTCTGAGTACCGCCACCCTCCCTTCACGGCTTGAGATTCCGCGAGTCGGTTGGAGGGGAAAATCGCGGAACTTGTGTGAAATCACGCTGAAGCAGCACTCCACGAATGGTTGCCGTGCACTGTCCAAAATGTTCTAATGAACAGTTTGACGTTTGGAATTTCGTGACGTCAGTCAATATTTACAACTGAAGAGTATTATTAATTTACTTCACTGTCTAGTAGCATACAATGAAACAAAATTGGCGCGGTACTTTCAGAGCACGCCTTTCTAGGTAGCGGAGCCATACAGAGATAGAAGCAGTGACGTGACATCTTCCGACACTATGTCCGCGAAGCCAGCAAACTACTACTATTTCTAGCTGGGCCAATATTTAGCACCACGTGTGCCCTGCTATGAAACATAATATGATTAGAGCAGACATTCCTAGAAAGTTAGCTAACAGTTGTCCAGTGGTGGGAGGCCGTGCTAGTTCAGCTCTCACCTTGAAGGATGTGATCGTTTACTTCACTGAATAGCGCGCTAATGTCCCAAGGTTTACGGCTGGCAAGGTACGGCTGGCAAGCCCTCGCGCTGCCAATCGCTAGCCTCCTGGTTAGCTCAGTTGGCAGAGCGAGCGCCCCGGATAGGCGTTGGTCCCGGGTTCGAAACCCGGACCAGCACGAATTTTTCGGCAACTAGGAAGCTTTCATTTCTGAGAAATCCGTGTGGATTTCCTTGTAGCCTTGTGCTACAAAACGGGTGGATGCTAGTTTTCCCTTTCACATAAAGCACGTGTTTAGCACCTTGAGGCAATGAGATGTAGGAGCGCATAAATGTGTTCTTTCGACTTCTTAAGATTTCAAAAATCACTTATGAATACATACGTTTTGAACCTAGGCTTGTTACACGTTATAGTTTGTGTTGATGCAGTGGGGAATAGACGTGAATGAAGCAAGCAAATTGGCGGAACTAATCCATCTTCCTCCCGGTTTACTCGTTGCGTCCGGGTCTCTGTCTGTTTCACCGGGAATACTTACGAACTAGCCCAGATATCCATGGTATGATTATAACATTCATTATTATTTAGGTTTGGAAAGTAAGTGTGCTTCAGATGTGTAAGTTACGTTTGTGAGTACTTAACCTTATTTCATCATCGGCATATGCACGTTATTTCTGCACTATTTGGGGAGTCTGCAAACGATGTGCGCATGGAGTAATTTCCTTGCGCGCATTTACAGTTTACGGCTGTTTGCTGCCTGGCTAGCAGTATTTGTCGCGGTTGAAACTTAATTTCATTTCTGATTGTCCATATGCCATGTTTTGGCTCTATCTCCGAACATGTCCTTGTCGCTGGAGTCGCTTCTGAAGTAGATTATGGCGCGGGAAAGCGAACAACGGAAAGTTCTCGGACTAGTTCGCTTTCTCAAACATTTCCGGCTCTCTGAAGAACTTGTGGCCTTCCATTCTCGGATTCTGGATGCTCTCAAATTCCATGCGAGTGTTCTCTTCATCTTACTATTCCATCTCCGCGTCGGCCTCCTGAAAGAGCGCCGAAAAAAACCGTGAATGGCTGGCCGTAGACCTATACCAATTTGCATCCCCCCCACTTCGTTTTCCACCCCACCCCCCCCCTCCCCCCCCCCCCCCCCCCCCCCCCCCCCCCCCCCCCCCTACGCCTTCGCCTTCATCCACGGCAATGAATACTATACGCTGCTGCACTTAAAGGGATACTACAGAATGAAAATGTGGCCCGGTTTACATGATAACCTATATTTCCAGAACTCGACTGGACCTGTCGTTAATTTCACAGCTTTATGTTCAATATTACACGAAAAAAATGAACGCGAAAATTTAGTTTTAAAATTCGCGCCGCCTTCGGCATAATGAGTTCGCAAAGCCAATATTTTACTTTTTTTATCCACGCCACATTCACTCCATCAAATGTCCTAAAGCTCCTTGTTTTAAGTCTCTAGATTCCTTAGAACACAATGTGTGTCTTTCTTTCGGATAATTACTTATGCAGGTTTTAGCAGACGCCGTAAACAACCGTTACTTTATGCGCATTAGCCCCGGTACTTCAAAACGGCGTGACTACTCGTATTTTTATTTGCGCGTTTTATAGTTCATGGGGGTCTTCTGATCGCAAGATTGCTGTTTTTGGAGTAGATCGGCGTAGCTAATCTACTAATGCGAAAAATGATTGTTCTTCACTGCACTCTCCCTTTAATAACAGTGACTGCGTTTTTCTACTACGCATTGGAGTTAATGTGTGTGAACTGCTATGTTCATCTTTACTTGCTGACCACGAAGTAATGTTGCTAATGCGGTTCCCCGCAGAGTAATGTTGCTAATGCGGTTCCCCGCAGCGTTGTAACACTGTCGTGACAGCAGCTTTCTCAGCGCACTTCCATCATCTGGCACGTGGGGGATGGAAAGCTACAATGTTAAAGTGCGCACTCGTTTTCTTTTTGCTCCGCGGGGACCGCCTTTTCTATTCTTTTTTTACGTGTGACGCGCGTTATCGCTCTGCGTAGGCCGCGCTTATCCTGCATTCCGCTTCTTGGATGATTCGGAATGATCTAGGAACTTCGCATGCACGACGCGTATTTTTCCAGACTGTCCGCGAGCATCACTGATAATAGAGAACCGTATACATATTGTAACTACGTCACTTGACGTCACTGCTCGGATCGAGTCGGCCATTTTGACGACCAGTTTGTGAGGCGGGGTCAGCGGGGTGTCAGTCGGCGTGTCTGCAGCAGCGCACGGAAGCGAAAAGGCCGCTGTGGTTGCGTGCTCAGTTGTGGGCTGCTCTAAACGCAATGACAGCCGTGGAAGAAAGAAGCAGCCCACAAATCCGTGCTTCTTCCGAATACCTAAAGTTATCGAAGGCCAGTGCGAGCGCACGAAAATGTTCAGCGAGAACCGTCGGAGAACTTGGCTGGCGCGCGTAAAGCGGGCCAACTTGAACGGCGAAAGCCCCAGCGTTCGAGTGTGTGGAGCGCACATCGTGACAGGTGAGCGAGAGATATCATTTGAGACACCAGTTTGTAACGCGGATGCCCTAATGCTTGTAGGAAAGCCGTCCGCTTTGTTCAACGAGACGGATCCGGACTGGGCGCCATCCCTACTACTCGGTTACTTACGGCTTGAAGTCTGCAAGCGCTGCGCTACATCAACGCGCGGAAAAACGGCGCCATCAAACACGGCGAGCTCAGGCTGCAGAGCGACGAGCACAGGCCGAATTGATGAACGCCGACGCAACCGATGCAGCAACATCACCGGCATTGCAGGTGGATGCCTCCTCGTCGTCGTAGCCCGCCGAGGATGCTAACGAAAATGAAACAGGTGATGAAACATTTTGTGCCGGCACCTTAAGTTTTCCGAAACATGGTGCTTTTAACAAAAGTTTGCGGCAACTTCATCTGTTGCTGGCGTGCTCACAAACGCGTAGCGCGGTTATCATGCGGCTGTTCGGCTTTTACTCTTCAGTAGTGATAATGAAAACATTTTTCCTGTTTGTTGCAGGAGCATCTGTGCAGACGGATATGACTGAGAACATCGAGGCCTTGGAGAAATAATGTGTCCACCTTAGCAAGGCCCTCTACACTGCACGAGCTGAAAAAAAAAAAAAAAAACTGGAGGTGACCGAGCACCTACTGAGAAGTTGTGAACGAAAGGTCACCTTCTACACAGGGATATCAAGCTTCAGTGCATTGCACGAAGTGGTCGAGATTTTGGAAAGCTTTCTCCCCATGGTGTGAGTAACAGCCTGGCAAAGTTTCAGGAATTCATACTTTTTATGATGAAGATTAAAGGGACCCTGAAACGGTTTTGATTTTGTACAAATCCGTTGCACCGATAGCCCGAGTCCTTCTGATCATTAGCGTAACAATATGAGCAGTCTGCGTTAAGCGTTTACTACAGTTTTAAATACGCACATCGTGAGAGATCGACGCGACTCGAAGCGTTTTGATCTCATGCGACGTCACGAGCCCACGGGACGTCACGAGCACTGAAGGGCAGCCAACTGTATCGTCGCGGTGCCCCGCCACGGTGGTCTAGTGGCTATGGTACTCTGCTACAGATCCGAGGGTCGCAGGATCGAATCCCGGCCGCGGCTGCTGCATTTCGATAGAGGCGAAATGTTGAGGCCCGTGTGCTGTGCGGTATCAGTGCACGTTAAAGAACCCCAGGTGGTCGAAATTTCCGGAGCCCTCCACTACGGCGTCTCTCATAATCAGAGCTGGTTTTGGGACGTTAAACCCCACATAACAATGTATCGTCGCGGTATCTGGCGGCGCATACACGAGTCGCCGGCGCACTATTACAGAGGCTAGCACTGCCTAGGCCGGCGACCTCAGTAAAGGCATCGCGGCGCTATGTCTCTACGGGGGGCTCTGCACAGCGGCTGACGTGGAAGGCGCAGTCGTCGCTAGCGCGCACTCCGCAGCTGTTCGAGTTGAGGAGGAACAGCAGTGGTAAGGAGGAAGGCGACAGAAATGAGCCCGTAGCTACCATAGCGCAGGGTGCTTCGCTTTATTTATGGCGTGAATGATTTTACAGTTGTGTTGCCTGATCAATGACACAATGTCAAAAAAAAAGTTTCAGGGACCTTTTAAGGTAAATCTCCACAACACGGACTTAGCATATATATTTAATGTGTCTGAAGCGACTGTATCACACGTTTTTGATAGGTGGCTTCACATGTCCTACAGTCGTCTTAGATCATGCATAATGTGGCCTAATCGAGCAGCACTTCAGCTCACCATGCCACAGGTCTTTTACGACTCCTCCGGCTCCGACGGTGCAGTCATTATTGATTGCTTTGAAATTAATATCCAGCGACCTTCTTCATTCCTGGTGAGGAGCGAAACCTGGTCCACTTAAAAAAACAGTAACACTGCGAAGTACTTGATTGGCATTACCCCCACAGGGGGTAGTGATGTACATATCTGAAGGCTAGGAAGGACGTGCAAGTGACAGACATATTACAGAACACTGTGGACTGTTAGACAATCTGCTTCCTGGTGATGTGTTGGCATACAGAGGCTTTAACATAGCTGAAAGCATTCGCTTCTACTGTGCTCGCCTACACATACCAGCATTCACCAGAGGGAAGAAGCAGTTATCAGCGACAGAGGTTGAAAGCACAAGGAGGCTTGCAAATGTAAGAATTCATGTCGAGCGAGTTATCGGACTTATAAGAAACAAATCTGTGTTCTTGAAGTCAACCGCGCCAATTGAGTATGTAACTTGGAAGCAGGGCGATAAGGTAACACCTCTGGGCAAGATAGTGACAGTGTGCTGTGCATTGTCTAACCTCCCCCCTTCAACTGTTGCAGCACACGAGGAAACTGACATGGGGCAAGAATAATTATCTTGCGACTTGCTTCACTACCGCTAGATGACAAGCTGCAGGCATCATGGACCACAGAACCTACCCACTTAACACGAATACTCTCATAGCAGCTGAGCACCAAGAAGTGCAATAAAGTGCTCAGAGGCTCTTGCAACATCGACCCTCCATACTTATGTTTATGTGCATGTGTGCGGTAAAGCTACTTTTACAACATGGGGTGAATGTTGCTGTGTGCTTTCACCATAAGCATGAAAATATGAATAATGCTGCACTGAGAATCATTCTGCCATAAATGGATGCCTGTGACCTATAACGTACAGCGTAGGCGACAGTCTGGGTCTGGACACCTATTCGTCGGCATGGGCTCTCTGAAATGGAAACCGCGAGCTTTAGAGAAATAGTTCAGGTTTAGGTAAGAAAAAAAAATACGCAATTCATGCACCCCCCGGTCGTAGCACTGCTACGCCTGGTTTGAGCAGACAGGAAGGCTTAGGAAGAGACCACGCATGAGTGTATATGCTCTTAAGAAAGAAGAGTTGTGTGAAAACAAGCATGGGCACAACTTTTTTCTTTTTTAAAGGTGATACAGAAAAAAAAACACATGAAAAAAGAAAACATGGTGATGTTCCAAGAGTGGCCGCTAGGGAGCCCTCCTGCATGATGAAATGAATGGCCAAGGTAATCTGGACCGTTGCGTGCTTCCGGCAGCCTGCGTCACTTTCTTTGTTCACCACACTTGGCACCTGCTGCGTGGATTCATCACATCGTCTTCCTTGCAGTGGAAGACGGCCGCAAACGCCTGCGGAAGACAGAATGAATACGAATGCACAAGAAGCGTTCGAAATTTGTAGGCGGAGAGCTTTGCGTCTTGAGCGTCGTAACGCTTTAAAAAAAATTACAGCATATCCACGGAGTGAATGATGATGAGTGGGCGAAGCTCGGGATGTGCATCGTAGATCGTGCCGAGTTCCGGATTAATTTAGTTAACGCGCATGCTACGAATCCTCACGGTTCAACTATGCACAATGCACAAGTGAAATCTCCCACCGGCACTTCATTGCAAGTCAAGATCCAGTGTGTGTGTATATATATATATATATATATATATATATATATATATATATATATATATATATATATATATATATATATATATATATGGGTTTTGCCGGTGAACGCTTCTCCAACGCGAGCAGTCGGTATTTCTCAATCAAGAAACTCGCTAGGAGACGCTGCCTGCGCCAACGTTGTCTCTCGCGTTTGCCGGGGCAGTGTCGAGTTTGCCGGGGAGCGCGTGGCTCCCGGCGCTCGCGGCGAGGGCGAGCGCCAGGTGCCACGCGCTCGCCCTCGGCGCGTGCGTGCGCTCCAGCAGGCACGCGCCGGTGGCTACCTACTACTAACTACTACTACTACTACTACTACATACATCGGGGACGCACTAAATGGCTGCTAATGGGGAATGAGAGACAGAAGAATTCGGCTTTTAGTTAACGCTCACGCTGCGAATTTTTTGTTGTTGAACAACGCACAGGAGAAATCTCCCACCGGCACCACCTTGGAGGTCAAAGCGTAAGACTGGTTACGCACTACTACGACTACGACGAGGGACGAACGGGTGCCGCTTTAAGGAGCTTCGCCCCTAAAACAGTGGAAATTTTCGACGCGTATATTCATTAACGGTATAGGAAGTTTTGTAACAATGGAGCACAAGAACGCTACACAGAGCACTCCAGTAAAGATGCTTGGACGAGGCTGTATTCTTCGCTGCAATGTTGTTAACAGGTGTCACGCTACACCCCTTTGAAAGCAGTGGAAACAAATAATGGGCAGATGTGTTGCGGGTCCCCTCATAGCTTTGCCAAAAGCAAACAACGTAATTATCTTCGTTCGGGCTGCGTCAAGGTATACAGCTGCATAAACCAGAACAATGCATCCTTACAGAGCACACTGATCATTACTTCCTCCAGACTAATGAATATAATGTTCGCATTGAAAGTAATTAATGCTTGTGCTCGAATAGCCATCTAAAACTAAATGTTAATAAAATTAAGGCTGTTCTATTCCCCCTCCCCCCTCCCCCGTCCGCTCCGCACACAAGTTCACTTTCTATTCATATCATAACTCGGAAATCGAAGTTGCAGAAAGCTTCGAATCATTAGGCGTCCATTTTTTTACAGGATTTGACAACGTGAACCACATTATTAGTAAACTAAGACAATTCCCATTATGCCCAGCCACTGCTACGTTTTCTCGACATCTGTTAACATACTCATGTACTATAACTGCCTGTTTTCTTTATTAAGGTTCGCCTTTGTTGCAAGGTCAGCAAATGTAAACATTAGCTAACTTTTACACTCTTGGAAAAGAAAGCTTTACGCATAACCTGTAAAGTCCCATATAGTTTCCGCACAACAGAATTTACGAGCACCGTAGCATTTGGGTTGCATCAGTGCACGATTGCAAACTTTGTCATTTACTTAAACTCGTTTTTGTTAAAAAAATTGGCAGATCCCACGTGCAGTGGGAATCAAGGAAATGCGAAGCACGCATAAGGAACGTAAAATGGATTTGCAATGTCTCGCTATACCGAGTTTGGTACCACGGCCACCTGGATCGGAACGCGCGGCGGTGAAACACCGCCGCGCGTTCCGATCCAGGTGGCCGTGTTGGTACATATGAAGTTCACGAAACGGCCGCAAGAGCACCATGACTGTGGCATGTAACCCATGCCGCTCATACACGCATGTCATGATTCTAACGTTATGACCTGTCATTTACGTTCGTGATGCAGTCGTGTTGTATCATAGCAATTTTGGTATGCATCCCTTTAAGGAAACGAGTGGCATGTAGATCATGCCGCTAATGACATGCATGTCACGATTTTCATGTTATGACCTGTCATTTATGATCGTCATGCAGTCATGTTGTGCCAAACCAATTTTCGTATAGGCTCCGTGCAGTCGAGAGCGACATCAGCGCCAGAATGCACTGCCTGGCGGAGAGAAGAAGCAAACTTGGGCAGACTGTGACAGGGAAATACGCGAACGCGATGCACGTCTCCAACTCTATAGCAGCAGCGACCGCCCGTCCCACCTTCTTTCGTTTTATTTCCTTTGAGACGCGCGCTCCAAACCTGCGGCAAACTGTTCCAAAGGGCGACGCCGCGAGCGTTCGTGTGGTTCGCAGCACGCCCGGAAAGCAGCGAAGAAACGCGCGCGTCGCTGTCGCCTCGGTTTCCACCGTGCGCGACTGAGCCGTCCGACGAGAGCTACGTAGCGCCCTCTGGTCAGTAGACGGAGCCCATACATCCCATTAACAAAACGGCAGTATAGCGCCAGGACCATGGCATGTAAAGCATGCCGGTCCTGACACGCGAGTCATGATTCTAATGTTATGACCTGTCATTTACGTTCGTCGTGCTGTCGTGTTGTGCCATAGCAATTTTGGTATACATCCCATTAACGAAACGCCTGGCATGTAAATCATGCCGCCCATGACATGCATGTTATGCTTTTCTTGCTATGACCTGTCATTTATGTTCGTCATGCAGTCATTGTTGCCTACCAATTTTCCTACACATCCCACTAACGAAACGGCCAAGAGAGCACCAAGACCGTGGCATGTAAATCATGTCGCTCATGACATGCATGTCATGATTTTCATGTTACGACCTGTCATTTACGTTAATGATGCAGTCATCTTGTGGCATGCCAATTTGCGTATACATCCCGTTAACCAAACGCGTGCATGTAAATCATGTCGCCCATGACATGCATATCATGATTTTCACGTTGTGACTTGTCAGTCATGTTCGCCATGCAGTCATGTCGTAGCATACCAATTTTCGTATACATCCCATTAACGAGACGACCAGGAGAGCACCAAGACTGTGACATGTAAATCATGCCACTCATGACACGCATGTCACGATTTTCATGTTATGACCTGCCATTTATATTCGTCAGGCAGTCATGTTGTGCCATACCAATTTTCGCATACATCCCATTAGCGAAACGGCCAGGAGAGCCCTAAGACCGTGGCATGTAAATCATGCCGCTCATGACATGCATATCATGATTTTCATGTTATGACCTGTCATTTATGTTCCTCATGTAGTCATGATGTGGCATACCAATTTTCGTAAACATCCGATTAGCGAAACGGCCAGGAGAGCACAAAATCGTAGGCGGCTAGATAGATAGATAGATAGATAGATAGATAGATAGATAGATAGATAGATAGATAGATAGATAGATAGATAGATAGATACGCTCAAACTCGCCGAAGTTCGCTAAGAAATGCTTCGCATTTAAAATAACGGTGCCATTACAAGCCTACCAAGGCTAGACAAAAACTTTCCTGCTTATGTACACCATCCCGAAGCCTAATATTCAGGACGAGGGTGTCAGGTGTAAAGAGAAGGAATTGTTCACAGCGATATGCCCCCCTGATTAGAATAATAGTGGTCATAAGAGGCAGTCTTTAAACTGTAGCCAATGTTTCCTAAAAGTCAAGTAGTCTTCGCCAAAGCTCATAACGTTTTTGCACGTTTCCACGGCGCTGTGGGTAATACAACAGTGAGTGCACATTCTTAACCTAAACTAATAGTTATTTTTATTTGGCGTGAGCTGTCATTTGCAGCCCGCTTTCGGATGCCCAACCACAAACCACGCCGGTCTCTTCAATCCGTTATTGGGGACACGTTAAAGGTTCACACCAGATGAACTCTGTGTTGTCAGAACACGTACATTGCAGCAGCTTTGTCACGAGGCAGAGGCACCCCTCAGAGAAGGTGTCTTCATGAGTGCTTCGCGTTATACGTCAACTCTAGCGTCCTTCAGGTGCAACGTTGCTCTGCAGGTGATATATCAAGTAGTGCAACGAATATTTAAAAAAAGTGAAGGGAATCGGTGTCAGCTAAACAGAGGACGTGTTTACTGGCAAATAAATGGGGGCGCTATTGCATGTAACATTTCTATTTCGTGTATGGCTGCGCGCACTCATCATCATCATCATCATCATCATCATCATCAGCAGCAGCAGCAGCAGCAGCAGCAGCAGCAGCAGCAGCTTGTCTACGCTCACTGCAGGGCAAAGGCCTCTCCCCTAGATCTCCAATTATGACTGCCCTGCGCTAACTGGGCCCAATTTATCCCCGCAAACTTCCTGATCTCATTTGCCCACCTAACTTTCTGCCGCCCCCTGCCACGCTTGCCTTCTCTAGGAATCCACTCTGTTACCCTTAATGACCAACGGTTGTCTTGTCTTCGCATTACATGGCCCTGTCACGCCCACTTCTTGTTAATTTCTATTATGTCCCTACACGCGTTTGTTCCCTAACCAACTCTGCTCTCTTCTTGTCCCTTGTTACACCTACCATTTTCCGTTCCATAATTCGCTGCGACGTTCTCAATTTAAGCTGAACCCTGTTAGTTAGGCTTCAAGTCTCTGCCCCGTAGGTGAATACCGGTAAGAAGCAGCTGTTATACACTTTCCTCTTCAGAGAAAATGGCAAGCTATCATTCATTACCTGACAATGCTTGCCAAATGCACTCCACCCCATTCTAATCCTGCTAATTGCCTCAGCCTCATGATTCAGGTCAGGGGTAACTACCTGGCATAAGTAGACATGTTCACTTACTACTTCCAATGCCTCGCCAGCTATCTCTAATCGCTGTGCTCGCCCGAGGCTACTGAACATTACTTTAGTTTTCTGCATATTAATTTTCAGGCCCGCTTTCTACGTTGCCTGTTTAGGCCAGTAATCATGCTTTGTAATTCATCTCCCGAGTTACTTAGCAAGGCAAAGTCATCGGTAAATCTGAGGTTACTGAGGTATTACCCATTAACCGTTACACCCACCTGTTCCCAATGCAGTGTTGTAGATACGACTTGTAAACATGCTATGAATAACATTGTACAGATTGTGTCCCCTTATCTCACGCTCTCCATTACAGGTATTTTTCTGCTCTCCTTATGGAGGATTATGGTGGCTGTGAAGCCGTTATAGCTGTCTTCCAGTACTCTTACGTAGTGCTCGTCTACGCCCCGATTCCGCAATGCCTGCATGACTGCTGGCTGCGCGCGCTATTTACGTGTAACTAATTTCCACACTGCTACGCCTCACACAGAAAGATACACAAGAACATCAACGAATTGACGAGAAAATTATTACCAGGCCACCGAATACTTCAGCTACTAAATGTCAGAAAAGCCGAAGCAACTAAACGCAGCCAACCCGTCCTCACCTCTGTATCATATGAATGCTCGAGCTATAATGAAAAACGAGTCAACCTAAAAATGCTCAACCTAAGGTCCCTCGTCTAAATAAACGAACGTTAGCTCCATTGCTGTTCCGCAATATTGGCCACACGGTACGTTTCAGTGGCCACTGGCAACCGCCACCACACGTTCTACCGCTCTGGATACGCGATTCTTGCGTTAAAAGGGCCCTACGACACTTCTTGAATGCAGCCAGAAAACGGTGCCGATCAGTCGCGGAGGCTCACCGGAACACGTGCGCCAAATATTATTGCACTGCACGCACAAGGGAATTCGCAATAAGTTTCAAACACAGCTGGAAAGCAGCTGCTCTTATTTGAACAAACGTCACTCGGCGGCACCAACCACGCCGCTCGAATTTTTATGGCGGTCTATACCGTAAAACGCAATATGGAATATTATTCAGTCTTGGTCCTTCTTGATTATCAAGGCAGGACTGACCAGTCAGGGAATTGATATTAGTCAGGGGTTGGTCAATTCTGCCTTTCAATGTATAATTCACGAACCAGGCAGGATCAGCACGGAACAGTATACCGTGTTTCGTTTCACGGTATATTCCCCGTTGTCTCTTTCAAGGACAACTCCGGCGGCCTTTTTAACCACGTTCTGAGGTCCACGTTTTAGAATAGTACTGATAGTTCTGTAGCAGCCAGCGCGGTTCAGTTTGCTCAGAAACGCGCCAATAATTTTAAATAACCGACTGAAAGGCGCGTTCAAACCGAGACTGAAACGGGTAGACGCTTCTTGCAGTGTATGCGATGACGTCACAGCCTCGCCGCCATCAGAAATTTGGAGTGCAGGTGCCAGAAAAATGACAGTGTCGAGGTCGTATGACGATGTATAGAGCTATGCCAGCTTTTCTGGACCTGACAGCGACGATTTGAGCATTGAAGTATCGCCTTTTTGCTTTTGAAGGCCCGCAGGATCGGGTAGGCAGCATTGTAGGAGATGACGTCAAAAACACATGGTGTCCCGCAGGGGAATCCGCTATAAAGTTTTAAAATTCATTCCCAGGAGAACTAAATCATTTGCAACCGCCCAGTGTGGCCCATATTATTACAGTACCGAGAAGAATACATGCTGAAAATTTCATTAAGATCAGTGGACACTGAAAAATCGCCTGAGTTGCCCTTTATGGGATTATGCGCATATTTGTTTTTACTTCTTGAATTCTGAGCTAACAATACAGCATGAAAAATAGTGTTAGGCGATCATGAAACCAGTCAATGCTATTTTTGCCTTTAACGAATTATTCGATGCGCCTAGTGACGCCATTAGTTGAAGTGTGAGCAGCTGCTTTTATTTTAGCTCGCAGAAGGAAGAGCGTGCGCTTTCTAGTTGGGACTGAAACCAAATTATGAGTCCTCTCATGCGTACAGAGCAATGATATTGGGCCCACATGTTCACAGGAGCTTGCATAACTGATCGGTACCGTTTTGTGACTTTGTTAAGAAACTGGTGCAAGGCATTTAGAGTATCAGCAGTGTCCCTCAATACTGGTATTATCCTGCGCCAGCGATCCTCCGCGCGTGAATTACACTTACCCTGGAGTTCATGAGAGCCACGTTGAGTCGCGCAGCCGGTGACAGCGTGCTCTCTGCGTCAGTTGAAGCTGACAGGTCCACCGATCGCGGTGCGTGCTCGCAATGAGCCACCGCGTAGTTGACGAAGAAGAGTTCGAGGGAGTTCTTGCCAGGTAGCTCCGCGATGTTGGGACCATCACGCAGCTCAGGGTACTAGGGAGAGATGAGCAGTGCTCTAGCGTAAATTCCTGAACAACTATCGTCACACTGCTGCAGGTGTGTTTTGTAACGGAACAAATATGTGCCAAAAAAAGAACCGCAATATGCATGAGCTAGCTTGTGTTGCCAGAAATGTTCAATTACGCACTATTTACGACGAATTTGTTTGTATATAGTCACCTTTCTGTAGTATAACATGCGCTGAAGAGCATTTTCATGAATTCGGTTACGGCTACACTTTCCAATAATTGATTTCTGGGGTTTTACGTCCCAAAACTAGCCGTGAGTATGAGCTACGCTGTAGTGGAGGGCTCCGGAAATTTGGACCACCTGGGGTTCTTTAACGTGCACTGACATCGCACAGCACACGGGCCTCAACATTTCGCCTCCATCGAAATGCAGCCGCCGAGGCCGGGATTCGATCGCGCGACCCCCGGATCAACTTTCCAATAATTAAACTTTTAAAGGGCTCGGTGGGTGAGCACGCATCTAAAGGTTTGAACCGTTTATTTAAAGCGCCTATGAAGGGCTGAATACATATCATTTTACCGTAACCTGACCGCCTGAGCAGCCATTACAACTCCATGGAATCTATACAGCCTTCTGCAGCTCTTTTCGTTGTAGGTTATGCTTAGTCATCTCACCATGGCTGCTTCGAAACCACAACTCTGCATGTAATCGGGACAATACTCTGAACGTAGCTGTTTGTAGCATTATTGTCATTCCACCAAGTCATGCTAGAAAGGGTGCGCTTCATCATGAAAAGCACTTGAAGCAGCTTCACTGACTTAACGCCGCCAACACTGGTTAAACAGATAAGCTGGGCCAGGTCTGCTTACAACCTTTATTTCTTACGGACAAAATAGCGGAAAACCGATTAAAGCCGGATTACCTTGGCGAGATAGGTCCTGTAGAGCTGGAACAGGGGCTCCACAACTGCAGAGTCGAAGAAGAGCTCGTCGTGAGACCGGGTCTTGCGGTCACCCGTCAGGTTGGCATACTGCTGCGCCAGGCAACGTGCGGCGTCCTCTCTGCGTCGGCTCTCAGGGGCAGTCGGCTCGGCAGAACCTTGCTGACTTGTCGTACCGACGTCCGACGGCTGCGGGCTGCTGACCACGACGCTCAGTAGAGCTCGAACCACGTCGGAGCCGAGGACGGGTACTACGAGCGGATCGAGTCCAACCAGCATCGCGGACAAGAATGACACGAGGCTGGGAGAGATGAGGAGTGTGTTGCGCGTCTCGAAGTAGTCGACGCGTGGCTTCATGCGCAGCGCGGGCCACCGAGTCTCGAGGTTCTCCTCGGCTCGCTCTGGATTGCCCCAGTAGAGAGCGTTCGTCGCGTTCTGCCGGATGACGTACTCCTCGAGGAGCGTGGCCGTAGCTGCCGACCTCGACGAAACGGTGATGGTGGTCGTGTTTTCCGTGCTCGCGCCCTGCAATGCGAACCGATAGTGTGCTCAGGTGAGTCCTAGAAGAATGACTCAATTTTGCGTTCCTATGTGGTAAATTTGTGTCATCATGTCCATTTATTAGCAAAAGAACGTCACAGAGATATACCACTTACAAATACAGCGATTGAGCAGTTCTTCGCAAGGTTTACAGGCAAGGAAGGTTGCCGTCCGTGAAGTAGCATATGCAATATAGAGCGGGCGCATACCACCTCTATGGGAGGCTCGCAAGCAAAGCCCACAGATGTTGGCCTGAGAAAGTCTTAGGGCAGCCTCAGCATGCTCACATATTCAGCGGCGTCTGCTGCTAAAAGACGCAGGGGCACTTGTCTTCGGGCTCGCGCCACTTAAGCTTAGCAACATGCGTACGGTTTCCATGCAGTGACCAGTGTAGTGAGCACTTTCACTATGATCTCAATACAGTGTATGCCCTGACTCAAAACAAAGCTCAGAAGGAATGGAGCTTGTTTCGTGAGCAATGTGTAAGTACCTCGTAGGAACAAAAAGGTGGTCCATCTTTATAATCAAGCATGCCGCAATAACAGTTGGTTATCTACGTTCAGCTACCGCTGATGATTCTGTGTTCTGCAGTAACAGCACTGATTAGGCGTTCAAATTGCCTCTCTGAGAAAAATAGCTAATAAAAAGTTTCATTTCATTACTTTCATGTCCCGCAGCAAACACCCTTGTCTGCTTGAGACGTCATCTTGTTGATACACGGCATCACACGGCATGCTAGGGTGCCATAGAGTAGATGCTGAATGAAACTCGAAACGTGAACTTACGGTGGCAGTGCTACGGGCTCGAGCGTAGGGCAGCGCTGTTCCGATGCTGCCCACCGCAGCGCCGTAGTACCGCGTCAGACGCTCTACACTGTCCTCGGGCTCTCCTAGGAAGACTACTCGCATCGTGTCGAGCCTCTGCAGCGCCGTCCACAGCTCGGCGGCTGTCATCCACTCAGTGCGGTTGCGCAGCAGTGCTGCCACCTGCTCCCGCGCTCCGTCTACCAGCGCCCGCATGTCGCCCTCGTACCTGCAATTCGCACACGGACACACTGCCTGTCCAATTCACCCCCGCATCCCAGGTAGTGTAAGTGGCAAGAGGTAATCTGGCATCGACTCCACACACACGCTATACACCGGCCCCACTTATTCACACATATACCCCGATGCAATTAAACACTAGCACAGATTCTGTGGCACTATGGGGTACCTCCAACCCAAAAATCTTTTCCTCACATGAGGACTCCGACGAACCCTATACGACGATCTGGCTGCCCAACACCACTGCCACTGCCACCACGAAACAATTGCAGCATTTCATAGAGAAGGCGCCATCGAAGTGCCTGTGCGGGTGACATTCACAAGAGCGTGCAAAGATTCCACAGTTCGCGGATGCCGACAGGAGCTGTGACGTCGGCGCCAGGGCAAGATCTGCCGCAGCGCTCGCTCGCTCTTAGCAGCTTCATGAAAGTGCTCTTCAAGACAACGTCATAGATTTGTCCCTGCCTGCATTGTTGCAAGAAATGCAGGCATTCGCAATGAAGTTCAGTACGGCAAGTGAAAGTGCGATTACGTTGCATGCCTTTGTGTGCCCGCGTGGGTGTGGTGGGCAGTGAAGGGGGGGTGAGTGGTGCCGAACGCTTGTGAAGATCGAATGAGCAGCGGATAAAGGCTTCTTGCGCTTGCACAGGACGATGTATTACATACAATATATATATATATATATATATATATATATATATATATATATATATATATATATATATATATTGTAAAGGGCGTTTATTGAAGGCTGGCGTCAGGCCCGACCGGTAGCTTGTTCAACGGCTGAAAGCACGCGCCCCGAGAGCGAGCGGCGAGCACGAGCACAGCGCGTTAGATCCAGACCCACTAGATCACACCGGAGAGCCTACCCCACTATAGGGTTGGTTACTTTTCGCTACAATTACCCCCGGGATGCAAAGGGAGCCGTCCGGCGACCTAGCAGTTCGTTACTATGAGTGGATCATAGTACGGCTTGAGGCGCTCGACGTTGACAATGTCGCGTCCACGACGGCGCATGTCCGAAGACGGGTCGACGCGTTCAATCACGTAGTTCACAGGTGATGCGCGTTCAACAACTCGATAGGGGCCTTCATACTTTGGCAGTAACTTTGCGGAGAGGCCAGGCGCAGCGGTAGGAATGGAGAGCCACACCAGCGCTCCAGGGAGGAAGGTCGGTGCAGAGGTAGGGTCGCCGCGAATGCTCTTCTGACGCTCTTGGTCGTTGGACGTAAAGGCCCGTGCGAGGTCGCGGCACTCCTCGGCGTACCTCACTGTCTCAGATATGGGCGCATACTCAGAAGTATGTGGGCGTTACGGTAGAATTGTGTCCATAGTGTGCGACGGGTGCCGACCGTACAGTAGAAAATAGGGTGAAAAGCCCGTGGTGCTCTGCGTAGCGGTGTTGTACGCGTAGGTCACAAATGGTAGAATGATGTCCCAATTCGTGTGGTCCGAGGCGACGTACATTGAAAGCATGTCTCCGAGCGTGCGGTTGAAGCGCTCCGTAAGCCCATTGGTTTGAGGGTGGTACGCCGTAGTCGTACGGTGAACCACGTGGCACTCTTTAAGAATAGCTTCAACGACTTCAGAAAGGAAGACACGACCGCGATCACTGAGTAGCTCCTGGGGTGGCCCGTGACGTAAGATGAACCGATGAAGCAAGAAGGAGGCAACGTCGCGCGCTGTAGCTGCCGGGAGCGCAGCAGTTTCAGCGTATCGCGTGAGGTGGTCAACTGCCACAATAACCCAGCGCTTTCCAGCAGCTGTCATGGGAAGGGGCCCGTACAAACTGTGTAATGCGGACTGTGTAATGCGGGCGCATTACACAGTCCAAACGGCTAAACGTCCTTACGAGTGACCTTGTTGAGTCGCCGGTAGTCCACACAGAACCGTACAGAACCGTCCTTCTTCGCGACGAGAACAACAGGCGACGCCCAGGGGCTGTTTGAAGGTCGAATAACATCGCGTCGAAGCATGTCATCGACTTGTTCGTTAATTACTCGACGTTCTGAGGGAGAGACGCGGTATGGACGTTGCCGAAGAGGCGGTTGGGTGCCAGTGTCGATGTGGTGGGTAACAGTGGACGTGCGGCCGAGAGAATTTTGCGCGACATCGAAAGAAGAACGAAATTCGTCTAGCAGGCGCAGAAGCTGGGAACGTTGGACCGGCGTAAGGTTGTCAGCAATGGAGGAACCAAATACATCGGCGGGTGGCGAATGAGACGTGGAAACAGCACTGAGCGCACTGGAACTGGGACAGTCATCGGGTGCATCGATAACTTGTGCGTCTTCGATCGGTTCCAGCCTGCCAAGACATTCACCTCGCATCAACGGGATTATGTACGGGGATGGGTTCGTTACGAAGATAGCAGTGTTGCCCTGAGAAAATTCTACGGTCGCAAAGGGCACCAGCAAGCCTTTCCTAGTGCCAACGCGGTCAGACGGCGAAAGGAGTGCAACGGTGTCGGCGAGAGCGGCGCAGTAGCCAGACACAACCGTTGACGAGTTCGGACGCACTCTGGTGTCTTCTCGGACGAGTAGCTTGTTCGAAGCGGCTGGTTCGCTTGCTGGCGTCAAATCTGAGAACGGCGAGAGTTCTATTTCGGCGGGTGCGCAATGAATGACGGCGTCGTGGCGCGAAAGAAAATCGCATCCTAAGATGACGTCGTGAGAGCATGCGGGAATTATGATGAATTCGATGGCGTACATGATGTCCTGTATGAAGACGCGGGCTGTACATACCGCCGTCGGATGAATACTTTGAGCGCTAGCGGTACGTAGGGACAGCCCAGAAAGTGGCGTCGTAACTTTTCGCAGTGCACGGCTTAGTTTTGCGTCCATAACTGCAACGGCGGCTCCAGTGTCCACAAGGGCAGATGCACGAACACCGTCGACAAACACGTCGATAATGTTCGACGGGCTTCGCTGAGGGCTTGCACAGTTCGATAGAGTCGCAGCCCTTGCCTCGTCGACTGCGACGGCTAGTTTTCCTGGTCGCCTACAACGGCACGTGGCCGCATAGGTGACAGTGAGCGGCGTCGTGGAGACGGTGAACGGCGGGTAGACGAGGCTGGTCGTAGCGGCGGTGACATAGGCGGAGGTGGGTCGTAATACGGGCGGCTGGACCGGCTGGCGACGGGTGATGCGACTCGAGGCGGCTGCACGCGATCGCAATAACGGGCGACGTGTCCGGCGTAACCACACGCAAAGCAGATGGGACGGTTGTCGGAGGTGCGCCATCGGTTCGCTGGGGCAGGTGCCACCCATGTCGCAGGACGAGATAGACGGGGCGGCTGCTGATACGACTGCGTGCTGGACTGCAGCCGGGCCCTAGGAACGACTTCGGCGTACGGGGGCTGCACACCCATTTCGAAAGACTGAGGTCTAGCGACAACTTGGGCGTAGCTAAGTGGGATAGTATCAGGAATCGGTTGGGGCGGCGTGGCTACAACTGGAGCATGACTCAGTGGTGCAGGGGCTGGAGGGTATTGGTGGTATTCAGGCATGACCCCTGCGATTTCCTGTTCAATCTCTCGGCGGAGGGGAGGCAGTAGTGTGGTCGACGGCTGTTGAATATGCTGCGGTTGAGCAAAGGCCAGCAGAGAGAACTGGCGTGCAACTTCCTCGCGCACGAATGCCTTGACTTCCGCGAGCAACGCGGAATGGTCAGAAGTGGCCGACAAGCCAGCGAGATCGACGTCGCGTGATGAAGGGCGACGGGTCATCAACCGCTGGCGACGCAGCTCCTCGTAACTTTGGCATAGCGTTATAACCTCGGCCACTGTGCGAGGGTTTTTGGCGAGCAGCATGGTGAAGGCGTCATCGTCGATTCCTTTCATGATGTTCTTTATCTTTTCAGACTCCAACATGGTCGCGTTGGCCTTCTTGCATAAGTCGAGGATATCTTCTATATAACTCGTGAAGGACTCACCGGCCTGCTGAGATCGTTCGCGTAAGCGCTGCTCTGCTTGCAGCTTACGTACGGCGCGGCGACCGAACACGTCGACAATGGCGGTCCTGAAGTCGGACCACGTCAGGAAATCTGAGGCGTGGTTGTTATACCACAGACTCGCCACACCCGCGAGGTAGAAAATCAAGTTGCTCAGCTTTCCTGCCTCGTCCCACCTATTGGGCACGCTCACGCGCTCATAAATCGTGAGCCAGTCCTCCACGTCGGTCCCATCTGCGCCAGTGAAGACAGGTGGGTCTCGGACACGAGGGACACCGGGACATGCGGTCGGTGCGGGGGGAGGCGTTTGCTGGGCGGCCTCCTGAGGCATGGTAGACGGCACTGCGCGGGAGTGAAGTTCCAGGGGCATAGAAAGAGGCCGAAGTTGTTGTGAGGGTACCCAGCACCTCCACCAATTGTAAAAGGGCGTTTATTGAAGGCTGGCGTCAGGCCCGACCGGTAGCTTGTTCAACGGCTGAAAGCACGCGCCCCGAGAGCGAGCGGCGAGCACGAGCACTGCGCGTTAGATCCAGACCCACTAGATCACACCGGAGAGCCTACCCCACTATAGGGTTGGTTACTTTTCGCTACAATATATATATATATATATATATATATATATATATATATATATATATATATATATATATATATATATATATATTGTGTGTGCGTGTGTGTCAAAAAGAACTTGGGCCCAACAGCAGTACTCAGCCCGAAGCACTGACTTGTAGCCGTTTCCCTCGTTGGTGTCGCGGCTCACTGCCTGTCGGGCGAGGGACAGGGTGCCGTAGCGATAGGTTCTTGCCAGGAGGTGAACGCATGACTGCAGCTCTTCAGGCACCTGCGTTGGTTGACGGAGGCTCTTTGGCGTGACCATTAAAGATGTGTGATCTTGGCTAAGCTCAACAGTACACAATGTCCGTTTCGTAATCCCACAGCAGTTCAACTTTTTTTTTCTTTATGCTGGTAAAATCGAAGCCTTTCTCGCTCGCTATTGTTTAACCTGGCGGCTATTGCCGCTAGCCTGGCTGTTCCCCTCACCACCTACCTCGTCCTCCTACCACCTTTTCAATCTGTGTGCTTCCCTGTCCACTGGCGTTCCTTCCTTTTGACACGTAACATACGTAAATGTTCGTTTTAAGTTAGAATGGAAAATAACGCAAATTACATCTCACAGCTCGCCAGTTTGGAAGAAAACAAAACGAGCTACTCTTTCAGACAACTTGAAAACTAGTTGGTGCTAGCGGCACGCATGAATGCAGGTAAGGAGCGTATCCGACTTACACTGCACAGACCCCTAAATGCGTACACATCTGCTACATTTAACATGTGCACCTGCGCACATTGAGAACTCGGTGCCTTCTAAAACAACGCACTATTAAATATATTTCGATATTCTAAAACTTAGAATTTCAAATATGGTGTTTCTTTCTTTCCATAAATGTATTATTTTCATTTTTATCATTATTATTCGAGCTATTATGCTACTTATGCTAGTCTTCATGTATGTAATTATCCTTTTGTAGAGATAGGATTTTTATAAGTGCGTTATATTTATTTTTATTATTATTATGCATGGTCTTGTATTACATATGGTGCTCTTGAATATATGTAATTATCCTGTTGTTGAGGTAGGAACTTGTGCATGCATACGTGCTGGGTAAGACTCTGTCCATGCTTAGCTTTTCGGTTTTAGTATGTAGTGTGCTACTGTTTTGTTTTTGATTTTGTTTTAATTACCTGTCTATGTTGCTTGTATTTAGGGACTGCGACCCACTCAAGCTGTTCATGGCAGCTTTCCTGTGGCTGCTCTGTCCGTGTACTTCTTGAGGCAGAAATAAAGTTCTATGCATTCAATTTGTTCGGCACACACACGCATTCAGTAAATCGGAAGACAACGTGATTACCACTAGAACTATGAGCTGAATAGAAATAAATCAGTCAGCGCTCCCTTTCCTCTCGGTGCTCGATCACTCTCGTGACAACAACTACATTACAGTCGCCTCTTCGAGAAAACAGCATCCCAACTATGCAGAATCTGCTCATTTTACGTTCCCTGCCTTCCAGGCCTCTTCTTTCTCACACAGCTTTGTTATTTATGTTATCACTTATTTTCTCTTACCGAATTGCTAACGCCAACGTTGAACTGGTTTTTTCTTACAAATACCTCGGAGTAACCCTTTGAAGTGACCGAACCTAGGCAACACACATTACGAACATCATCTGATCTGCTAATAAAACACTCGGGTTCCTAAAACGCCACCTGCGTCATACCCGTGAAAATGTAAAACTACTCGCGTATCAGTCTCTAATCAGGTCGAAATAAGAATGCGCATCCCTCGTCTGGAACCCGCGTCAAATACATCTCATCAGTCAACTCGAGTCGCTTCAAAATCGATCATTATACATCCATCCTCCCCCCAACACGCATCTCCTGACGCACCGGTCACCCCTCAACAAGTTGCGCGCCCACGTGCGCGCACCGTCACTTTTTCGTCCTCATTCTTCTACCGTGAAGCAACAGACTGGAACGGCCTTTCCAGCATCATTACAGCCATCACTTGTCCCTCCACTTTTTCGGCCACTTTAACAAATTACTTTGCGCTGTATTAAGATATGGCTTTGATTTTTTATGTATACACCTACCCTTTATGTAATACCCCGTCAATGGTGTCTTTAAGGAATAAAAATGAAATGAATGAAATGAAAAGTTCCTCTACCAGACCTTCTGACGTTGACCATAGGGTGGCTCCTTTTATGGAGATTCTCGCACCACTAGAAGTGAGCTGTGAACTTCCGTCCAACTAATACATAAAAATTTGTAGACATGTACATTAGATTTCATAATCACCAAACTTGTTACCAGCCTATATAACAAGCCCAGTGTAAAAAAGCCTAAAAAGAATAAACCTATTTTGCCGCACGATTCAGCTCACTTGAAATTTCTGAATAGAAGTGTCACGAACATGCTATCCTGACCACGAGCTAATATCGGTGTCTGAGACACTAGTCCGAAGAACAAGGTAGCAAAAAAGCCGCCAAATAAACAAAAAAAATATCAATTTACTGCACATTCATCGGCGATCACACAATCCTAAGTAAGCTGCAGATAAGGAAAGTGTGAAAGTTGTGTTCTCCTTAACTCCTCTGGCCCCTTCCCCTGAAGTTATCTGTATGGATTAACGGATTCCCGCTCCAGAAAGTGTCCGATTTCCAAGGTCATCCATAACGACAAGTTCAAATTCGTTGAATGTAAAACCGTCGTAGTGCATTACACACAGCTTTCCTGTGGATAGAGCTGTGCCCTTTATGTTCCCTATGAGAGGACAGAATTTGTTACCGCGTTAATCAATGAGGTGAACCTTCAAAGTCTGGCTTCACGTATAGAAAATATAGCTTGACTAAATTGTCATCAACGGTAAATTAAATAACAGACATTAACCTCGGAATCTACTTGCGACCTCCAGGTAGAATATCGCCTCGATACAGCCAACCATACATTGTTACACATTACGTACCTACACTTTAGCGATTACAAATATTCTACTCTGGCCAACACTATAAAACAATGGAATGATCTGAGCTCAGATAAGACAGCACCAATTCAGTAGAAAATTTTGAAAAAAATCTGGCATAATTAGTCCTTTAATATCAATGTTCATTCCTCTTATGCATAATTTTATTACACTGATTTTGTATCTTTTACATTTTATAATAGGCTGTCTTTAGATTTTACTTCAATTCGCACTGCGCTGCTTCCATTATGCTAGTTGTGTAAGTTTATCCGTGTAGGGGTTTTTCCCATCCTGTGACAGTGCGATATAGTTGGAGGCATTGTAAATAAATAAATAAATGAAACACAGGGTAGAGCGGTCGATGGCTGGAACGACCGTTTAAGGAAACACCGCAATGATGCCAAAAACAGTTCGCATGGACATTTCGCTACTCATTGACAAAAGTGCGAGTGTACCTCTAAATTTGATCTGTGCAACGCAGTTCACTGCAATCGCAATCACTCTGCAAGGTTTATCATCGAAGCATAACTGATTTGGAAACGTCAACGAACTTATGTCAACGTAGCCTCCCTGGCTTTATCTGAGGAGGGACTAAAATTTTTCAATACACACAGATTGCGGAGCGCACGCTAACGTGTACTCGACATATAAGCGGTGCTGCTTTTGTTTGCGCTGTGCGTGTCTGGTCTCAAATCGCATTCGTACTGGTATAATTCCTAACGCGGTCACATTACGTCGTAAGCGCAAGAGTTTATCCCGGAACAGGATGTTTGAGTACAAATGCCTCTGTTCGTTCTTTTTTGATCAGGCATACAGCTACAGGTGTATACTTGATAAAACTGCTTTTGTTTTGGACCGGGCTGTAAGCTGTTTCCACGAGTTCCTACGAATTACAAAATGAAAACCATGTCATTCAGAGCCATCCCGTTTCAACATTGTGTTCTGCTTGAAATGCTTAAATTATCCCAGGTTGCCTCAGGGAAAAAGGATTTAATACCATATTCCTCATAATATCCGTTGTTTGGTGTGCATTTCTCCGCTCTTTTTTTTTGTGTGTGTGTGTGTGCACGACGTGTAGGCTTCAGTGCTTTCTTGTCTGGATTTGTTGTTTTAGCTATCACCTCATTAATTTGTACTCTTCTATTGCGTTACTTTCGTCGCTGCATTGCCAGACTTCTGATTTTCTCTTTACTGTGAGCCACCCTACCCTCCTAGGACCACCGAACCCTAGTTTGTAAAGGTATGCTTTTCACACTACTGTACCGATATCTCTGTGCTGATAATCGAAGTGCCATGCGGCCACCGCTGCACATCTGTTACATTTGCTATCAGCAGTGGACGTCGCGTGAAGCATTGAGAAGTCTCATAAAGCCTAACTTTGGCCTTGTAAGAGCTGTTAAATAGCCTTACCACTATTGCAACAAACGGGCACGTGTGGATGCGTGGCTTATCTACAGTACATACATATGCCATTTTCTTGTCTCTCCCTGTGTGTTCTTCGTCTAGCGCTGGCCTTAACACAGTTATAAACCCGAAGCACCCCCCCCCCTCCCCCTCTTCTCTCCGTTGTCCTGCTTATCTAGCACTTGCAATGCTGCAAACTTTGTACGCTCTTACTCATTCAGCTTGAACAGACGCTCGTTTAGGAGTAGCGACACTCTCACCTGAGGTACGTGTTCCCCGTGGCTAAGGGTGAGTAGTTCTTGCGCTACGCCGCCGTGGGGCAAAGCCGGGGACAAGAAGACGGCCAGCGAGAAGCCGACGTAGTTGAGCAGCGCAGTCGCCTCGTGGTTGCCGAGCAACGACATTAGTTTTTCCAGTTGCTCGGGGCTGTCGACCTGTGCGAAAGAATGCAGGCACTCTCGGTTTTCTGCGCCACTGGTGGCAACAAGTACATGGTCATAAGGAACATGGTCCATGGTACATGGCCACGTTGGTACATAGTCGCGAGGAGCAAGGATCATGACAGCGAGACAAGGCGCTAACTTGCTGACTTCCAACACAGTATTTGCCAGCTTGACGTGTCTTTGTTCAATGAGAGCTACTTTCTTCGACCAATGTTAAGCCATGTCGTTATAGTGAAGGACAGGCAGGCAGCAGTAAACTGTAGGTCCGTGCATAAACGCTATACGATAACAGTTATTCGAATGACACTACAAGAATCATAAAAAGCTTAAAAATTGAAAATTTTAAACAACGAGCACATATCTGCGTTTCCGCCTACTTTTATCCTTTTTTCGTAGCTGCTTAACTAAACAGGCACTGAGGCTGACACTACCGGCCACAACCAATTTCTGAATGAACCAAACGTTGTGCATAGTGAACCTCATTGCTGCGCGAAAAGGACTTATGTTATAAAGCTCAAGCGAACGATTCTCCAGGAAATGAGCATGGCTCGCTTCAGCAGTACTAATTTGCGGGATTGTCAGTCGCCTATGAAGTAAACCTTAGACTTCGTACCTGTACGAGAACACGCGGCTCTTCCGAGGCATCTTTCCCAGAGATGGCGTCGCCTAGCAGAATGTGCGTGTACTCGTCCCACGACCAGGCGTCGTTGTCGTAATCCGTGGCCAAGCTGCTAACGTTGACGAGGGCACCGTGAGGAGCGCGAGCAGTGTCCTTGCTTGCTGTTGGGACCGATGCAACTGTGAACTGCCCCACAAAAGCTCCGGCGTTGCTCATTTGAATGATGGCAGACAGTTCTTGGTCGACTGCTAGCACCTGAAGGGACACAACAGAGTTGCAAATTGTTAAAATACACCAGAACCTATATACGCCAATTAAGACAGCTAAGCAAAAAAAAAAAAAAACTTTCGCCACTTTTATTTTCAAAAAACTTGAGATAAAAAAAGCGACTGGTTACGGACCGCGTCAAAATGTTTTACTGCGATGACTTCTTTAGAGAAATAACAAAAGCGATTACACGAGACGTAGCACCTCTAGCAAGTTTGGACTTATCGCTGCGCTTGAAGTAATAATATCTCCCAAAATAAGAGATGTAGTTGCATAACCATGTTCTGACACCGAGAGCACGCATTTGCATATGTACACCCGGAGAAGTTTCACTAAAGCGTTTTACGTCATGACAGGTTATCAGAACTGTTTGCAGGTCCATGTGACAAATTTAAAACATCCATACATCACTGGTTCTCTCGTGCTTATAGCGCGAATTAGCGCACATGGAGCCTAAACACTGCTTGATGACAACCTGAAAATCCTTTCAAAGAGGAAACGTTCTTATCTTAGTGCCTGTGAAGTTTCGGCCATGAGATTCCCTTCCTACCCTATATGCCTTAGGTGCCTTAGGTAGCATGTGAGGCTTATTGGGCAGCAGCCATCTCATCTAAGTTCACGTTCTACGTGACGCCTCCTGGCAAGAAAGTGTGTTCCACACACGCCGCCGTGGCCACGAGTGGCGCTGCCTAATACTCCCAGGATAATACGTACATAAATACACAATAAAGTGGACAGAGGGACGACCGCCTTCGTAGCTCAGTTGGTAGAGCATCGGACGCGACATCCGAAGGTCGTGGGTTCGGTTCCCACCGAAGGCAGGTTTGTCTTTTCCTCCACTTTAATTCCTTTCTACTTTCTCCACAATTACAATACCACAAGTAACTTCCCCTATGCTTTCCTAGGCTTCATTGACTGTTTGCTCATTAAATTGTATATACAGTACACACGTGTTGTCACTCATTGACATGCGCGAGTGGCCAATGTCATGGGCGATTTACGGTAATAACGATTCCCAGTGCTTCCCCACTCGTCATGATTAGCTTCGTGGAGATGCGTGGATTTTTTTCCCTGTCGTATCCCTTACGTAACCTTGTGAAATCTTGCAGAAGTGACTTCTCATTCTTACGGAATTTCGCACCCGAAGAAGGCGTCAGAAGGGGGCTGAAACTCTAGCCTTGTAAAGTAAATTTTGTGTAAAGCTTACGTTCCCATGTAAGTTAACCGAATCCAACCAGGCACATACCTAGCTTCCAAATGCCCACGTGAGAGAATAGCTTTCTCTAGTGTATACGCTGTTCCCCCTTGGCTAACCTCCTGTGAGGCTACTGCACTAGAGTGCGTCATATTAAAAAATCTAAAACGCAGCAAGGCTTTGCAAATCAGGCTTGCTGGGATAGCCTTACGGCGATCAGGCGGCGATAGCCTTACGTTGAGGAATACGACAAAACGGACTGCAATACCGCATAAGGCAGCCGCATTTCAGCCGAGGCAATAGCAAACATATTCTGGTGAAATCCGCAGATCTGCACATTAGCCACTCTGGTTTGTTGAAATTGAAGCACTAAAGCATGTCTGCATCCATTTTTTTGTTTGGGCACTTAAGCCCCTTATTTCCAATGCCTTAACTTGCAAATGAGTGCAAGGCAACCTGCGCAAGCTTACCTGAGCAGCTTCCTCTTCGAGTTGTCGTGGTGTCGGCTTGAGGAGTGCGAAACCGGCGAAGATCTTTTTCACGAGCGAGTCCTTGTCCGCTTTACCCAGGTCGTCTTTGAGCCGCAGCGAAGGCGTCGACTCCGGCGCATCGATGAAGAGCACCACGCTTTTGGCCTGTCTGCGTCGACGGGCTGTGGTTAGCGATGGTTGGAAGATGGCCGCCAATCCAAGCTCACGGTCCAGACTGCCCACAACGCTGGTGAGGTTGGGGAGAGTTGGCGGCGAAGATGAATCCTCGTACGAAGCCTTGTACGGGTAACCCTAGAACGAACAGATATTTTGTTTCAAAGCGGAAGCCGGATTCCTAATAATGGTCACATGAATAAATCAAGCGCATGCACATCGCCCAGACGCGCGTGGTGATTGCAGTTATGACAGGCTGCGATACATTCTGTGACGGTGAGAGTGCATTCTCTTATAGTACAAAAGATTGGTAGAATGTATCATGCCCGTCATAGAAAGGCTTCATCATGACTTCATGTGCAGTTCGTGTGGCGCCAACACCGGAAAAAGGCCCCGTGTCCTTCTGGTGTAACTGCGTAGACTAGGCGGCTGACAAGGTACACTTAAGGCCCCTAGACTTCGCGCTTAAAAAAAAAAATCTAGGGACTTTAGGTGGAGAAAGCTGTAAGGAACGAACTAACACCACAGAAGCGTTTCGGAGAAGCCACATGTACGTACGATAGACCAAGCGCATGAATATAGCCCTAAATTTAGGGCGCGCACGAATAGAAGAGTATCACGCATGCAGTGGCGTTGTTCATACAAATAACGACCATATGCAAATGCATTGATGTCTAGTTCGATATATCTCGAGACAACGTTCTGGACTATAAATTCACAAAACGTGGGGTACCACAAGCTAACTTGGAATGTTCTTTAGTCTATGTGAAGCTTTTTGTGCAAATGATGCCATATGGATATTTTAAACTACCCCTTGATGAATCTGGCGACATCTTTGTGTTCCGTGTGAAAAAAAATGCAGGAATAGAATAGTCTAAGGATATTTAATAATGTTATATCTAAACTTCATGTAACTTTCATGGCGCCGATTTCAAGAAAGCCTAAATTTTTTTTCAGCATTTAAAAGAAAGGTTCTGTGATGACGAAGCGCGCACAGCAGTATGTATAAAAAACCTTTAGGCGAGCTTGCCTTGACGAAAAGAAGAGCCACGCAAATGGCGGTGTATTTCTGAACCATGCATCTTAAGGCGGTGTTTTATGTGGTATTTTTCTACTTGGTGGCACAATAAAGATAACCACTAAAAGCTTCGTTAATTAAAGATTACTGTACACCCAAATGATGACCGCACTGCATTCACAAGGCACCTTTTTTGGCAACAAAATGCAGCTGTACTTCAATACGCGGGAAAAAAGATGTACGTTTTCAGACGAGTCCTGCGCTATAGCTGAATGCATCGCTCTATTTTCTTTAAGCATAATTTCTGTTCATTTTTCGCACTTACGATAATGCTCGCCTAAAGCTTTACGTTTGATCTGCCCGTACTGGACGTGGGACTTCTCGCGCCGAATGCGCGTGTCGCTTATAGAACGCACCTCGAGGCCGTAGTGGTGGAAGATATCCTCGAGCTCAGGCCACGGGCCCCGATTCCTCTCCTTGGAGACGCAGCGCAGGAAGAAGTCCGCTGCTCGCGACATGAAGCTGGCGTTGCGAGTACTCGCGTCCGAACTCGCCTCTGCTTGGCGGAACTCGTGGAACATGCTCTCCAGACGGTACCTGAGTGTCAAGTTCGTCGTGCGCTGTATTCACTACTTTCGGGGATTACCACGAATACGTTTATCGTACATTTCCTCTATGATAACTTTTATATTAATCATTGCATGCACATGTATTTGCTTACGTGCAAATTTCAGTGTTTTGTAAATTCTGTATGTCCGTATGTATACATTTGTGTATTATATTTTGTACACACCTTCTTTTCTCCATGCTCTCTTCCGATGCAATCTTACAATATTTTGTAGCTGTAGCATCGGGTAATTGTTGGAGTATGTATATTATGGAAGTGCCACTCCGTGCCCTCCGTGTAACGCCAACATGCCAACAATAAGAGTAAATAAACAGAGTCAACTCTCAGCTGTGCTACTGCGCGCCGAAATTCAGACGATACGGCGGTGGGCACTGTGACAAACTTGTACCGCAGCCTCTGGAGGTGTCTACCGCTTGTGCTGAAGCAATGTAAGATTCAGTCTATCTTTCCGCCGCGAGTTATTGATTCATTTGCCTTAAGTTACTCGTCTGCTCCTATATTTGCTAGATTAGGTGCGGCCGCAGCGGCATCCCAGATGCGATATGCACGGAGATGTGTGGTATTTCGCTGTCACTTCAATTTGGCTCTAGAGCGTCGTGCCTGCAATCGGAATGTGTTTTCTAGTCTGTTAATTCAGGTCATTTGCACTAAGAAGGTGGACTTCCGAAGATGGACTCCGAGCGAAGAGAAATCGCGTTTGCGTTCGGGTCAGTTGTTCTGTTATTATTTCCGAGTTTAGTACAAGCTGTCGAAAAATCTCACATACCAAATGTGCCACATATCGAGTAAACTCGTATGAATCATATTAGAACGCGTACGACTAATGTATCCTTATATCAGCAAATAATGTGCACGTACGTACTTGCGCAGTATTTCGATGACTTCGTGGTTGTTGCTCGGGGTACGCTAGAACGACTTCACGCACACAGCTTTGTGTTTCTGGTGCTTTTCGCGTCTGTGTCTAACGCTGAGCGCTCGCGGAATATAAGGCAGCCAAACTCAAAAAGAACTAAGGAAGGCAATGGACTATGGAAGCAACGTGTGTATAATTGATCTCCATTGCTAGGAACGCGGCAGTTTAGTCAAGTCCACTTGCCTTTGTGTCTTTCAATCATGAGAAATTTCATAGTTTTACTGTAGATACACGCGCGTGGCACCACCGAGGAATTTTAAGCGCCATTTTTAAACTTAGAGCTTTAACCATATACATGGCGCAACGCTTGGGAAAGCTCCGAACAATGCTCTCCACTCTTTTTGAAACAAGTCAAGCATATACGCATCTCGTTATGCGACTTAGATTATACAGGACCTCGCTTTCACCGACGGCAGCGGCACTCACATGAGCTGTCCCGCCGCGTAGAGTCTGTAAGGCATCGCAGCGAGCGTGTCCTGGTGGAACCAGCGGCTGGGACAAGCGTAGCTGTAGAAGTCCATGCAGGGGTCGACGGTCTCATCCAGCTTGCCACCCAAGTACTGGCCCTGCCAGCGGCACACCGTCGAGCGGCAGCCTTCCACCTGGCGGATGTACTCGGGCTCCCCAGTCTCCGCGCCGGCGGCGTCCTGCTGGCGGTCTTCGGCCGACGGGCCGGAACGCCGTGGCGCTCCTTTCCGAATCCGTCCGGCAGCCGAACGCACTAGTGACCCCGCCTGCCGCGGGTTGCTGTAGTACGAAGGCACATAAGCGAAAGGGTCTGTGCCAGTCCAAATATAGCGGCAAATTTTTCATTGAACATGTCAGCGGTACGAATCTGTGTTTCCCTAGGCGCTCCCAAGGCTTCCTCAGCTGTAGGAATCCTAGAGCAGTGGTATGCGCCAGTAGTGATAGCAGGGCTTCCTGCCATAGGTCTTATAGTGTTTACTGCCTAAGCACTTTAAAGGGTCCCTGAAACGTTTCTTTGACATTGCGTCAATCATTAGGCAACACAATTGTGAAAGCATTCACACCATAAATAAAGCGAAGCACCATGCGCTAAGACAGCTATGGGCTTATTTCTGTCGCCTTCCTCCTTACCACTGCTGTTCCTCCTCAACTCGATCTGCTGCGGAGCGCGCGCTAGCGACGACAGCGCCTTCCGCGCCAGCCGCTCTGCCGAGCCCTCCGTTGCGACATAGCGCCCCGATATCCTCACTGAGGTCGCCCACCTCGGCAGTGCTAGCCTCTGTAATAGAGTGCCGGCGACTCGTGTGTATGCCGCCAGATGCCGCGACGATACCGTTGGCTGAAACGAAGGAGCACGTTGTGGGAGCAGGTTGTTCGCAGCTAGGTTGGGAAAATTACATGCACGTGACTGGTTCGGGGCCAACCAGCGGCCTCCCATTCGATCGGTCGATGGCGGGTGCGTTTGAAAACGCCTTTTGGCGAGCCGCTGAGATCTTTTGCGATGCACGTGTTGAAAACCTTATTGCAAATTCCACACTTTACGCACAGCGCTGAAATCTGCCCTCAAATGATCCTAATGACTCGCTCTACTGGATCATCATGTTTGCACAAAATCGTCAAAACCGCTTCAGGGTCCCTTTAAAAAGCTATATCGCTGTGAAGGTACCGCGAGTAAGAGCTTTATGCGGCATTCCTTATGCGCCTTCTTAAGAAGGAGGAAGTATCCATACTCGACTTCTTCAATTCGTGAACCCGGTAATACAATGAACAATGCAGTAACATCTACACGGTCGGCAAACAAAATGTAGAACCACCGCAGGTCGATCACCTCTTTGCCGAGTGGCTGTGACAGAGCGTAAGCTTGCTTCTGTGTCGACCGCCACTGTACTTTTATTGTTCAATGAAAGCAGTAACACATGGTGATATGGCAGGAGGCGAATCCACGTGCTAGCTTGGATGGCGCGCAAAACAACTCGAGTAGCCGAACGACAGCTTCTGTGCTGCACAATTCTCCCTGCGTGTGGCAGCTATGCTGATGAAAGGCTGCGTTTCATACATTGTGGTAATGACGGTAGTGTTGTCACAAGGTAAACGTGTTTGGCATAGACACCACTGCCTATCATAACGTACCTTCATTCTGACCACATGCAAAGTCCGTGCAACGCTGGCACCGGAAAGAGCCAAGTGTCCGTTTGGCGTGAAACGTAATTTAACAGGAGAGAGACAGAAAGAAAATAACCTATTAATTTAGCAAATAAAGAAAAGGCGATTCCTCGTCGTTGAGCGGGGCCCTCAGTCCAGGACTCCGCTCTCAGCCTGCTAGTCGAGCTTTGCCATTGTTGCGGTCCTAAGCTGGGCTGCACAGACTTCCAAGATTATGGGGTTTGTGATGGGAAGAACGCCACGGACGCTGTAGCATTTTCACGTGGAGTGATAGACAGAGGATGCGGATCTACGGCACGGGCAATAGGCAGGGTATAGAGCGGGGTGAAAGAGATGAAGTACGTAAAGCCATGGAAGAGAGTCTGCAGTTGCCGCCAAGCGACGGCACCTACACTATTAAGTGAATGATGAAAAAAAACACCGCCCAAGCTACTCCGTAAAGATGGTTACCCGCGAAGCTGAAACATCTGGCCCCGGTGTTAAAGGGCAACTTTTGGAACTATTCCACCATGTTCTGACTTCAGTGTTTTCCAGTGGTGTTGACAGTCCTGTAATAGTCAGGGAACGCTGACAACTTGTCCCTTAATCGCATATTGTCCGTTGCCGTGCGTCAATTGGCGAATGCGCATGAACGGCAGACGCGGGGCCACTAGTCGTTCCTCGACGACGTTGAGCCTGGGCAAATGCGAAGGAATCGGTGGATAAACGTAGCCGTTTAGGGTGCTTAAATTTAGCAGACTGCCTTTGACCAGCGATTCCTTGCATGTCCCATAGACCCGAAACTGACCGACGTCAGGAGCAGCCGGGAACCACCGCGTCAGTACCTCCATGGCATTGCTCCGTTGTTGTAGAGACCGCATCCCGTCGATCGTTGCCAGGTTGTGGTCGAACCACAGGCGGTCACAGACGTCGCACCCGAAGCCAAAGTGCCGCTGGAGAAACTCTCGCCGAAAGTGAACGCGCTCCCGTAATCATCACGTCAACGCTGTTCTGCCCGCTACGCCGCTTCTTCGACGCGCCGTTGTTGCAAGCGTTTGACATCGCTAGCTAACTCGGCGGCGTGGTTTGCAGGATCCGCCCGCCACCGGCGCTTGCATTCCCGTTCGCGATTTAGCGCGGCTTGGAAGGCTGCCGGATCGTCGGTACGCAGTTGCTGCCGGCACTCGGCCCTCGCGGGCCTGTTCTTCTGCCCGGACTGCAGCATCGGCCCGGCGAATGCGAGCTCTCTCACGTTTCCACTGTCGGCGCTCTTCTAAAGTTGTTCGCTGTTCGGGAGTTCGTAGGATCCGTGGCTTACCCATGTGAAAGCTGTCAGATTTTTGAACGCGGCGTCCTGCCATGTGACGTGTTTTTTTTTTTCATTTCTCTGTTGAAAGACGCATCTGCCAAGGTTTTAATATTCAGTTTTGCGGACTGGCTGGCTAAGTGTCGCCCCCAAGTGTTAAAAACAACCTAAAGGAAATGTGGGGGAAGCCCGCGCCACCTCCTGGCCGAAAAGGTTCGCCGACAATACGTTACTCATTATTACGAAGTTTCAGTCCAGCTCCTCTGGGGCTTTAAGCATGGGGTACATGGGACAAATAGGTGAAAAGAGTGTATGGCATAGAATAGGCGATGACTGCGTGTTTCGGCAGAACTAGCGCTGAATTGCAAGTAAAATGAACGCTTCTCTTCTAATGATGTCTGTGAATGCTTTTTTCTCAGTGTCCTAATGGTGAACAATGAATGCGAAAGCGAAACGAGCAGCTTCGCTGTGTTTGCTGTCGACGAGGCCATTGTCGCTGTTCACATGTGAAATGACCTCTCATCAAGGTCTCCGAACTCCCGAGTGTATTGCTATTCGTCCCTGTTTCGTAGAAATGACTTTCGCTAGTCAGTGCTTTATTAAGTTAGCATCTCTTTTCTCTGAAAAGCAAATTGTCGGCAAACTTTCGTTGCATCCGTAAGCGGTGAAACAACCTAACAACTGCGCTCGCTAAACCCCTCTCCACGTGACAGCGGTACTGCTCCAAGAACGGCGCGGCAGCCATTACAGGAACCCCTGAACTAGGGTGTTGGGTAGCTTGTGCATGGTGCTCATTTCTGATGACGACATCGTATCATTTAGTTTACTTTAAGACAGGGGAGGTTACACAACAACATAAAAGTTCAATGAAGCAGCTCCCCTTTTCGTTTTGTCTGCGTGGTTACAGATGTTTACTTGGCTATACTTAAAGCAAATGAAGCGTTTGAACCAAAGTGAACTCCTGCATGTGTTACGGCCCTTCAAGAGCATTAGAAAGCGGCAGTAGCATATATGTTTCTAATAAACGGTGGTGTTCCTCTTTAATATAACCTAGGAGAAAGATGGAGCACTCACATCTTCTGACCGACACCGGCAGGTTGTCGCTCACTGCCGGCCGAGAGCGGCGCCGCTTGGTTAGCGTCGGCGTCGGCCACCGACACCCGGTGCACGTGCGCCCCTATCTGCGGGGCGGCGCCACCGGTTTCGCGCCTCGCCTGACGTCGCCATCATGGATGAGACGACGAGGATACCAGCGATGGCTGTAACCGTCCAGAGGTACGAGCGGGAACCGATGGCAGCTGACACGTGTTCTGAGAAGGTAGACGGCTTGCTTCGCGGCTTCCCAGCTGACACCGGGCAAAGCGCTGCTTCGTCGGCCACTTCGTGGGACATGCTGTAAAAGAATACAAGCAAGAACAGGAGCCGAGAGGAGAAAGAAGGCTTCGAGGGATGGAGGGATACGTTAAAGAACTGGGAGTCTCGGTCGAGCCAGTGATTCCACAACTTGACCTGTGCCGTGACGATGAGAAGTGCACTTGTCGATATGTTCGCTGTAGCGAAATGCCCTGTTCTTCATCGTTTACAACGATCAGTTCAGGCTGCGAAGAAGCGTTATGAAGCGTGAAACACTCGTCTAAAGGCCAGCGACGCCTCCTACGTTCACAGAGAAGTCCGTTTCGAAGCGTTGCTCACCATTGGCTTGTCTCAGCTAACAATATGTACCGCGTAAAGAAAGTTTAAGACTAGCCATTACAAATAATTCTAACATAGGGACTTTTCGCTAAAGAGTTCTCGCCCTAGAAAAGGGGCCGCGGAAAACGCGGAGGGCAATGTTCTGCGAAGTTCGTCAACATGTTTGTTGAAGTGACGTTTCGTGGGCCGCTTATGGGTAAACATGTAACACATCGTGTAATAGCGCTTCGCGGACTATTTCTTGGTGATATGTAAGGCATAACGTAATAGCCCAAGCACTTCTCGTCGCCATTAAATGTCTGCTTCGGGTAAACCTTTGCAGGGAAGGTAAAGAACCTTATGCGTGTAAGAAATGAGCCGCAGTCAAGACTTGAACGTTACTCTTACCTTGCTTCAAATTCCGATTCGTTGGCTGCGCTGCTCGCAATGCTACGCACCGGCCAGCCGCTTGTCACTTCTTCTTCGCCGCACGTGATCACGTGCTCTCGAGCGAACTGCCGGCACGTCTGCGGAGCTCGTCCGAAAGTTTTCCTTTTCATTCATTCAAGCTGGACTGCCTAACGACAGAATAAGTGAACCAACTAACACTAATCTGACTCTACAGCGTGCAGTAATTCCAGTAAGACTGTTGGCAGTCACCTCGATTCCGTTGAGTGAACTATACGCGACTCATCTAATAGAAGCACAACTCTCAGCAGTCGCAACCGCTTGTATCGCATATGTGGGCAAGACAACAGGTTGTTCGCAATTGAATGTTGTAACTGGGTCGCAAATTGGGGGAGGCCATGCCTGGTCTTCGAAGAGGTCTGCGAACGCTGGCTGCAAAATTTCTCACGGATCTGGCATTCGATCTTCCTTGCTAAATAGTGTTTCGACGTTTCTAATAAGCTTAGAACTAGACTTACTATCGCAGTGCATCAACGCTGTGCATAATACACCTACGGCGAAGTCTGGTCACTTCGGGCGCAGGCTTCGGAAAATGGATGGACAGGAGGAGTGCGAGATGGTGTGTTCAAAGGAAGTAAAATGGAGTCTTATAGGTTAGCCCTGCAAGAAGTTCGTAGCTGATACGGGTTTCCTGATTTCATGACATATCTGGTGACCTGGGCCACGGGCATAGACGTACCTTCCGACGGCGCCTCGACGGCTCAGCCGGACGCCTCTGGTACGTTACGCTGTCGAGATGCCGCCGTACAGCCACCAGCGTCCTGAAAGCTAGTTCCTTCAGGTGGAGGCCAGCTTCCAGGCCGCACACGTCACCTATCACCGATCGGCTACTAAGAACGGCTTAGCGAGCCTTGACGTTACTTTGGATTTGCTTATGTGATGGCGCATACCCGCTGTCAAGACATAAATGTGTGCAATATAAAATAAAGTTTCGTTCGGCGCAATAGTGATCCACTACGTAGAATATGCTCGTGTTCGCAGCTTCTTATGCACAATGGCCGCACGTCAGACCTGTTCATAAACGACGTAAATATATTACAAGACTTCAAGAACTTCTGAATTTGGCGGATATATGAATATCAGTGAAGCAGCATGGAAACTCGCGGTCTTTAAGAGGGATGGTAGCAAAAAAGAAGAAACCAAAACGAAAGAGAGTGGCTGCTAGTGCCAGATGCCAGTTTTAATAAAAAGTAACAATTCCAATTTTCATATCTCATTTGCGATGATAGTACCTCTTTTGTGACTTTAGGTTACCATCTGGGCACTTGAGGAAGTTTTCACTCCTAATTAAGCAAAGGGTAAGGACATATACACGGAAATTTCAGCGTCGAACATTGCCTTTAATGAATAGTCACTGGGAGAAAAATTATTTTCGGCCTCTCACAAGTATTTGCGCCCTAGGGATCGCTGTCGAACCATGTGGCATAAAAGCAACCGGCCTAAATTCAGTTCATCTTTAACTGACCCAGTAGATGCTATATTACAGTTAGCTGATATTGTTCCAGAACTAAACGATAGTTACGGCACTTATTCACCACTTTCATGAATTTATTTCAATCTAAACATGGGCAGATTTATGGCTCATTGACATGGCCTTTATATTCTTATTTCCTCGCCACATGTATTGTATGAAAGAATTTCGTATGTTTCGTGACGTTACGCAGATGCCCTTATGAAGAAGGAAAGGCAGAAATTGTGAAGTATACCTACCGCGTAACCTGGCACTGTACAGCCCCAGTGCGCCCCGCCACGGCGGTCTAGTGGCCACGGCACTCGGCTGCTGATCGGAAGGTCGCGGGTTCGAATCTCGCCCGCGGTGGCTGCACTTAAAATGACGAAGCCTGTGTACTGTGCTATGGCAGTGCACATTAAAGAACCGCAGGCCGCCGCGATTCCCGGAGCCTTCCACTACGCCATGTCATAATGACCTCAAGACGCGAAAAATGCACACAGACGAAGCACAAAAGCGACAAGGACAAGCGCCTACTACATTTCTCGCGTCTTGAAGTCATTACGAACGGTCACCAACTACCCCAAACAAGAGTTCTGATACGCCATGTCGCATAATCAGATCGTGGTTGCTAGGACATTGAATCGCAGAAATAATCAATGTACGGCCCAGGCCACCACGCTGCTGTAACGTCCTCCAAACTGTTCTTCCTTAGTCATTCATAGCTGTAACGTCTACTGTGACAAACATGTATCCTTCACACCGCGAGATGGCCATTGCGACCGTCTTCGGCGACGCCACATCACATGTCCATCTTGGGAGCTACAAAAGGGCGTGAACCGGTGAGCCTCCCCAGTGGGCCAGGCGGCAGCACTACCGGCGGGATGCTCAGTAATCCCTTCTGCTTCGTTCTTCAGGTTTTGGCTGTGTTTCAAGAAATTCGGCTATCACAGCGTGGCTGCCTCCCTGGAATCAAGCAAGCCGAACTGCTACGCAGACATGGACCGGAGCCATCGCCGCTTGCCGACTACGGTATCAGCAGCATCAAAATCCTTCACACCGCGAGATGGCCATTGCGACCGTCTTCGGTGACGTCACATCACATGTCCATCTTGGAAGCTACAAAAGGGCGTGAACCGGCGAGCCTTCCCAGTGGGCCAGGCGGCAGCACTACCGGCGGGATGCTCAGTAATCCCTTCTGCTTCGTTCTTCAGGTTTTGGCTGTGTTTCAAGAAATTCGGCTATCACAGCGTGGCTGCCTCCCTGGAATCAAGCAAGCCGAACTGCTACGCAGACATGGACCGGAGCCATCGCCGCTTGCCGACTACGGTATCAGCAGCATCAAAATCCTTCACACCGCGAGATGGCCATTGCGACCGTCTTCGGTGACGTCACATCACATGTCCATCTTGGAAGCTACAAAAGGGCGTGAACCGGCGAGCCTCCCCAATGGGCCAGGCGGCAGCACTACCGGCGGGATGCTCAGTAATCCCTTCTGCTTCGTACTTCAGGTTGGTGATAACCGGCCATCGCATTGTTTTCGTAGTGACAACCCTTATTTGTTGCTGTTGCCTTGCCCACACTTTGTATAAATGCTGTTACTTATATTTTCACCCTAGCAAAAAGCTTATTACTTTGTGGCGACATTGAAACAAACCCCGGTCCCTCCCAAAGTGATACTTTGCGTGAGTTACTGTCCGGACAACAAAAAATAATGGAAACCATGGCACCTATGCAATCTTCTCATGAGAAGATAGAAAAGAAATTGTCAGCAGTAAGCGACAGAATGGAGGCAATGGAGAAACAGCTGTCTAGTCTTGCCACATTGGGCGACAAGATTAAAGACTTAGAAGACAAAATGTCCCACCTTGATAGAAACTTCGTGGCGCTTAGGGACAAAGTAGATGACTTAGAAAATAGGAGCCGCCGAAATAACCTAATCATCTATGGTCTTTATGAACCCAAGAACGAGACACATGAAGAATTGGAAGAGAAATTTAATAAGGACATTGTTGAAGAAAAACTGGGACTTAAAGCGATCACCATTGAGCGAATTCATAGGATAGGCCGCAGTATGAAAAATAAAAATCGCCCAATAGTAATAAAGTGTCTGGATTATAGAGAAAAGCTGTCAATTTTAAAAGTTTCGTATAAACTTAAAGGCACTTCATTGTCTGTTGCGGAAGATTTTTCGCAACATGTCCGTGAGCAGCGAAGGATGCTTTGGAAAACTGCTCAAGAAGAAAAGGAAAAAGGGGCCCAGGTAAAGCTTATCTATGATAACCTAAGTGTAAACGGCGCTATGTACGGCTGGGACAGTGACAAGAAATGCCGCTTCCAGTTGAAAAGTGATAGACGGGTTTGACAAAGGCAAAATCATGATCAATTCTTGAAACTTCTTAACATCAATTGTAGGAGCGTAGTCAATAAAAGCACAGAGCTTGAGGGGCTAATTAATGCTAACGATCCTGATATTGTTATACTGACTGAGACATGGCTCAGTGATGAAATATACGATAGTGAATTCGTCCAATAAGGATACCGAGTTTACAGGAAGGATCGTGGTAGTAGGGGTGGTGGAGTTGGTATAATCTATAAAAGTGCGCTTAAAGTATTCTTGATGCCTATGTTGCCGACATTGAGTGTTTATTCTGCAAAGCCTATAGTGGCGGCCTTAGGTATATTGTTGGTGCCATGTACAGACCCCCTAACTCTGATGCTTCTACCATGGATGTGTTGAAGGAGTATTTAAGTGACCATGTCAAACCTGATGATCGGATAATCCTATCTGGTAATTTCAATTTGCCTGATGTTGACTGGCTAACAATGTCCCCCAAAATTCGTAATGACAAGGTAGGAGAGGCAATGCTTGATATTGCTTTTGCCTTTGACCTTACTCAAGTTGTTGAAGGCTTCACAAGAATTCAGGATAGCAGTAAGACTCTACTTGATCTTTTCTTCGTAAGCGGTAGCATTTTCGAGAATGCCACATCTCAAATCATTCCAGGAATTTCCGATCACCAGGCCGTCTTCCTTAGCCTCAGAAATATTAAAGTCGACAAAGCTACCGAAGCTTCGTATTTTCGAAACTTTTCCAGAGCCGATGACGAAGCTGTAATAGACGTGCTTTCATTTCATCTAGATAATTTCTCTAGCAGTGATGCGAATGTTCACAATCTTTGGGCTTCTTTTACGAAACTTGTACATGAATGCACTGAACAATTTGTGCCTTTGATACGCAAGAAAAACAAACGTGTGAATGCTTGGATAAGTCGTTCTACTATACATTTGCAGAGACAATTAAAGAGGTTAAAGAAAAAGCGTCGATCTGTAGGCGACTGCGTGAGCCTAGAATCCAAAATTTCAGATTTGTCTCACAAAGTTAAAACACAAGTAGCAGCTGACAAAGACAAATATTTTTCAGTTTCATTACCCAGTTTCATTACTAGTTCACCGCAGAAGTTTTGGCAAGCAATTTCCCCATCCTATACTGATGTGGGTGCTTTTACCATTAATGGTTTCCAAACTACTGATGCCACAAAAATTGCTAATGCATTCAATAGGCAGTTTCGGTCCTGCTTTACTAATGATGATGGGAAACTGCCTAAGTTTGTGTCACCATTACCGCCGATGCCTGACATTACTGTAAGTGAAAAGGGAATTTTCAACATGCTCTTGAAACTTGATGTGAAAAAATCTGGTGGTGCTGACGAAATACCCAATGCCTTTCTCAAAAGGTACGCTGAAGGGGTTGCCAAATATCTGTGCATTCTTTTTACAAAATCGTTGAAAGGACAGGTGCCAATCGACTGGAGGATAGCCAAAGTGAAACAACTTCATAAAAAGGGAAAGAAAGATGAAATTAGCAATTATAGGCCAATATGACTATTGTCAACAGTTTGTAAGTTGCTCGAGCATATAGTTCATAATCATATTTCGGAGTTTCTGACTGCTCATAATGCCCTATCCGAGTCTCAACATGGATTCAGAAGAGGCTACTCTACTTGTACCCAATTAGTTCAGACCGTTTACGATTTTGCATTGACAATTAATAATGGTGAGCAGAGTGACGCAATTTTTATAGATTTTTAAGGGCATTGATAAGGTTTCTCACAAAAAATTAATTTCAAAGTAGACAACATACTCAAAAACAAGCAGTTAACTAAATGGATTTTATCTTACCTTCACAGCCGGCAGCAATTTGTTGTATTTAAAGATAAATGCTCTGAGAGGGTTTCTGTGGAATCTGGCGTCCCCCAGGGATCGGTACTTGGACCGCTTCTTTTTCTTTTATATATCAATGACATTGTGAATGACATACCCGTTAACATAAAACTCTATGCAGATGACTGCGTTATTTACTCCGAGGTACAAAACTCTAATGACCAAATAAAGTTAAATGCCGCATTTCAAAAAGTTATATCTTGGTGCGACAGTTGGCAGATGCCCATAAACTTTGAAAAAACCATATTTATGTGCATTTCACACAAAAAAGAGCCCCTCTTGTTCCAATATTGCTGTAACACTATATTCCTTGCTGAGCTGCAGTACTACAAGTATCTAGGGGTTTACATACCAACAACCTGACGTGGAATAAACATATTGGTTATGTTGCTGCTTATGCTAACACAAGACTTTCATTTCTTAGAAGAGCTCTCAAGCACTCCCCTCCCTCTGTGCGCTTGCTGGCATACAAATCAACAGTTCTACCCATTCTGGATTTGCAGTCGTTATATGGGATCCTTTTACGTTGACTAATAAAAAGAAGATTGAAAAAATACAAAGAAAGGCAGCCCGTTTTATATACAACAGTTATGGTCGCACATCTGTTAGTGCACTGCTAGCTAGAGCTAATCTTCCACCAATAACTGAAAGAAACCGAATTTCTCGTCTCAAATTTTTATATCAGCTAATTAAGAAACACTATAAGATAGACACTTGCAAATTATTGTCTTTCTTATCTGGGTATCCGACAAGGCATCGCCATAATCTCTCTATTACGCCCTTTCAAACACGCAATAACTGTTTCACGTATTAATTTTTTCCGACAAAGTCAGGGAATGGAACAACCTAACTAATTACGTTGTTTTACAGCCATCCCTTGAAAAGTTTGCCTTGTGTTTAACTGCATAATATATATTTATGCATGTGTGTATATGTATATATGTGTACATATTTGAAATTGTGTAGAATTAACACCCTTTTGTTTTCCAATCCTTGCGTATGTGACTCTGTTTTTGGGATATTTATTATCCTGTACATTTTGAATTGTATTTTGTCGCCATGGTTTGATCACGTATTCGTGAATTTTGTATATCAGTTTTTCCCTCTCTTGTAATTCCGAGAACTGTACTTTGCTTCCGTATTTTTGTTCTTGTTTACCTAGGAATATTTATGATTGTACTTCCCACCCTGCTATAATCCCTCATGTGGGATTGCAGTATCTACAAATAAATAAATAAATAAATAAATAAATAAATAAATAAATAAATAAATAAATAAATAAATAACCACGCCAGCAATACAGAATTATCTCGTCGACAGTGCCAATGCGTAGTACTGTACGTGTCTTGGCGCTCGGCCTCGCAAAGAGTCTTGACAGTTTGTTGAGCGCTGACAAAGAATAAATAAAATAATAGAGCCACATTGATTCATTACACCACCAGTTTCAGGCTGTTTGAGAAATCCTGTGCAAATGTGCCAAGGTTTGCGGCCTTCGTTATGCAAACAGTCGAGGTCCCTTGCTGATCACGCCTTACAAGTTCTGAAGGAGCGCCTGGGGCACACGTGTTGGGAGTGGAGGTGAGAAGAACCCGGCTGCAGCTGGCCATTTGTATTTTCGGAATCAGCCATTCCTTATTTCAGAGGCGCAATACAACAACAACAACAACAACAACAACAACAACAACAACACAACAACAACAACAACAACAACAATAATAATAATAATAATACCATGTTCTACTAGCCAAACTCGTGATTTTCCGCGGTTTTGGCAGGGGCAGAAACTGTGCTTTGGTCATTACGATTATTACTACATTAAAGAGTGAACGCTGTGGTCTGGATCCACAGCCTTCACTCTTTCCACATCCGTCCAGCACCATATCCAGTGTACCACAGTGGCTCTCTCCACCGGCGCCTTACTTCCCTCTAAGCACATACAACGTAAGGATCTATGGGGTTAGAAAGACCGCTTAGGCCACCACTTGTGGGTCGTATCGTGCATCGTCGATACAAAGATGGCTGGATGGTGCGAACGCCGTTGCTGTATCTGCACAAACGGCGCTTGCACTAAAAAGGCCGAAGCTACCATTCCCGCTTGCTCGCTGATTGTCGCAGGAACACTGCCGCCACGTGGAGACCTCTTAATAGTAGTAATCTCTCTGTTCTTTCTTTTTCGTCCCAAAACCACGATGTGATTATGAGAGACGCCATAGTGGAGGGTTTCGAAAATTTCGACCATTTGGGGTTCTTTTACGTGCACTGACATCGCATATTACAAGGGTCACGACATTTCGCCTCCATCGAAATGCAGCCGGCTTGGCCGAGAGTCGGTCCCGTGACCTTCGGATTAGCAGCTGAGTGCCATAACCACTAGACCACTGTGGCGAGGCCTGGAGATTTCATAAGCGAGCACGCTTAACAGATAACACAATAGAGTACCATAACACGTTCCCATAATGACTGGCCGAGTGTAAACAAAAAGAAGACTGCGTGTACGGCCATTGGCCGATAACACATCGTCGTAGATTCACTTTCCTTGCTTATCTCTGCTCGAGTCGCGTTTTCTGTGGGGCTCTTCGTTACTCCAGACTCAGGTGCCAGTTTCCACGTATATTTTGCATTGACTTATTTTTCCTGTCTTCAGTTCTGTAAACAAGCGGCAAACGCAGTTGGGCATGATTGGGCTACCCCTAACTTAAGAAGCCCGGTTTGTACCATTACCGTCATGACATGGCACCGCACCGGTCGCGCAATGGTAGAGCGTCCGCTTCCGATGCGGTGGGTACCGGGTTCAAATCCCGGTGCCGGCCGGACACCCACCGGTTTAAAAACGGGTAGAGGAGTACACACCTGGCGCTCGGTTTACGTGTACTTTTCTCGAAAGGTGGCACCATAAGGACGTCGCAGGTCCCCTGGGCACACCTGACCCACCACGTTCTTGGTGAAATAGTTGAGCGTTGCTGTGGTAGGCAGCGAGGCATCCGCCACTGCCGCCGGGTACCTACCCGGCAGCAGTGGCGGCAGTGGCAGGTTCCGAATCGCTGTCACCGCGTTTTGCGGTGATAATGGTTCGGAACGGTTAAAGAAACATAAACAGAAGTGGACAAAGCACCACACTCGATGTAGCGTTGCGAGGTGCGATGACGGCTCCATGGGTTCAGGCGAGAAACACATACACGTACACAAAGGGTTTCACGACTTGTGCTTTAGAGTAAAACGTGCTACTAGATCCGTGCCGGCGGTTATTTGAAGCGCAGATTATCGGAACTTCACGTACTGTCTTACGAGAGTGCACTTTGGGACTGCTTTTTGGTATACGAGCAGATCCGTGCAGTCTATGGATTATGGATGGGTGGTGCTCATGCAGCGTGCGCCCAGGGAAGCCTATTGTTAGTAACAATGGCACATCCCTGTCTTGGTTCTACCGCGGACGACTAAATGACGATAACACCGACCTGAAGACGACATAAGCGAGAGGAGTTCACACGCCACGTGCGCACGTTCAAGGGAATAAATAAGGAAATGGGAAACGATCCAGAAAACATCCCACACGCTAAAAACCAATCTAATTTTATCTCATAAACCATACAGAGAGCCACAAGCGACGAGCTACGAAAGGTCGTTGTTTTTAAATCAAAGGGAATTGCGCATCTCTGCAGGCAACTGATTCCTCGGGTGCTGGCCGTATCATGTGCCGCCAATACAAGGATAGTACAGTGGTGCGAGAGGTTGTAGAGGGTCCACTCGATTTCTGACAAAGTGAGAAGGCTAAAGGGGCTATTTCCGTTTGCCTAGCCCAGTGCAGCTTCCGTAACAAACGACAGTAAGAAGCGAACGCTCCTCGATACTTCATCGCCTCCGTTTATAGCCTCTGTGGTCGGAAACGCCTGCTGTCACGTAGACTCCCTTGACAGGCACTCCTAAACAGATAGCGCACACAAAAATGCAGCACAGGAGTGTCCGATGAAGAAGAGGGCGTGACGTAGAAAAGATAAGTTCAGGCCACTTGATGTTGACCCCCGTACTTCCGTCGACTGACTTTCCCTGCGTCTCTCTATTGCCCGTTCACTCTGCTGTCGTCGAAGACACCGTTCGTAGTGATGCGCACATTGGGGTATAGTAGAGCGACATAAACTTATCAGCGCTAATCACGGGCATCAGTCACGATTTAAACAGGTTGAAAATATGCGATTTCTTATCATGCAATGACATATCCGGTTTTTGCTGCACGTCTATCTCTCTCTCTCTCTCTTTCACAGGTTCGGTTCGGTAGATTGTTGACTTAGCGCAAACCCACAGAAATAAAGTACCTCAAAGGACAGGCCCTGTTTGGGGAACGGCCGTCCCGAACCGGCCATTGCAAAACGGAAGGACATCGACAGTGGTTCGTAGCAAACATAAAATCAGCAACAAAGACACAGCCGGTTATGTGCGTAACATCCTGGTACAGCGGTTTTTCAGGGCCCCGTGCGTACAGGTGAGAAACACGCACGCGCGTCCATGCGCACACATGCGTGCAAATCCAGGACACGTGACTGAGAAGAGAAGCCGCACCTGTATAAGAACACATTGTTAGCGCAGCCCCGCCACGGTGGTCTATGGGTATGGCACTCGACTGCAGATCCGAAGCTCGCGGGATCGAATCCTGGCCGCGGCGGCTGCATTTTGATGGAGGCGAAATGTTGAGGCCCATGTGCTGTGCGATGTCAGTGCGCGTTAAAGAATCCCAGGTGGTCGAAATTTCCGGAGACCTCCACTACGGCGTCTCTCATAATCAGTGTTGGTTTTGGGACGTTAAACCCCACCAATCAACCAATCATTGTTAGCGAAAATATGGAAAGAAAAACAGACTTAGAAAGAAAGCAAGAGGAAACAACAGGTCGAGAGCTAAACTTCAACTGACTTGATTCAAACAGAATAGCCAAAAATTACAGCACATGCGAATGCGTTCACGAGTGTCCTCATAGGAGAAATTAAAATACAGACTTGAACAAATGCGTTTCATTTTCAAAAAAAAAAATACATATGTGTCACTAATACAAGTCGTGCCTGTATTTTTTATGTGATATGCCTCCAAAAGTTCTCTAACCAACGTATCACCACTCCTGCAAATCATCATGGTCTCACGCAGTCTTGGTTCACATCCGCATGCCTTGCAGTACGCAGGTAAATTCGTCACTCCTTGGTTTATTACAGATAATTCGTGCTCCCGTGCTCGGACATTGACCCATATCTGCCCACATAAGTTTTCCCACACGACATCGGTATTTCATGCACGACGCCCTTCGTGCAATCCACGTACGACATAATGTGCTTTTTCCCCGCATGCAGACTTTTTTTTGTTTTGTCAACACGCCCAATGAGCGGACACAGCCCAGCCAACTTGCGTGGCGCCGAGGAAACAACAGGCGCACCGAACCTATCGTGACCTTTTTGATGTTGTGAGACTCGCAACGCTGCGTGACTGGAAGGCCCATTATTGGGAAAACACGTAGTACGTCGAGATACGCACTGCGATAGTTGCAGCGTATTCTAACATATATACATGTACAGTAAGGACGAGTGGTGCTCAAACAGCAAGTGCGCAGCGCTAGAGGGGTTCTTGGTTGGTAGAAAGGCTATAAGTTCCTCTTACTCGTTTCGATAAACGGGGACTGTCATTGAGATAAGATCAGTCCGCAGACAAATGCAGGCAGAATGCAAGCAAGAGCCCCCTCCCGCACTGCCTACGCAAGTTCATATCGACAGTCCCGTTATCTTCGCGTACACTCGCCGCTGAGTAATGCTTCCCAAAGCTCGCCTCGACTTAGGAGCTCCTCTGTAGTACCTGTGAAAAAGAGTGCCATGGATCTCAACCAGCCAACATCGTCCTGTCGCTATGCGAGATCACTCGAAGATGTCACGATCGATTCCGTATACACCGCTTTGCGGTACTGCAGCTATATTGCAGTAATTTCAGTGTACCGCGCCGGAGAAGATAACCTCTGCTAATTTTGCTCATTATTTATTTAGCCTCCCCAAATTTCTCGCCTCATTTGGGACTTAACAAAATACTGCGAACTGATTTGGAATATTGAAGCTTTTGTGACGCAGAATTTCGCTAAGCGTGCAGATGCTAAGTATGGTGCGGAAATTCGGGAAAGCAACGTCTGAACCGAGAGTAATAATTACACCGCGTCATTAGACAGAGCCCTAGAAAAATCAGCTTAGAACCACCCGATAAGTTATGGCTCCTCGAGCCACTCAATGCGCATCACAGATAATGAAAGCGTGCTGCAGGACCACGTCTAATAGAGACAGCGCAATAAGATAGCACAATAAGATAGCATGAGTGGACACGGGTATGGCGAAACTTCGAAGCGAGTGAGTCACCAGTGTGTGGCCGGCGAAAGCTGAAAGTGTAGTTCTGGTGTGTATTTAGTCACGAGAGTTGGCGGAACGCGATGAATGCTGCACGAAGTGGTCGGAAGCTACAGGCAAAGAGACCGTGCGGGACAATCTTGAGTGCTGGAAAGGGTAACGAAGGCGCTACTGTTGTGAAGAGTAAAGTAGGAACAGGGGTATGCGCAGGACTGACAGGGGTGATACGCATATTTGGGCGTATCCCTCCTATTTATGTGTAATTGACAGAGATCGAGCGAGAGGCTTTCCACCAGAGCCCCGCCCTATATCGCGAGTGTGATTGATTGAAACTTGATTGATTTGTGGGATGATTTAACGTCCAAAAACCACGATCTGATTATGTGAGACGCCGTAGTGGAGGGCTCCGTAAATGTTGACCATCCGGCATTCTTAAACCTGTACTAGCCAATAACGCCCAGTACACGGACCTGTGACGTTTTCTTCCCCGTTGCAATTCGACCACCGCAGCCGGGATCGAACCCTTATTTTTCGGGTGGACAGCCAAGCACCTTAACCACTTTCGGCGGTGGCCGAAACCTTGAATCCACAGGCTGCGTAAACGCACACCATATGTTGTATTTGGTCGCTTATTCCTTTGCTTTCTCCTCTACACGGGCTGGCCTTTAGTCGAGGCGAAAAGGAGATCGACTTACCTAAAAGCACTCTGCAAGTTCCTTTCAAAAGCGAAGGAGGAGATAATTGCAGACACATCTTGCTTCCACTGACGACTCATGCAGAGAGCGGAGTGTGGCTCCAAGACTGTCGAGTGGAGGCGTGTAGCGCCCGCATATTGCAGTGACTCGATATAGCACTAAGGCGACTGGTACACGCATCGCCAAAGCATATTTACTCAGCAAGCGGGAATGCCGGCCCGGAAGTAGCCACAAATCATGTGCCAACACTTTGTCTAAGTTGAACGTGCGGTCCCCGCTTGTATGTCCATTCCGCTAATGGGCACTAAAAGCATTTGCTGAATATGTTTTTGCTTCTTACTTTCTTAACCCCCCTATCCTGTTTGCGTCCCTCCTTACGAGACTACAACTAATCTTGACGCGTTCAAAGGGACATATGTTTGCTGTCGTTTTCCCATCCGTGCAGAAGGTTTCTGTCTTTAATCGTACGTTCACAGAAAGTTCAAGAGCATCATTCTTGACAAATTTGTTGAAATACGATCGAACAACTGGGTATTAAACAGCAAGCCCAAAACCTACTTCAAATTGTCGTTTGGCCTTGCTCTTTAGTATATTAAGTGTTTGAGCTAACGTGCGCCAAGCTTTAGGAAAATTCACTTGCGCCTTACATAGACACAACCACTTTAGGATTGTCCACTGTCGTCTTGCCCATCTGAGATGAATCTTTTTAATATGAGCTCACGTAATTAATGAATATTATTTCTCAGCCAACTCTTAAAAGGTTGCTTTAAGCGCAATACGCTGAACGTCGAAGTTGTAAACAGGTTGTCTAGGGCGAAGTAATGTATTGCTGTGCTAATTCGTGCAATGGTTGTAATTCTCTTCAGCATCTAGATAAGTCCCATGCGACTGGGCATGCATGCAAATGTGCAAAGAACAAATAATCGATGATATAACTGAATGAACCGATGAACACACTGCGAGAGTTCCGACTTATTCAAACACGCATACATGTGCAGTAAGGATCAGTGGTGCCTACACAGCGTGCATGCGGCGCATAAAAGAGAGTTTTGTTGGTGAAAATGATATGTCTTTGTTATTTGTTTCTATAAACAAAGACTGTCGTTGGGATAATATCAATCTGCAGGCAGAATGCAGAAAAAATGCACACAAAACGAAAGGAAGAGGTCCCCTTCCTACCTGCCTACGCAAGTCCACATCAAGCGAGCTTCGTTGTCGCTTCGTTATCTTCGCTTACACGTGCCGTTGAGTAATACATTTCCAAAGCTCTCCTCCCATTAGGAACCCATCTGTAGTACTCATGAAAAGAGTGTCGGAGATTTCCACTGGTGAGCATCGTTCTGTCGCTATGTGACATCGCTTAATGATATGACGAATCAGTATACGCAGCCTTGCGGCACAGAAGTGATATTGGAGTACTTTCAATACACCGCACCGGACGAGATAACGCCTGCTAATCCTGTTTGTTATACATTTGGTCTCCGCAGATTGTTCGCATCTTTCCACAATTAGCACGATTCTATAAGTGATTTAGAATGTTGAAAGTTTTGGTGCAGAGTTTTCGGCCAAGCGTGCAGACTGTTGAATACCGTGGGGAAATTCGGGAAATCAATATCTGAACTGGGAGCGGTTAATTACATCGTGTCGTTAGAGTATTCGCAAAACCACCCGATAAGATAGGGCTCCTCCAATCACTCAATGCACAGCACAGATAATAAAAGCCTACTGCAAGACGACGCGCAATAACAAGAGCACACACCATGTAAACTGTTTTCCAGTTGAATGATCTTACTATATAGAGCACCTTACAGACATCAATGGAACGGTCTAGTCATGTGCTGCTTCAACATATGCGACGTGCAGTAAGTATGAACATTTTGCGAGACGTTCTCATTTTGAAGTCGTAATTTGCCGGGAACAGTTACCTAGCGCACATAGCGATTAATACATTATACAGAGTGGTCTGCGCTGCGTAGTGCAAAACGGAATGTAATGTTTTCCGCCAGGGTTAGCAGCTCCGACAAGAAGACAACAAAGAAAAATCAACGCTGCTGCCGCTGGACCCCGTCTTATATCCTTTAAATCGAAATTCAAATTTGGGGAAAGCCAACTTCATTTATTTTTACAATTACAATTGATTTAAAGCCCGCTATACTTGCGGCACGAGTCGGGGCCATTTAATTTATTTTCTTATAGCCCTATAACACTTAGTGTAAAAGAATGTCGAAACTTTTGTCGCCTGACATATTGTCGCCTGTTATGGATGACACCTTTCCGCTCTGGCTCAGCACTCACAGAAGTGTCTTTTAAAGCGGAGCTGTAGAAGACAAACTCCGTCTATTACTTTGAGCCCGTCAAGGAAACGGCTATTGTAGGTTCCCGAAGCGCTCCTGTCACGCTCCTGATAGCAAAAATGCTCAGCAAATGCGAAAATCATTTTTAAATCGCGGAAAAGCGCGATACGGCGCGAAACCGAAATCCAACCCAGCAGCGACGTCAAATCAGTCAACACGCCTTTTGCATGGTGCGACTACGCGTCCGCCCGTCCCCTTGCGGTAACGTCACAAAGGTTGGCTGGCGCGCAGTTCTTGAAGGCCACGGTGTCTTACTGGTGCGCTGCCGTCACTTCGCCTAAGATGACGTCAACATAGTGTGGCCAATAATTGCAGGAAGCCAGGTGGGCGGTTTGAGGTAATCATGAAGAATTGCTTTTTAAGCAATGTCCGCATCTCTCGAGCCTGTAACCTTCCACAAATGGCGGGAAATGTGGCGAAAAACGTATCCAGCGAGTCTCATTGCGATCCACTGAGGAATCGCCCGAGTTGCCTTTGAAGCCTCGCGAGGTGTTCCACTGCCGCGTTGTCAGCATCGAGCGAAGTGTAGAGAATGTGAAATGAGGAGAAGACGTGCAGACACAGAATCTGGGCGAGACAGCGAGCGAAAGAAGCAAGGAAGTCAGCAAAATAACACATCTTGGCGAGGAGGGATTCCAATTCGGGTACCCACGATCCGAAGGTGAGCATACAACCACTAGATTAACACCGGCATTCGCAGAACTTGCATTTATACGAACCATATTCGGTTGACTGACCATTCTAGCACATTTAGTAAATGCGAAGCATTTCTTGGCGCACTTGAGTCACTTTCTATCTATCTATCTATCTATCTATATCTATCTATCTATCTATCTATCTATCTATCTATCTATCTATCTATCTATCTATCTATCTATCTATCTATCTATCTATCATATGAGCAAGGAAACCACGTGACGTTTCAGTGGCTGCCACGTCACTGCGGCGTCACAGAGAACGAACACTCCGATAGCGCTGCTCGGGCATCTCTTGAATGAACACCCGCAGAGACCATTCTGTTTTGAAGGTCCGACGCTGCCAGCAGACTTCGAGTGTTTGCACAAGAGATCACGCGTTCTCTGTGGTGCACACGGTACAGCCAGACCAGTCGGAACAATCGTCAACACCAACTCTCCTCTTTGATGCACATCTGTATGTCAACTGGAATACGTCGAAGAGAAGCCCTTCTGCTTTTCGTATATGACTAGAAGTAGCATTCACCAAGCTCTACACGCTTCGCATTGGAATGGCCGAAAACGCTGTCTGCGATGCCTGTCGTATAGAGGAGTCGCTACAACACATTCTGTGCAATTTTCCTAGATATGGTGTTCAGAAACGATCCCTGGCGTCAACTATAGCGCGCCTTGACGACAGACTTGTGTCTATCGAAGTCATTCTTGGATGTCGTCGACAGAAGACATTGCAGCTGAGGCTCCGAAAGCAATACTGAAGTTCTTAAAAGAAACAGACTTAGACAAGCGGCTTTGGCAGTAATGTCGCGTACCACGAAAGAGCGACGGACTGTGGCTGTTAAACTGTGTGTGTGTGTGTGTGTGTGTGTGTGTGTGTGTGTGTGTGTGTGTGTGTGTGTGTGTGTGTGTGTGTGTGTGTGTGTGTGTGTGTGTGTGTGTGTGTGTGTACTGCATTACATGCTCTTTCTCTCTCTCTTCTCTCGTTTCTCCCCATATTTCAACCTCCTCCATCTCTTTCTATTTGTAGGGTAGCAAACCGGCTGTTCGCAACTGGTTAACATCCCTGTCTTTCCCTCTCGCTATTTCTTCTTCTCTACACGGGCACAAGGACTAGAACGCTTTGTCTTGAGTGTGCAGTTCAGTGCAAGGCTTTATTTCAGGATGTCTGACGGGATAAAAAGACTGGTTCCGGTTCAGGGCGATCTTTTTTGCTGCTATTCAGTTCCACTTCAGCGAAATAACATTTTATAGATGCTCACGAAGCCCTTCGCCAACCGACTCCCCACAGCGAACGTTCTCTTTGACCCATTCAGTCTTCTTCTTTACTCAGATGTGCTAACCTGAAACGCTAAAGACAGAAAGAAGCAGGATGTCGCCACAGAGTTCCTTGTTACTGAAAATTTCAAGCAATCCTAGCGCAGGACGTTATAAAAGGCAGCCGGGCAATGGGCGGGAGCACTTACGTACTTTGTGCTTTGGAGCTAGGTATTGCTCCAGAGCATCTGGCTTCTAATCTTCTATTTACTTTCGTTTTTGTTTCCCAAGCATATGTTGTTCCCCAAGTTGTCTGTGGCATTTTTGTCGCCATTGCGATTCGAGCGCCGCCGCCGCCGGAATCGATGCCCCATCTTTAGGGTCAGCAGCCGAGCACCTAACCACTTTCGGCGGCGGCCGAAACAGTGAATTCACAGGGTGCGTAAACGTATGTCATGTGTTGTATTTGCTCGCTTCTTTCTTTGCCTTGCTTTCTCCGGGGACCCATTCACCAAAAAGCACTCTGCAAGTTCTGTTCAAAAGCGAAGGGGGAGATAATGCAAACACATCTTTTTTTTTCAGTGACGATTAATGCAGAAAGCGGAGTGCGGCGCCAGGACTTTCGGATGGCAGCGTGGAGCGCCCGCGTATTGTACTGGCTAGATATAGCACTAAGGCGACCGGTACACGTACGGCTAAAACATATTTACTGAGCCAGCAGATATGCAGGCCCGCAAGTATATACCCACAAATCAAGCGACATCTTGTCTAGGTTGAGCGTGCGGTCCGTGCCTGTATGTTCGTCCTGCTAATGGACACTAAAAGCATTTGTTGAATATATTTTTGCTTCTTACTTTCTTATGCGCCCTTTCCTGTTTGCGTTTCTTCTTGCCAGACTACAACTAATCTTGAGGCGTTCAAAGCGGCATATGTTTCCTGTCGTTCCCCCATCCCTGCAGAAAGTTTTGGTGTTTACTTCAGCATATATAAAAGTCGAAGAACGTTATTTCTGACACCTTTAATTTGCATTCCAACATCCGAGAATTAAGCAGCGAGGCCAACCCTAATTTCATATTGTCGTTTGGCCTTGCTCTTTATGCAGGATATTTCATCTAACCCGCACCATGCTTTAAGAAATTGCACGTGCGCCTTATGTATATGCAACCAACCTAGGATTCTTTCCTGTCGTCTTGGCCATCCCATGCTATCTTTCAAAACGAGCGGGCGTTATTAATGAATATTATTAATTAGCCCATGCTTAAACGCAATAATTTAATTGATAAGGCAGGTTATTTGGTGCGAAGCAATCCATTTCTACGCTAGTTAGTGCCACGGCCGCTCAATAGTCTTTTCCATTGAGCGGCCGTGTTAGTGCAGTGGTTGTAAATATTTTCGGCATCTAAAGAAATATTGCGAGATTTGAAAAGAACCACACGACTGGGCGCTTGCATGCAGTGATTAAGCACCCTCAAACGTGCCAAGAAGAAACCATCGATGTTGGACGAAGACAGACCATGCTGAACGAGTGACAAGAGAAACTGATAAGGGGTGGGCAGTGCTTTAGCCTTTTAAGCCTCTCCATGCCTGCGGTCTGCATGCATAATCGATGGTATTTTCGTGGGACGTTTAAGGGTTCTATCGCGCTGCGTGCAAGCGTTAGTCATTTGGTACTTTTTGGTATTATTTTTTTTAATCTCGCATACTTTCTCAGAAGTCTAGGAAAGGCCATTGCACTTATTATCATTAAAAAAAATAATTTTTACATCAATGAACAATCTTTACAACTTAGCCACTCAAATGTAGCGTTTAAGCAACTATCTAAAAGTCGGATAATTGGTATTTTTAATTATCTGTGATCATCTTCACAACAGTCCGAGCTGGTCAAGACGACAGCAAATGATATTAAGTTCGTTGCATCCTCGCAACGTGCATGTGGATTTTTTTAAAATGGCTATGCAAGTTAGTTGAGACACCCTGCATGCATTCAGCGCTTACCGGTCTGAATTTTCGCAGCTTTAACTTGATAATCTTTAAGGTCATTAGTGAATGGTTCTGTCGTGGTAGCTAGAACTTTCAATTGCAGTGATAAGGTCTATATTTCTTTAGTCCTCTCTCGCACGCCGAATTTTGCTAACTTTCAAGGGTGATTCGGAATAAAAGGGAAGAAACATTCGTAAGGAGGAAATGGCTCAAATAAGGCCGGTACCGAGTTCGGTGATGATGCGATGAGGCAGATTGCGGCATGGCTCTATTTTAGCCGCTCTGTTCCGAACCGGAATTTTTTTTCGGTTTCATGTTCGGTTAGAGTTCAGACGCGTTCTGAGAATATCAGTTCGGCTTCGTGTCCAGTTGCGACGACAGTTCCGGTTCGGGTACGGTTTACTAGTCGGGTTGGTATTCTGGTTGGACACCCTGCTTTAAGTCTACGAAACGATGCAGGTCGTAAGCGGCGCTGCTTGTAACATTCCTTCGCATGACCATTTGTAAGGGGAGCTGCGTCGCACAAACGACTGATCTGATTGGATGTTTCACTAATGTCACGGGTAATCTGTATTGTTTCAATTTCATGTCGAAAAAATATTGTTGAAAACAAATGGGACTCTCGTCGATTTGTTGCATTGAGAAGCCAGTGAACTGTAGAAAATACACAATAACCGCATTACTGCAGCACTTGGCAACCTCAGGCCAACAGCGATCATCCGGTAAGAGTGAACCAAAAGAAGCTTCTAGCGCTCCGTAAAGTTACGCCAAAGGCCTGGAAAAATACGAAGTGCAACGTACACACAACCACGTACATAATCTGGGTGGTAGTGCAACAATGCGGCGGCACTTCGAAATCTCCGCGGGCAATGCTCATCGTATATAGGATGATGTCACCTGTATATGCGCAATGAGCTTTCAACAGATATTTTGCGTCTTCAAACTCGAAAACGGCCGTAAACATTCAGACCCTGCATCGCAATCCACGCTTGCAGGCTACATTTTGTCAAACGAGTGCGCCTGTACTGACTACCTGCTACCACTGTTCAAGATTTTAGCGGTACCTCGAAACTGACAAGAAAGGGAGACATCGCGCACGCGCCCCTTGTCCATGCGTGGTAGAGTTACAATCTTAAACAATCACTTGTGGCCAACCAGCTCGCCTTTACCGATTTCTTCCTCTGCTCTCTTAGCTTAAAGGGGTCGTGAAACGTTTTCTGAACATTTTGTACTAAGTGCGCATTCGGGATCCTGACCCTCCAATCAACAATATGCATTGTTCCGTTGCACCGTGTGCGTTGATTTAGAGCGATAAAAAACGCGGTTTCGGTTTCATATCGCGCGTTCCCCTCAACTCTGCAGATGACGTCATCTTAGTAGTCGTCGTACCTCCGAGATTGGCGCGCTCTCGGAGGCCATGGGAAAACAAACCATGCTGCCGCTTTTCTTCCGAATGGTGGCACCACACGGTTTCCAAGTATTTTCTTCCTTTCTAGCTTTCAAGTAAATCGATTTCTTTAGAGCAAACGCGAGTTCACTGTGCCTTTGAACTTAAAAATATCTTAACTCAACGTCACCAAATAGTACCACGCCGGCCGGTAGTGTCGCATAGTCGTTTCGGGAGCGCAAGAAAGCTGAGATTTAAAACGGGCGTAGTTAAATGTGCACTGAATATTTCGCCGAAATATTTCGGAATCGGCTTGTCGAATGCGTATTGAAGCAGTGAAAATTACAAACCGGCATCTCCAAATTCTTTTCACGACCCCTTTAAGTTTCGCGAATAGTCGCATTCCTCAATGTGTCGCGCTTATTGTGTCGTGTGTTTCTTTCTACTGTCCCCGTCCTCACGCGTAGTTTTAAAAATCTTCTAAAAAGCTATGAATGAACCAGCCGCCACAACGTTTTACTCCTAAGACACCACGATAACAGAGCGATATCGTTTTCGAGCACCTCTAGCAGCACTAACAGCTGCTGTGCCAAGCAGAAGCAAAGGCCCGGTGCGGGAGCCAGAATCACAGGGTTACTGTCCTCGGGTGCAAATTTTGACCGGCTATCTTCACACGTATCAAATTTGCATAACCTGATTGCATGGCATCCGGTACTGTAAATAACTGAGGGCATGGGGGCATAATGTGGATATACAGTTTATTCACTAACTAGTAAAAACAGTTACAACATTACAGCAGATCTCGTTATTATGAAAGAAGGCACGTTCAACCATTGCATCAAAAAGAAATAAAACGCAGGAACTATACAGGAATAATCATAGTTACAGCGTAATAGCAGATCTCTTTGTTATGAAATAAGATACGCTGAATCAAAGCATCAAAAACAAATAAAACGCAAGGCCTTACAGGGATGCGCGATTTCACATTCATCACACACGCATTGAGGAAATGACATCACACTTTTTCGTTGCTACCACAAAGTGGCGCGTCAAGTGGCTCGTCAAACGTGCGAAGTTACCGCAGCGACATGCTGTACACCGGTAGCAAGCCACGACAGACCACGTATGCAGAATTCAGTTCTTCCAAAGCTCAATATAAATTTTTCTTTGCCCTCATAAGACAAAACTTTCAAAACCAGGCTGCGTCCACTAATACAGACACAGGGTATAGGAAGACGTTAGTTGCACATAGTGTTGTCGTTTACCACTACGTGCAATCATGTGCTAAGTACCGCAGAGATAAATAATCACCCGGAGCAATGAGGACCAGATGAACGGGCAAACAAAGAGAATTGCCTAGTGTATGTGCACAACGGGCTATGAGATAACACGTTCGTCTTCACATCTAAGTATCCGAGGTCGACGCGGTCAGCGTAGCCACCTTATCTATTAAAAGGAAGCGCAAGTACGCAAAAGAATCGGCAGCGCATTGCAGTCGCGTGATACACTTCGACAGATTACAGAGATGCCAGCTACTCTATAAAACACTTTCTTGACATTCTTGGGATTAAAAACGAGTGCGCTGCGAAGCTCCGCATGTTCGGGAGCTCACGTAAGTACTACATGTACTGCAGATATTCGTGAAGCATTGCAGCATATCGAAAAAATAGGAGCAGATGATTACTACAGTTAGACAGCCGCAGAAGCATCCACATTTACATGGGGATATTGTTATTCTAAATTTCAAGTTCCAGAAATGGCGCCCGCCGGAACATCGATCCGCTGAAGCTCTGCGTGCGTTAGATTCGCAATGACAATTCACCGATCAGCCGAAATACTCCCAACTAAAGTGTCTGCTTTCAAAGGCGAGGAACCCTGACGTCAGTGGCGTCTGAAACACTACGGAAGCAGTTGGACATCGCAGAATAGTATAGAGTACTAAATTTCCACTGGTGGGTACGTATTCACAAATATTTCTTGTGCTATAGAAATGTTCGTGCAAGAATATTTCAACAAATACAGGTACTCGACGTATCATTAGCAAAGCTTTCCTGCCACTGGAAAAACTGACCTACCAAAGAGAAGTTTCCTGAATTCGGTCCAAGGTCTCGCGGTACTATATTTGTTGGACAGACTGCATGTCTTCTCTCAGCAGAGATAAACACGCATTTCTTGGTATCAAAGGCTGCGCTTTGTTTAACATTGTGAGTCCCGAATTACCTACACGCCAAAGCCGCTTCACCATCCCAGACGGAGCAAAAACGGTATGGTACTATGCATGAACTCTAATGGACAACCGCAGTGTTCCCGCATGCCAGAGGCCTTCCAAGTGGAGAGAAAGTGCTGGTACTGGATCTGTGAGACGGAAAAGCGTTTTGCCAACACCGCTGATGGCCGCATCGCTCTTCTTCGGCAAAGCCGCCACGATGTACAGCCTGCTCTTTTCTGAACACGTTGGGTGGTGTATGACAAGGTTGAGTGTACCACGAAAGGGCCACGGTGCCGCACGGTTCTTCACGCTAGCGCACAGTTGAGCACAAAACGAGAGCATTGCGAAGCCTTCCCTAGACTCGCACCGTGCGTACAGCCTCACAACGTAACCCGATACTTCCGAGGCGGGGCTGAACACTTCTTCAACGCATCCTCTCGTGAAGGCTTCACTGCACTTAAGCTCCAGGCTATCAGGCATCCACGTGAAGGAAGCAGATTGGGTCGCATTAACGTCGAGGAACTGCCCTGCGCGAGTACGAGGATGATCCCTGCTTTGCGGCTGAAGACACTCTCGTTTATATACGGCGAATATGTCAACTTGTTTCGGTTGACTATGTCCTCCATGGCTGCTCGGCTGTCCTTGTGCAACTTCTTGGGGCTCTGATGAGTTTGCGGAGCTTGCAATGCAGTCTGCTAAAGTTGGCGTGCGAGATGGCAATTCGCGGTGAAAACGACAGCGGTGACCTTTTCCTGGAGCTGCGCTTACTTCAGAGCATGAGGATGTAGGAGGTTCTGAGTGTAGACACCTGTCGCCCTTACGTAACACTGAATGACATTCAGAAGGCGCCGACTCCTCGGCAGCCTGACCTCTCAGGGCAGCGTTGACTTCAAAGGACGTGCCGGGCCACATATTCCTTGTGGACGGTCCAAGGGCACTTGTTGAAATTGCTTGAGTAAGCGACTGCAGTGAATCTAAGCGTCGCTCCAACTTGAGCAAAATGCGGAGTACCAGAAGCAGGAAAGACTCCACTCTGAGCAGCTGTGCCGTAGTGCTGGTAGGTGAATGATCGTCGGGACTTGTATCTCGCAGAATATTACCTTGGGCTTGATTCCGCCGCGATCCGGGACCAGCGTCGTCCCTTTCTGCTGTAGTTGACGACGCACCCGGGGTTGTCGCCGCTGTCGTGGAGAAGAAGGGGACAGCACACGTGATAACTTCGTGTTCTCGAAAGGCGCCACCGTTTACTGCCCTTATGCTTCTTTGGTCGTTACAGCGCGACAGCGCCTTGACGAGGCTTCTCGCGAGGGACGTACCCTTTTCCATGTTGAACGGACTTTCTTCTGAGCACCATACTCCCGAATCCAAAGAGAGAAGCGTGTTCTCTTCCATTGTCCTTCTTCTTGCGAAATTGTTCACGTGCAGTCACGTGTTGAATTTTTGTCGCTTTCAACGGCCGTCACCGGCTCACGGACATCCACCGCCTGTGCCGCCACCACTTCCTCAGCGATTGAGAGTCCCGCCAGCTACCGTGGCGTTCGAGAAGATCGGACGAAGAATGCCGTGAACAGTCTCCACTGATACAACAGCCTCAGAAGATCTCCAACCGTTCACTTAGATCGGCGGTCGGAAATGGACTGAGAGGCTTGCTCGCCGTCTCCAGTGCGCAAGACGCCGCCGCCGTGGGTACCTACCGGTTTGGCGAACCCTCTGCGGCTGCGCGCGCCTTATCGAACATCTTTTGGACACCACTTTAACTGGATTATCACGGTGTGCCTTTGCCTTTACTGACCCCATAGTCACCTCCCTTAGTTTTTTGAACGATGCTTGTTCGCTTGTTCTGCTTGCATTCCTGTTCGTTCTTTACACCAAACCCATTAACTCACTCATACTGCCACCATCCACTCCGACTGATCGTCGAAGCAGGACTGAGAGACAGCTTCAACGCGGATACCTCTCTTCCTCTCTGGCGCCAACCCCCCGTGGCTGCCCAAGCCTTATCGACATCTCTTGCGAACCAGTTTAACTGCATTCTCACGGTCTCCCTTTGCTTTTCATGGCCACGCAGGCAGCACTTTGGTTGAACGGAGCCTGCCCGTTTGGCTCTTCGAGCACTCCTGTTCTTTAGACCAGAGCCCGTAAAGCTTTCTGGCACGATTACTGGAGGTGTGACGAGGTTTATTCGCAGTGCGTCACTACGAAGACACAGCGACCGTGCGAAGCGGCGAGGCAGCCAGAAGACGCCAGGAACCAGAAGCACGCGCCGAGGGAGCCAAGCGTTAGCAATGCGACTGGCGATAGCGGTGCTTCTTCTTCTTCACAGTGGCCCCCCGTGCGAAAAGAGCCATCCTGGCGACCTACGAGTCGGGCGGCAGGGGGTCGTGATAGGGCTTCAGGCGTGAGACGTGGACAATGTCACGTCCACGCCGGCGCATGTCATTAGGCGGTGACAGTGGTTCGATCAAAAAGTTCACCGGGGACGTTTGCTGCAAAATGCGATAGGGACCTTCGTACTTCGGCACGAGTTTGGAGGATAGTCCAGGCGTTTGAAGGGGCACAGACAACCATACAAGACAGCCTGGGATATAGGGGGTGTTTTGAGGCATGCCAGGGTGGTTTGCTTTCTGTCGCTGCTGTTCTTGTGCCGTAAAGGTGCGCGCGAGCTGGCGGCATTCTTCGGCTTGCCGGGCGACTTCAGATAGAGGTGGGCACTCGGATGCGTCAGGACGGTACGGTAGGAGGGTGTCGATGGTATGTGAAGGATCTCGTCCGTATAGGAGGAAGAAAGGCGAAAATCCCGTAGTGGCTTGTGTCGCGGTGTTATACGCGAACGTGACGAAGGGAAGGATGCGGTCCCAGTTGCCATGATCCGATGCCACGTACATTGCGAGCATGTCGCCGAGAGTGCGGTTAAATCGCTCGGTGAGCCCGTTAGTCTGGGGGTGGTATGCTGTGCTTGTCCGATGAATTATATGGCATTCCGCAAGCAAAGCTTCGACAACTTCGGAGAGGAATGCACGACCTCTGTCACTAAGTAGTTCTCGAGGTGCGCCATGGCGGAGGACGAAGTTACGTAGGACGAAAGAAGCCACGTCCCGCGCTGTCGCGCTGGGTAAAGGAGCAGTTTCCGCGTAGCGTGTCAAATGGTCGACAGCAACTATTATCCACCGGTTTCCGTCTGGCGTCATGGGAAGCGGGCCGTACAGGTCAATGCCGACGCGATCGAAGGGTTTGTCAGGGCACGGGAGCGGCTGCAGGGCACCAGACGCGCGGAAAGGTGGCGGTTTCCGACGTTGGCAGTCGAGACAGGACCGAACAAACTTTTGGACAAAAGTGTACATGCCGCGCCAGTAGTACCTGTGACGAATGCGTTCATATGTTTTAAATACTCCGGCATGGCCACACTGGGGATCGTCGTGGAAGGATGCACATACTTGTGACCTTAAGGTACGGGGAATCACCAGAAGCCATCGGCGTCCGTCAGGAGCGTAGTTGCGTCGGTGGAGCAGCTGGTCCCGAACGACGAAATGAACTGCTTGACGTCGCAAGGATCGTGATACAGGGATTGTCGAAGAGCCGGAGAGATAGTCCAAAAGAGAAGCGATCCACGGGTCACGGCGTTGTTCGGTGGCGACGGAGTGCATGTCCAGAGATGAGATTGAGTGTGCACAAGTAACTCCGCAGGCTGAGGCTGAAGGTAGTGGTGAGCGGGAAAGGGCGTCAGCGTCAGAGTGTTTGCGTCCGCTGCGGTATACGACGCGAATATCGTATTCCTGGATGCGCAGTGCCCAGCGGGCTAGACGGCCAGAAGGGTCTTTCAAAGTAGCGAGCCAGCAAAGTGCGTGGTGGTCTGTGACTAAGTCGAACGGGCGTCCGTACAGGTATGGACGAAATTTGCCGAGAGCCCATACTAAAGCCAAGCACTCTTTTTCCGTCACGCTGTAATTAGACTCCGCCTTTGTCAGTGCGCGACTCGCATAGGCGACAACGTACTCGGAGTAGCCCGGCTTTCGTTGAGCGAGGACCGCGCCGAGGCCGACTCCGCTGGCGTCTGTATGTACCTCAGTGGCAGCTGTCGGGTCGAAATGGCGCAGGATTGGTGGAGAGGTAAGAAGATTACGCATCTTAGTAAACGCGGCGTCGCATGCAGGCGACCAGGAGGAAAGGTCCGCGTCGCGTAAAAGCTGAGTCAACGGCGACATAATAGATGCGAAATCTTTAACGAAGCGGCGGAAATACGAGCATAGGCCCACAAAACTGCGGAGCTCTTTTATGGTCTTGGGCTTCGGAAACTCAGCAACTGCACGAAGTTTGGCAGGATCGGGTAGAACGCCGTGTTTGGATACAATGTGGCCTAAGATGGTCAGCTCACGCGCGGCAAAGTGGCACTTCTTGAGGTTGAGCTGCAAGCCAGCGTTTGTTAGGCATGTCAAAACATGTTTAAGACGAAGCAGGTGGGTCGGAAAATCAGACGAGAAAACCACGACGTCGTCTGATAGCACAGACACATAGACCACTTGAGACCACGCAGCGTGTTGTCCATGAGTCGTTCAAACGTGGCAGGGGCGTTACAAAGCCCAAAGGGCATCACGTTAAACTCATATAAGCCATCAGGCGTGGTGAATGCAGTTTTGGGACGATCGGCCTCAGCCATCGGTACCTGCCAGTACCCCGAACGCAAGTCTAGCGACGAGAAGAATTCTGCTCCCTGGAGGCTGTCAAGGGCGTCATCGATTCGCGGCAAGGGATAGACGTCTTTGCGCGTTACCTTATTTAAACGACGGTAGTCGAAGCAAAACCGAATAGACCCATCCTTATTGCGGACGAGAACGACAGGAGATGCCCAGGGACTGTGCGACGGCTTAATAACGCCACGACGGAGCATGTCTTCGACTTGGTCATTGATGACACGACGCTCTTCTGCAGACACGCGGTATGGTCGCTGACGCAGCGGCTGATGCGAACCGGTGTCGCTGTAGTGCTGTATTTCCGACGTGCGACCCAGGTGAGTTTGGGAAACGTCGAATGAAGATCGAAATTGATCCAGGAGATGAAGGAGGTCTGCACGTTCGGCAGGGGTGAGGGTATCAGCGATGGCACTCGAGAACATGTCGCTGGACGTCTCGTCAAGCGCCGAAATCGCAGATGGTTGGCCGGAGTCGACAGTAGAATAGTCGTCCGGCACGTCGACCAAAAACGAGGTGTCGAGGTGCTCCACGAAGCCGAGACACTCACCGAGAAGCAAGGTGATAGGGGCGTGGAGTGGATTGTACAGGAATATGTTGCTGCAGCTGGCGACGATGTCAAGCGTTGCGAACGGTACTGGTACAGCTTTACGACTCATGAAGATTTCAGACGGCGTGAAAAGCACCGTTGCATCAGCGAGGCCAGTGCAGGATACGGGAACCAAGGCGAACGTGCCAGGCGGGATATCAGTGTCCTCGCGCACGACCAGCTTAGGAGGCCGATCGAAATCTTCGTGCAATGGTGTGTCACACATGGGAGAAAACTGAACTTGAGCACGTGCGCAGTCGATTACGGCATGATGGCGGGATAAGAAGTCCCACCCGAGTATGATGTCGTGCGAGCAGGCGGTAAGAACAATGCACTCAACGACATATACAATGCCCTGAATAAGTACACGAACAGTACAAAGTGCTTGCGGTGTGACGTGCTGCGCGCTGGCCGTGCGAAGCGACAGTCCATTAAGCGGCGTGGTTACTTTGCGCAGTGAACGACAGAGTTTGGCGGCTATCACAGAAACGGCTGCGCCGGTATCCACAAGCGCGAATGTCTGAACACTTTCTACAGAAATTTCGACCACGTTAGCGGGAGAGGGGCGAGGGCTTGGACAGTTCGAATGCGGCGCAGTTCTTGCCTCTTGAACTGCGGCGCTTAGTTTTCCTGATCAGAAGGAGCTGGTCGACGTCGCATTGGAGACAGCGAGCGTCGGCGAGGGGATGGCGAGCGGTTCGACGGAAAGTCTGGGACGTCGGAGCGCGCGTACGACTGAGAGGAGGGAGTGACGTACTGGCGAAGCGGCTGGTTGGCGTACTGGAACGGACGAGAAGCGTCGGTAAATGCTTGCGGCCGACGTCGGCAAAAGCGGGCGACGTGTCCGGGAGTGCAGCAAGAATAACAGATTGGACGATTGTCCGGCGTCCTCCAAGGATTAGGTCGCGGTGCGACCCAAGATGGAGGATGAACTTCCGGTGGTGCAGTTTGGTACTGGGTCGAGAAACGTGGCGGAGAGGGCCTGCGCACTGCCTGTGCATACGTGTGAGGCGCTGCCACAGTCGGCACCGGCTGTGCATAGGTGAGAGGCGCAGCGACAGGCTGCACTGCCTGCGCATAGGTGAGGTTCGCGGCAGCTTGCGACTGGTGGTCCGCTGGAGGGACAACTTGAGCGACCTCTTCGGAGATGAAAGTGCGGAGCGTGTTTGGAATACGGGAGGTGGGCTCCTGAGTAAACGGTACTAGAGAGAGCTGGCGCGCCACTTCCTCACGGACAAAGTCCTTCACCTGCTGAAGGAATGAAGAGCTAGCCGTGGCGTCGAGAGTCGCCAAACAGTCGCTGCTGAACACAGGTGGCCGAGTCGAGGCCCGTTGCTTTTTTAACTCGTCGTAGCTCTGGCAGAGATTGACAAGTTCTGCAACGGTGCGTGGATTCCTGGCCAAGAGCATTTGGAACGCACCGTCATCAATTCCTTTCATGATATGTCGAATCTTGTCAGCTTCGGGCATGGCGACGTTTACGCGTTTACAGAGGTCCACAACATCTTCTATGTAGCTGGTGAACGTTTCTGCCGTCTGCTGTGCTCGGGCGCGTAAGCGCTGTTCAGCGCGGAGTTTGCGGACGGCAGGCAGTCCAAACACTTCGGTGAAGGTCGTCTTGAAGGTTGGCCAGGTTGGTATGTCGCTTTCATGGTTGTGAAACCATAGTTGCGCAACGCCAGCCAGATAAAAGATGACGTGGGTCAGCTTGTCGACGTCATCCCACTTGTTATGCGCGCTTACCCGCTCATATGAGGTAAACCGGTCTTCCACGTCTTCGTCATCTGCTCCGCTAAAGATCTTGGGGTCCCGTTGTCGAGGAACGCCGGTGCAGGTGACGGACTGTGGCGACGGCGCTGTTTGGGACGCGGTGTCGGTCATGGTGGGCGGAAGCGTCCTTGTTCGTAACTCCAGGGTGTTAAAGGTCGGGGAACGCCAGCACCTTCCACCAAATGTGACGAGGTTTATTCGCAGTGCGTCACTACGAAGACACAGCGACCGTGCGAAGCGGCGAGGCAGCCAGAAGACGCCAGGAACCAGAAGCACGCGCCGAGGGAGCCAAGCGTTAGCAATGCGACTGGCGATAGCGGTGCTTCTTCTTCTTCACAGAGGGCACTCTCCCAGCAAGTCACAGATCTCCTAGGAGCACCCCAGAAACATCCCGGTGTGAGATACTGGACCTTCCTCGCAGAAGTGAACTGTACCAGAAGATGTACCAGAAACATCCGAGGAACTCGAATTTTCCTACACGGTGCAATTCCCATGCACATCCTCATAAAGTTTTTCATCAATTTCTGGGCTCCAGTTCAGTACGACGAAGCGATTTTTTTTTGCATTGGTGCTTACATTTCCAAAGAACATACATGTCAAATTATAGAAGTACTTCTTGAAGGGCTAGTTGGTGAAACATTTCTAGAAGAAAAGCGCGAATTTCCACACCACAAAAGCAAGCAGTGGCGCTCATCCTGTCTTCTGTCTTGCTTTTCAGGTATCGGAATTTGCGCCTTTCTTCTAGAAATGTCAAATTTCATGCACCTATATCAAGGCGAGTACGTAGGTGCTGCTGGCACACGACTGAAACGCGTTGGAGGCAAGCGAAAGTTTCATATCCCAAAAATCCATTTCATTATCCTTCTTAGCCATATGATGTCCCCCCGTATATAAATACTTAAATCATTGACTGATCATATAAATAAATGAATCATTCACTTACCGAGCACTGCACACGGCCTGGTACGACTGGAATAACCTATTATAGCAATTTTACTTGCGCTAATCGTTGGATATCTGACAATTAAAGAAAGAAACAGAACTAGTCGAAACAAAAATCACCCACAGCTTCGGGAAGACTGCATGCTCAAATACCTCGAACACAATACGCAACGGCTACTCACAGTACACAAAGCGAAGATGTCGCAGCGCGGTAGTGCTGCGTACAATTAAATAGTGTCGCTAGACGGAGAGCTTGGCCATAAATCCATGGTTCCCGTATTACTACATTATCTCTGGAAAGAAAACAATCTTGCGTGATTACGAGTGCTGTGCTTGTCAGCGCTTGTGGTTGTCTGGAATGGAGACCTTGTAAAGTATATTAATTATACTACCCACGTAATGTATTTCCATGTTAATAAGTGTAATAGCTGTAACATTCACGCGCATCTAAGAAAGTAATTAAATGAGATGTGAAAAACTGCCACGTGATTAGGCGTTGGAAGGTGGCAACATAGCGCCCTCAAGCATCCGACAGATGAACTAACGATGATACAAACAGAGAGATCATACTGAATAGACCACCAGACAAGGATAGAGGCGACCTTTCACCCTTTGGGCCTGTTCATGCTGGACGTCCGCATTTATCACCAATGGTTTGTTAATAGCCACTTTCAAAGCTCTGTTGCTGTTATTGCCAAACGCCTGCTAAACGTGGTACTTCTTCAAATCTTGTCCTGGAAGGCCGTAAGATTAAGACCACTGGACTTTTTAACATGAAAATACATCATGTGTCCACTGATTAACATAACGCACTTGTCAATTGAACATTTTATCTTAAGTCAACAGTTTAAAAGACGGATAAATGTTCAATCCATTTATTACGTGAAGTAACTCTTAAAAAAATTCTCTCAGACTGCCTCCACAGTTGTAAATAAAACTAAATTGTTTTGCGTTCTCTGAGCGCGCACGGTGGTTCTCTTAAGCTTGGCACAAGTTAACTCAAATATACCCTGTAGAGAGAGGCTAATAAACAAAGAAATCATGCAGATCCCACGCTGCGTGCGAGCCGGTGTCATGCGAATAAGTCGGCGAGAAAATGGCCTATGACCAGCTGTTTGGCATTCAGCGAACTGTGACTATAGTAGTATCAAAGTCTTTGTGAAAATTAAGCGCAGGAGTACCCACTCATGCCTATGCTTAACATGGGATAACCAGGAACGTCGACAGCACCGTGGCGGCTAAATCGAAGCTCATGGCAAGACGTAGCGTTTACACTCAACGTTAGTCCAAAGCACATAACGTTTGTTTTGCTGAAGACAAGTGCTCTATACGGCGCGTTACGAACGCTAAAATTACGAACGGAACGGAACGGAACTGAACTTTATTTGGTCCTGAGAAGAGCGAGACACCCTAAGGGGGCTCGTCCGCGGGCCGCGTCCACGACGGGACCGGGAGGCAGAACTCGGCGGCCAGGTCGTGGGCTCTCTGGACAGCCCGAAGTTGGTCGTCCTCTTGTGGACTGGTGAGGAGAGCGGTCCATTCTTCTTCCGTGGCTGGAGACCCTGCAGCCGCGCGCAGCATGGGGCATTGCCACAGCATATGCTGCAAATTGCATCTCGGGAGCCCACATCGAAGGCAACCCGGCTGTATTTCACTAATAAATCGTGAATAAGAGATGGGCGAAGGATAAGCGCCTGTTTGCAACAGTCGTAAAGTGAGAGTTTGCGGTCTCGTTAGATGAGGGTGAGGTAGAGGAAACTTTCTGCGCTCAAGGCGGTAGTGCTGACAAATTTCGTTGTACGTTAGGAGCGGGTCCGGCCGCCACGGCTCGCCTTTGGGCCTAGGGCCGCCCTCATTCCTGGCGCGGCGAGTAAGGTCTCGCGCCTGGGAGTGAGCTAGCTCGTTGGCGTTAGGGACGAGGGGGTGAGCATCTTGGCCCACGTGGCCGGGAAACCAGATCAAGTGCTTAGTATCGGCCCACGTTGCACGCGAGAGCACGCGGGCGGCCTCTTTACAAACCGAGCCAGCGCGAAAGGCTTGGGCTGCAGCTTTGGAGTCTGTATAGACTGTTGTGCGATCCGTAGTCGCCAGAGCTAATGCTATCGCTACCTGTTCTGCGCGGTCTGCATCCGTGTTGGGGAGTGTTACAGAAGTCAGGTGTTCGCCTTGTAGCGACGTAACGGCTGCAACGAAGTGCTTGAAGTTGACGTATTGAGCGGCGTCTACGAAAGCTACCGAATCTGGCATTGTAGCAGCCGTTTTGAGGAGGGCGGCTGCTCTAGCCTTACGTCGGCCGGGGTTGTATTGCGGGTGCATATTACGTGGGAGCGGGGGAACGATGAGACGTTCTCGAAGCTCTGACGGCAGCGTGCACTCTCTTTGGTTGATGACTGGAGAGCGTATTTTGAGGTAGGCCAGGAGTTGCCGTCCCGCCTCAGTCGAGGAGAGTCGAGCTATCTGGGCTAGCTTCTGGGCCTCGACAATCTCATTAAAAGTGTTATGCAGGCCTAGTGCCATAAGTTTCTTCGTGTTGGTTTGAATGGGGAGCCCAAGTACCTGTTTGATACTCTTTCGAATGATCAGATTAAGCTTGTTCTCATCTCCTTTGGTCCAGGGGTGGGCTACAGCTACGTAATTGATATGGCTCATGAGAAAAGCGTGGAAGAGACGCCGTAGGTTTTCTTCCGATAGTCCGCCTCGTTTGTTGGCGACGCGTTTGATTAGTTTAGACATAGAATCTGCTTTAGTGGCTATTCGCTCTATGCTGAGTGCGTTCCTGCCGTCCTCCTGCAAGATCACTCCTAGTATGCGAACCGAGGTGACTTGTGGTATTTGCATACCGTCTTCAGTGTACACAGAGATTGGCGAGTTTGGAATCCATTTAGGACCTAGTTTCGGTCTGTAGAGTAAAAGTTCAGACTTTTTGGGCGATAGCCGTAAGCCCGTCTGTCGGAGGTACGCCTGTACCTTGTTTACCGCCGTCTGTAGATTGCGTTCGATGTCCCCGTCGCTACCGCCCTCACACCAGATGGTAATATCATCGGCGTAGAAAGCGTGGCCGAGGCCATCGATTGAGCTCAATTCTCTCGAGAGCGCACTCAAAGCTAGGTTAAAGAGAAATGGAGAGAGAACTGCTCCCTGCGGTGTGCCTCTGGGACCCAAGTCGTACGTCTTGGAACCCAAACAGCCTAGTCTGATGGTGGCTTTGCGGTCTTTGAGAAACGACCGCACATATGCATAGAAGCGATTGCCGAGTCCAGCGTCGGCAATCGCTTGTAGTATGTGCGAGTGTTTAACGTTGTCGAAAGCCTTTTCTAGATCTAGTGCGAGCACAGCCCTGGTGTCCCTAGACTGACCCGTTAAGACCTTGTGTTTCAGAATAAGCATGACGTCCTGTGTCGACATGGACGGGCGAAAGCCTAGTTGATTAAAAGGGAGGAGGTGTTTCTCTTCCGCATGTTTCGTGACCCGTTTGAGAATGACGTGCTCAGCCACCTTGCCCACACACGAGGTGAGGGAGATGGGCCTGAGCGAGCCCAGCTCAAGGGGTTTGCCCGGCTTAGGTATGAGCACGACGGCGGCTTCGCGCCACTCGAGCGGGATTTCGCCGGATTCCCATACCTCGTTGATGTGTTTAGTGAGGAGGTCTATGTCCTCGTCTGCTAGATTTTTGAGGAGTTTGTTCGTAATGCCGTCTGGGCCAGGGGCTGATCTACAGTTCAGCTCAGCAAGTACTGCCCGCACCTCCGCACTCGTGAAGGGAGAAGCCAATGGGTCTTCTTCCGTGTGCATTGGAAGTGAGGGGTAATCCCTGTCTGAGCTCAACTCGGTACAGAGGTAGCGCGACGCGAGCTCGTTTGTAATCTGTTCGTCCGTAAAGCTTTCCTTGCGAAGCTTATGAATTAAGCGGTCTATGGTGAGTTGCTGGTTGGATTTCGTGGGTTTGTCGCCCAACAGATGTTTAAGGAGGTTCCATTTGGATCCTTTACTCATCTGGGCATCTACCGAGTTGCATACCTCGTCCCATTGCTGTCTAGCTAAAGTTCGACTGTGCTCTTCGATTTGCTTGTTGAGCTCCGCGATTTTTTTGCGAAGACGGCGGTTGAGCTTTTGCGTTTTCCATTTTGCCTGTAAGGCTTGCTGCGCCTCGATGAGGTGAGCAAGTCGGTTATCCATGCGCTCTACATCCAGAGTGGTTTCTATTTCTTTTGTGACTCTCGTTACGTCCTCTTGTAAACGAGCGAACAGGTCGCGAATAGACGTGTAGGTGTTTTCATCTTGCTTTCTAAGGGTGCGAAAATGATCCCAGTCGACCACCTTGAATTTGCGGGGTGGGGGGCTGGATACGGCTAGGGCGATGCTACAGATGTAGTGATCGCTACCTAGATTGACCTGTGTGTTAATCCACGTAGAGTTGCGGATGTTTCGAACTAGTGCTAAGTCTGGAGAAGTATCTCTTGTTACCGAGTTACCCGTGTGCGTAGGGAACGCGGGGTCTGTGAGTAGTGTGAGAGAGTGGTGTGCTATCTGCGTGGCAAGCGCTTTGCCTTTCGAGTGGAGGTATCCGTAACCCCAATCGGGGTGCGCAGCGTTAAAATCCCCCGCAATCAATATCGGGCTGTCGCCTGCTATCTTGCATGCTTTCTGAAAGAGAGCTATGAAGGTTTGCCTGCTGTCGGCGGGTGAGCTGTATACGTTAAGAAGAAAGACCGACTGTTTGAGATGTGCGTTCGGAATGAGTTCTATCAAGATGTGTTCGACCTTAAGGTCAGGGCGAACTTCATGCTTGGTGTACGAAAAAGATTTTGCAATACAAGTGGCAATCCCCCGTTTACCCTTCTGAAATAATGACTCTACACGGTATCCTCGCAATGCGGGGCTATCGGTGAGCGTCTCCTGAAGGAGGAGGACAGATGGGTGCTCAGCACTTGAGCGCAGTAATTGTTGCAAGGCGTCCTTCCGTTTTGGGAAGCTAAGACAATTCCATTGCCAAATGGTGAGATTGTTTGAGCTAGCCATGTTTAATGATGAAGTATTTGCCGGCCCTGCATCTGTTGATGCCGGTCTTCTTCGAGGATTTGTACTCGTGCTGTTATTTCGTTCATTTGAAGTTTCAGCGGGTTGATTTCGGACAATATGTCTGCACGGAACTGTTCTAGCAGCGCTGTCATATGTGCTATTATGCTCGACATCGTTAGAGATTCTTCGGCCTCTAGCGCGGGGCCTGCGCGCTTTTTCGCGCCGCGTGCTGGGTTTGAGGCAGCAAGAGGTTCACTAGCGTTGCTGTCGCGTTGCTCTCGAGGCGGGGGCGTTTTAAGGAGCGCCTTGATCTCAGAAAGCTCTTTGCGAAGAAAAGCATTCTCGCGTTCGAGAGCTTGAATTTTGTCTGTTACGGGCTGTGGCAATGAACACGAGCGCGCGGGGGCACGGGTCTCACCTTTACCGGTGACCTTGTCTACCCAAGTGGGCTTGCAGGCGTCCGGGGCCCGTGAGCTGCCCGGTGTGGCCTGTCCTTGGGGCTGAACGACCCTTGTAGGTGTTGACTGGGTGTACGCTGCCGGCAGGAGGCTTGCAGCGGGCACCGGTGACGAACGGCTCTTGTTGCGACGTCGACGACGCTGACGACGGCGCCGCACGAGGTAGGGTACTTGATAGCGGCTCCGGCAGGTTCGGTCGCCCGTTACGTGCGCGCCTCCACAAAGGGCGCATTTGGGTGCAGAGCATACGTGGTCCGGTCCGGGAGGTCCATGGCCGCACTTGTCACACACCTTCTCGGTGGGGTGCGGGCAGACGTCCTGGCGGTGACCCACTCGGCCGCAGTTGCGGCAAGTGTCTATCTGGCGTTTGTAGAGAGTGCAGCGATACATGATCGGTCCGCAGTAAACATAGTTCGGTACCTTGAGGCCGTTGAACAGGATGACAACCGTGGTAGTGTTTTTGATTCGGCGTGCGCCGAGCACGGTTGGGTTGCGCGGCGTTCGTAGCATGCGTTGCAGGTCGGCGTCGGTGAAGTCGACGTCGACGCCACGTATCACCCCGCGGCAGGAGTGACCCGGCGGGGTAAGATAGGTAGCAACTGGGTGTCGCTGTTCGGTGAGAATAATTTCTTTAACGGTGCAATAAGCAAGAGCATTCGTTTCTTGCGGCGTGCTCACCACGAAGATGTTCTGCATCGAGTTCGAGCAGACGATGTCTTCTTCGGTAGCCGATGGCGGCAGGCGTGCGGCCATCGTTAGTGCGTTGAAAACCTTGTGTTGGCTGCAGAGGCGCACGTCGAGACCGCCGCCCGGGCGAACGACGACTCTGAAGTGATCCTTGGGCAGATTCGGCAGCTTGCTGGCAGTAGCGAGCCGTTTAAGTGAACTGGGCGGTTTGGCGCCAACTGCGGCGCCCTGTTGCCCGACATGTTGCGGCGCCTTTGCGGCGTCCTGTGCTTTGTTTACGTTACGACGACGATATGCTGGGAGCCAGCCACATCCTGCGGCGGCGGCTTCGGGAGAGATTTCTTCGCCATCGACCACTGATGATAGCGGCATGCTTGCAGCTGCGGTAGCGAGCGCCTGGTGGCGCGGCGCCGAGGAAGCGTAGTCGTGCTAGGCCTATAGAAGGCTTAGGCTGCGAGTTCAGAACTGAGATTCAAAAAAGGGTAAGGATGGGGCCTACCGGGGTAAATTTGGTATCCAAATACTCCCAGTGACTTGCCGGTGATAATCCGGTAATGCAGAGAGGCCGAAACAGGCATCGACCGATTAAATTGCATCGATGTGGGGAGCCGTGAAGACTTTACCAGAGCGCAGGCTAGCCTTACGACAGCTTCAGACAGGCTCTTTTTCTGAGCCCACACAAATTAGGAATTATCACCACTGGGGAATTCAAACCCATATATCGAATTGGGACATGCATGAATTGGCAACACGAGACCACATCCTCTGGGGAAGCAGAGATTGTCCCCCTGCACCAACGCTCTTGACAGCCCCCTCTAAACTTACCTGGCAATCCCTACTAGGCAAGGCCACCGATTTGGGGGACCAAGTGAAAGCAGTCACCGGGGCCGAGGGAGTCCCTTATGAGGGGCCACCCTGAGACCCCGATGTGACCTCGTAATACAAAGGTGTACTCCAAGACAGCGTATCCTATTACTGATTCTAGACTCGTCGCGGCAACGTTAAGCATGACACGATTACATCCCAGACTGGTTCGTATATCAGCCTCTCGAAGTCCGTATGTTGTGTTCTGAGCAGCCGGCGTCACGCCAGTGGCGAAATATGGATCATTGGGGTGTCGCAAGCCCTGTCGCACTCAGGTAAATTCCACGCACAGCTTCAAAAACATATTGCATCTTCGTCAAAGAAAAATGGGCATACACACCTTTCGGAGTGGTAAATCTCCCTACAGCGTCACGAGGATCCATGCAGCGTCGCACAACCGCACCGTCGCTGCAAACGCGCAAGCGAAACGTCGCAAAACACCCGCTAGCACCAAAGCACGCGCTTGCTCCCTACTTTTTGAAATGCAGTGCTGTTCCCGCTGGAGTCGGGAAAACAAGTGAAAAAAATCATCCTCTGCAGTATTCGACAAGGCATTACTGTTACTTCGCTTTCAAAAAAGAATACGTTTACGCACCAAAAACCTCAAAGAGATTATCTTTTATCTAAAACACAGCGTGTTTGAAACAATGGAAAGAAGGACATGAATGTTTCTTTTTCAAATCCGCCGCCGCAGAAAGATATTGTTGGGAACAAGGCAGGTGGCCTTGAATTGTTGATATTTTGCTTTCAAATGTCTGTCCCACATGGGCGCTGTATGGGCTAAAATGTTTTTTTTTTTGGGGATGGCACTTGCGTTCCACGCGTTGGTCTCCCACGGACATTATGGGGAATAAAATGGGAGGTTGTAGTTTTATGATCTTCTCAGAAGATTTAAACCATTTCGCTGTATCCGAGGGAGCTGGTGTGGTTTGCAGGGATCGTGCTGGCGTGTGTAGCAGCTGCGAGCAATATAGGTCACTCAGCACGGGAATGATAGGTATTCGCGGTGAAATATATAGCGCACACAATACATGAGGACGCAGTGGTGACAGTTAAGTGAGCGTTAAGCTACTTTCACTGACACTTTGTGCATCGTGTGCGCTACAAATTGCACCATGCACACATATCAACTCGTCTAGCTATCAGTTCTGCTGCAATCGTGGGTAGTATACCGCACTTCAAAGCCTCGGCGGCCAGTGTTCATCGTGGGGAATATCATTACCTACCCGCACAAAATATCTTCCAAGAGATACTTTCCGTCTTTCAGTCGAAAAACAATCGTTCAAGGTCAGAAATTGAATCTTCAATATGGTTGGAAGCTCAACTTCGTTGCACCACTATGCCCACTAGCCGGGCCACGGTGGTGTAGTGGCTATCACTCTCGGCTGTTGATCCGACGGAAGCGGGATCGAATCCCGGCTGCCACGGCTCTATTTGGATAGGCGCGAAATGTTGAGGTCCGTGTGCTGTGCGATAGTCAGCGCACGTTAAAGAACCCCAGGTGGATCGAATTTTCCGGAGGCCTCCACCACGGCGTCTCTCAATCACATCCTGGTTTTGCGACGTACAATGATCATCAATCAAGCAACTGTGCCCACTGACCACCCTCTGAATATTGCAAATAAGACGCAGCTGGTGTTTTCGAACAATCCTAGCCGCGCTTACCGCGGTTCTGTAACATAAGGCATGGCGCGGAAGCCATAGGTACATTGTTATCTCCTCCAGGGCGAATTTAGGTCGGCTGTGCATGACTGTGTGCAATTGACGCAGTTTACACAACTATGTTTCAAGGCTATCAACATTCTAAATAACTGCGACAAGGGGATGACATGTCGGGAAATGTATTTTTCAGTTATGATTCATGATTATATCGCATTCACAGACTTACCTATTCTAAATTGGGACATGTTCAAGCATTGTATGTAGAGAATAAAATGTTAGGCTCAGAATAGACACGTACTGTCACAGTCATAATATTCCTTTCGAGCAACGAACAACGCACTTTTCTTACGTTTCTCCCATAAACTGGCGCCTTGCATAGCTCACCGAACACGATAACGTCTTCGGCTACACGACTGCAGGACTGCGCCACACGTTGTAAGTAAATGACTAGCCATTCAATCTTCTGAAGCAGAATATTCAAGTCATGTAATGCAATAAATGCATGCTGATCCTTCTCGACCATCATTGTATAAAGACAGCACTCAAGCTGCGTCCACCAATGTTGGCAGAACGCCAAAGGAGCTTACTTAAAGGTAGTTCTCTCGTTTGCCGCACCCCGCAGTGTCGTGCGAAGTATACCGCAGAGCTACTTTCGGCACTTTGTCAACATTGGTCGACACAGCGCGTGGGCTAGATTTGTAATAACAGCCCGCAGCAATAAGGATCCTGGCGGACCGGCAAACATCGGGAATTCCATAGTGTACATAGATAACGGGCTACGAGATAAGCGGTCCATTATAACCTTTATTGATTACAGGGGAACGGTCCAAGCTTACATAGCCACGAGGGGAACAAGAATGGGTACGCATAGCAACCGACATAATATTGCAGTTATATTAGATGGCTGCTCCGTATCGTATCGTATTTCCACAGTGTACGGGAATGCAGCTTACTCTAATAATCTCCTCCTTAACCGCTCTTAGAATGAAATCAAGTTCATTCAAAACTATCAATGTTTTCAAAGCTCACCTTCGAGTCACGCTACCGTAGGTATTCAAACACCTCGGTGCATTAAAATATCCAAAACACCGAGCCTTAGAGCTCAGTCATAACAGGGACCTGGTCCATTACAGGCGATTTCCGTTGTTGCGTATTTAACACTCTGAAAATGCCATTCACTACAAACACGGACCAAGTGAAGTAGCGCGAGCATGAAATCCGCAACCACTACTGACACAAAAGCTGGAATATAGGTGTGTTTAATTATTACGACTCCGTGCCATAATATTACATAATCAACCAATAGCTTTAAAACACAAAAACCGCTGACACAATCCCCCTCTCGAATATCATAGAGGCAGTCCGAAGTTGCAATACTGTACAGTCTGTTGAGCCCGCTGCTCCGATGCCCCAGATACTGAGCCGAGTTAAGTGGGATTTAGTCATTTTGATACATAGTCATTTTGATACATTCTCTCCATACCAAAAACAGACTCAGCTTCACATGCTTATAGACTACTAAACGTACAACCCATCGCAGTTTGTGTCAATTATCGTGTATTACTAGTTGTCTACAAACGTTTGCATAACGCTGTTCAATGTCCGTCAATAGCATTAACATATCAAACGCCCACATATTCCTTACGCTCTACTTTAAGTAAACCATTATGCATACCCCGCATAAGGACTAACTACGGATCACATTCATTTTCTTATATTGCATCAAAACTCTGGAATACTTTACCTTGTACCATCACAGCATCCACATCATTTCATTTGTATAAAGAGTGTGTTCGCGATCACCTACAAAACTCACAGCAGTAATACTTGAATTAATATATATTATTTCGATTTCTTTGTGGTTATATGTATTTATGTATTTCTATGTATCTATATTGTATTTATTGTATTTCATTGCACTTGTATGTACTTATATTGCTCTGTAGCTCAGCAGTACCTACTACTGTTAAAAAACGGACCCCTGCAACTGCCTTTCATTGGGCTCTGGGGTCCTACCTGTATAATAATAACCAGCCATTATATGTATGTTACACAATAAAACTGATTGATTGATTGATTGATTGATAGAAATGTTGCAGCAACAAAAACGGTGATATGCTACTTGCGAACGCTAATGGACATCCGAAGAGTTCCCGCCGCCCAGAGGCCTTCATTTTGCAGAGTAGTTGCTGGTATTGGACCCGTGAGACGGAAAAGCGTTTTGCCAACACCGCTGACGGCTGCATCGCTCTGCTGCAGCAGAGCCGGCACGATGTAGAGCCTGCTCTTTTCTGAACACTCTGGGTGGTGTATGACAAAGTTGAGTGTGCCCCTAAAGGGCCACGGCACGGCATGGTTCTTGACGCTAGCGCACAGCTGAGCGCAAAACGAGAGCATTGCGAAGCCGTCCCTAGACTCGCTCCGTGCGTAAAGCCTCACAACGTAACCTGATACTTCCGAGGCGGGGCTGAACACTTCAACGCGTCCGTTTGCGCCGGCTTGGCTGCACCTACGCTCTAGGCTATCGGGCGTCCACGTGAAGGTAGTAGGTTGAGCCGTAGTTAAATCGAGAAACTGTCCTGGGCGAGGCACAAGGATTATCCCTGCCTTCTGGTCCAAGACATCCTGGCTTGTATGTAGCGAATGTATCCGCTTGCTGCGCTTGACTATGTCGTTCGTCACCGCTTGACTGTTCTTGCTCGACACTTAGAAGCGCTGAGGCGACTTTGGGTTCTTGAATGCAGTCTACTACGATTGGTGTACGAGGGGACAATTCGCGGTGAAGACGACAGCGGCGATGTTTTCTTGGCGTTGCGCGTGCTACGGAACGAGGCCCTTGGTGAGGTCCTGTGGACGTTGGCACCTGTCGTTGTCTCGTAACCCTGAATGACAGTCAGAGGGCGCAGACTCTTCGGTAGCGTCACTTCTCGGTGTACCGTCCACTTCTGGGGACGTGCCCGGCTGCATGATCCTTGTCGATGGCACACGGGGGCTGGTTGAAATTGCTTCTACAAAAGCCTGAAGCGAAGCGAAACGTCGCTCCAACATGGACAAAAGCAGGAGTATCAACACCAGAAAACACTGCACTCCGAGCAACTGTGCCGTCGTGTCGGTAGATGACTGTCTGTCGGGGCTAGTATCTTGTAGAATGCTACCTTGGGCTTGATTCCGCTGCGGTCTGTGATCTGCGTTGCCTCCTTCCTCTGTGGCTGACGGCGCACTTGGTTCTGACGCGGCCGTCGCGAAAACGAAATGGCACGGCGCACGTGATGACCTCGTGCCCTCGAAAGGCGCCGACGTTTGCTGACCGTAGATTTCTTTGCTCGTTACAGTGTGATAGCGCCTTGACAAGGCTTCTCACGCGGGAGGTACTCGTTTCCGTATCTACCGGGCTCTCCTCAGTGCAGCATACTCCCGAATCCAAAGAGGGGACCACGCTGTCTTCCATTGTGGTTGCTCCTGGAAAATGGTGGAGTGCAGTCACTTCCAGAGGTTTACACTTTCTTTTTTAAGAACGTTCCCGAAAGCAGCACTGATCAATTAAAGGTATGCCACAACTATGAACGCGGCGTTCGAGATCGGCCGGAGTGTGCTGTGCACATTCGCCACTGATAGAGCCTCGGAGGAGCTGAAACCATTCACTCAGATGGGTTGTCGAAAGAGGAATGCTCGCTGTGCGCAGATGCGCTATGCGCGATGCGGCGTTACCGCATATCTGACGCCAAGCCCTTGTGCCTACGCGCTCCTTATCAAACATTTCGTGGAAACCACTTGAACTGTGTTATCGCAGTTTCCTTTTTGCCTCTCACTACTAGGCCTGCACCGTTCTCTCTTTACGGCGCCTGCCCTCGTTGACTTGTTTGTATTCTTTCTGTCGTATACACGTGCGTAATCCGCAAAGCTTTGCTTTCATAAGTGATTTTTGCCATTGGTCGGTCGGCTTCTGTAATGATACAGTCCATCTCTGGATTGGCTGAAATGTTCTCTTGCGAACCTTCTTTTGTCGTAAGTTGTTTTTGTGGATACGGGCCCAGGGTCTTTAGATCCTCCTAGAATAATTATCAGGGGGAGCTCTGGCCCTAGTGCCGAAATGCGTGTGTGAACGACAAGGAGTGCATCGCTAGCAGCGCAATCCCGACACCTTTTCGCGAGTACCTGCTCATAGCGCTTCAATATCGCTTAAAACCTTCATTCGTGCGATCTCTTTTTCTTTGTTTTATTTTTCTTTCTTTTTCCCCTTTGTTCTCCGTCTAGAGAGTGCTGCTATGGATTTTAGCATCCCGCAGCTATCTAGCGCAAACCGGAAGTCTGAGTTTTTTTGCATTGTGCCTATGTATATCCACTAATTTAAAAACACTGTGTTCATTACCCGTATTGCCCTCGTTTATTCACACTGTACCTGTATTGCGTTTCGGATGTATCTGCCCATATGTTGTATAATTTGCTTTGTGTTTCTTTCACTTTTGTATTCCGCCCCCTTACACAATGCCCCTGTCGAGACCTGTAAGGTATGTGTAAATAAATAAACAAATATATAATAAATAAATAAATAAATAAATAAATAATAAATAAATAAATAAATAAATAAATAAATAAATAAATAAACCAATGAACTTGGGAGGGATCGGTAGTACTTCGGTTCACGTAACCTTCGTTCATCTGGCTTTGCACGACTTCGTGATTCGTAAAACCTAATCACTTACGGCGCGTCGCAGACTAAGAAACGGTGGTAATTCGCGATGTTTGAGCAAGTGCGGTGATTAAACCTGAAGTGGTGGCGTAGAGGTAGAGCATCCGCCTCACGTGCAGAATGACCTTGGTTCGAATCCCGGTTCCGGGCAATTCTCCACCGGATTAAAAAAAAAAACGCGGGTTGATCGAATTGCATAAGGAGGCTTGGGGCGCGGCCGGATCCCGGCGACCAGAGCAGGATTGGCCACCCTGGTGCAGTAACGGCCGCAACCTGCCACAATGATTGATTTGTGGGGTTTAACGTCCCAAAACCAGCTCTGATTATGAGAGACGCCGTAGTGGAGGTCTCACGAAATTTCGACCGCCTGGGGTTCTTTAACGTGCACTGACATCGCACAGCACACGGGCCTCAACATTTCGCCTCCATCGAAATGCAGCCGCCGCGGCCGGGATTCGATCCCGCGACCTTCGGATCTGCAGCCGAGTACCATAACCACTAGACCACCGTGGCGGGGCAACCTGCCACGAATACGCAAATTATAGGTAATTACCATCGTCTATGAAGAGGAAAGTATATAACAGCTGCATCTTACCGGTACTCACCAACGGGGCGGAAACTCGGAGGCTAACTAAGAGGGTTCAGCTTAAATTGAGGATGGCGTAGCGAGCTACGGAACGGAAAATAGTAGGTGTAACCAAAACAGGGGAGTGAGTTAGGGAACAAACGGGTGTTAGGGACATATCAATAGAAATTAATAAAAAGAAATGGGCGTGGGCGGACCACGTAATGCGAAGACAAGACAACCGTTGGTAATTAAGGGTAACAGAGTGGATTCCTAGAGAAGGCAAGCGTGGCAAGGGTCGGCAGAAAGTTAGGCGGGCAGATGATGTCAGGAATGTCGCGGGGATAAATTGCGCCCGGTTAGCACAGGACAGGATAATTGGAGATCCATGGGAGAGGCCTTTGCCCTGCAGTGGGTGTAGACAGGATGATGATGATGATGAAACAAGTGCGAGGGCAGCTGCTGCCTTCACTGGCTGAGAAAAGCGAGGTTCCTCAGAAACTCAGGAAGATTACGTGATACAGTGCCGAATCGTCCTTCCTGTTCTGATACCTAGATTTCGGAACGTTCATAAGGCAGAAGTGTCAGGTATCGAATAGTGTTGAAGTAAAAAAAAAGCTCCCACTTCTGTGAATAGTTGTAATCCATTAGTGTTTTAATGTAGAATCGTTGATACACCTTTTAGGCAATTAATCGGAGACGACTCACTTCATTTATTGCAACGGAAGCGCTCCACTGAATCTATACAAGTAATGGCTGAAGCACTCCTCCTCGTCATATCTCCAGCATCATGTGCGAGAACGTCTCCTTATTGTCCAGTCAGCGCCTATAGCATGACTTATACAAAATTGGACTGTAGTAACTATATGCGTTAGGCGGCCGAGCTGGTGTGTTCTAGCCGAGCTACGCAACTTCACAACACCTGCTTGACACCTGCTGCAGGCCAATACATCGCTCCCTATCTCAGACAAAACACGCGCCTTTGTTATCTATTGCACTATATCTTCTAGTACAGTAGAGGCGATATTGCAGATGCTTTTGATTACCGCCACGTCGAACGTATAAGTCGCCGTTTCGTCTTCGTAATAACTAAATTATAGGTGCTAGAATTGAGTCACACGGTCGATTACGAACGTACGGACGCATTAGCAATTTGACAGTGTTATAAGTTGCACGTCACAGTATTCAGAACTAAACGTCACTTGTGTAAAATCCCAAGATGGCAGCGTCCATTCATCTAAAATTCTGTATATCGACTTACCGCGCTGCGGCTCCACGTCCAACACTGTTATCCCCGCCTGGGCACTTCTAAATCCTTCGATCTTTTCCCGATGGCCATATATGGATAACGGCACAGCAAAGCACCCTCCTCACTCGTGTGTTGTTATCAGCACGGCAAGTCGGGCAGTCCTTCTGTTTATCTTTGTGCACACTTGCTTTGAAAATGTCGCTGGCTTGTCCAAGTTGCTCCCCGTGCTTCGCGGACGTTACTTCTCTGTGTTTCTCCATAAGGCCAAAGATCTGTATCACTCTGCGTTAATTGACTCTCTGTATATTAAGCTGAACCCACGACCTTCGGATGACGCGACCGATGCTCTACTAACTGAGCTACGAAGGCGGTCAGGACGCCCATTGCGTCAGGGCTACGAGTGGCGCTGCCTAACACTCCGAGGATAATACGTACATAAATACCCAACAAAGTGGACGGTGGGACGACCGCCTTCGTAGCTCAGTTGGTAGAGCATCGGACGCGTCATCCGAAGGTCGTGAGTTCGGTTCCCACCGAAGGCAGGTTTGTCTTTTCGTCCCCTTTAATTCCTTTCTACTTTCTCCACAATTACAATACCACAAGCAACTTCCCCTATGCTTTCCTAAGCTTCATTGTCTGTTTGCTCATAAAGTTGTTTCTAACAAATAAAGAACGAGCCCTTGACCCCTTCCCTTTCGTTAGCACACTTTGTTTGACGCTCAGAATAATTAAAACCACTGAACTCATTAGCGTGGAGATGCATTCATCATCATCAGCAGCAGCATCATCATCAGCCTGTTTAGGTCCACTGCAGGACGAAGGCCTCTCCCAACGATTTCCAATCCACCCTATCCTGAGCGAGTTGGTTCCACTGTATGCCCGCAAACTTTTTAATTTCATCGCTCCAACTAACCTTTTGCCTACCTCTGTTTCGTTTTCCCTCTCGTGGTATCCATTCCGTCGCTCTTACTGGCAATACAGAACATGCTTGAAGACTTGGCCATCGTATATACCGCGTTAAAAAAAGAACGTTTCAAGGTTGGCAAATTATTAATGCTTATTACTTACCTGAGACCACTTTACAAAAGAGGTTGATGAGGTCAAGGCGGTAGTGAATAATACTAAGTTGGTTCCATCCTCATAATAGGCATTTAGATTTTTTAAAGGTGGTTTGTGCGCTGCAATTATTATTATTGGGTATATGGTAACATAAAACACAGAAGCACATAAAGGGAAGAAGGAAGGAGCAAGATGGGAACTGCCGCCGAGTGGGGTACAACGCCTGCTTACTCTTCCAGGAGGGGGGAATAGATGGAAGTGAAAGAAGGGAGGAGAGAGGAAATTGCGGTGTTGAGTTTGAACGAAACCGGTGCTTTGTGAAACCTGTTATCGTGTATCTTTTTATCATAACTGGTTGTTGCAATTAAGCGGAGGCTTGACTTCAACAGTAGACAAGAGCGTTTGGAATGCATTGCAGTACACGCCCATACATGGTGCGAGGCTCGGTTGGCTTTTTTGTCTTGCATGACTCCGAGCACATCACGTAAGGCCTGCACAGGGTCGACCAAGAACCGCTTTGCTGCTGAAAGTTATAGGGCGCTCAAGTTTTGCCTTGGACACAAGAACGCTATTGACGACGAAATCGAAGACAATCGACTCCTGGCGGCCAGTGGGCGAAGCTTCCAAACCCGGTTAATTAGCTCCTCCGTGGCACCACTCTGAGCCAATCACGACAAGGCAGTCGGCTCAACGTATTGCTGTGAAGGCCGGGGAGAGAGAGAGAGAGAGCTCTTTATTCAAAGGCAGAGAATTTAGCCGGCGTTGAAATATCGCTGACATGCAACTCTGCTTTGGGAGGAAGTTTGGGGAGGGAAACACGAGTAGAAAGAAGTGTAAGAGACAGTGAAAAAGAAAAGAGAAAGAAAAGTTGGGGTTTGTGTTCCTGATTATGATGACTAATTGTGTCCAAAGATATTTCACATTTGCGTCAACCCGCAGTGAGGTGATAGGATGTGTTGCATGATGGGTGAGTGATGGTGATGACAGAGATAAAGCTAAAGTCTATCGAGTTGGCCTATACTTTTTATACATGTAAACAAAAGTCCATCGCACCTCTCTGTTGTGTGGGGCAAGCTAGAGGGCCTAAAACACACTGAGGTGATAAAGGGATCTATGTGAGTCACTGCAGGGCCGAGGAGAAAGCAATACAAGCGCTAAGGGACGGGTTTTCACGCGATAACACGTGCTCGCAGTCTACCTTTTTATCGGGCCGTTTTCACGTAAACGCTTTAAGTAGACCGTGAATCACTCGGCTGCCAGAGTGCTGCATTTGCACACTGCTGTCTTTTCGTCACCACCTCACGCTTCCCGCACTTCGTACTACATTGGCAAAGCGAATATCGCCATCCTTTGACGCGCACCAAGGGAGTAAAAGCGGAGCAGACCGTGCATTATTCGTCCATTATTCGCATGCTCGTGTGCGGGTAGTATTTAGTACCCAGTGTGACCAGTCCCATCCGAATGTTGCGTTCAGCAAGGAGAACTGCACTGTAGGTACCTGTTAAAATGGCGAAGAAACTCATACCTTCGGACCAACAAGAAACAAGTCCGACCAGCCAGGGACAAAACACGGCACAGGCCGCATCCTCTCCTGACAATAGTGGTGAGTCAACGATCCTTCGATATACGGAGGAAGATGTCCCGGTAATACAAGCTAGCAGCCATGGGAGCCACCTGCTCCCCGGATGTAACGTACCGTGCAACCCAACCGGGGAAGCCCTACGGCCCCTACCTCAAGAAGGGGCCATGAGCACCTCGAATAGGCCGGCGATCGGAAGTCGCAGCATGGAAAACGAGTCCACGGACGCTTTTCGCACGTTTTCAGAATATGGCGTACCAGAGACTAGACGCGGGCCAATTGGTGATCAACTCGTTCTCGCAAGTTCTGCGCCAACGTTGCTGTGTCTGTTGTCGGCGGTCGAGACGAGTTACAAAATGTGCGCCACTGTACGTGAGCTCTGTTCTGCACTTCGAAACTGGCTGCCGATACACGAAATACCTGTGAGAGACAACGACGAAGTGGTGGCGCGCGGAGAGTCTTCGAGGATCGACAACACGGGAACAACCACGTCATTGAGCTTCATCTCAGCACCACCTGCGGCAACGATTCAAAGTGAAGATCGTTCACGCCTCGCTCAGCTCGACGGCTTCTCAGCAACAACGACTGAATTACTGCAGAACAAAATATCCCAAGACATCCTAGCAGAGTCCGCAAGGCGTGTCATGGGGGAAGCTCTTCGTGATCTCCTATCGCTGAAGACCAGTGTCGAATGTGCCTTAGCAGTGAAACCATACGTGCCGTCTCGCGCACAGACGTGGATGCCGCTAAACCTCGCTCAGAGAGTGAGTCGAGTCTACTACTACTACTCACGCGGCTACATCGAAGAAGTTACCAGTGGTCCTCTGGAAGTGTCCGGTTACACTGTGACGTTGACACTGGCGTGCGAGACAAAAGGACGCGAGGTCGTGCTTTCTTTCCGCGCGCAGTTCTGCGCGTGTGCTGCCAACGAGAAGGTGGCGTGGCCCTTTGACGGTGAGTTGGAGCTAACGATTCATCACCCGACGGACGCAGCTAGAAACCGCACGCACAGGTTGCGGCCATCGCGGGACCAGGAGACCATCATGCCGAGACTAGCGAACAATGCGCCGGTGCACCTCGCCGGGCCAATCGGCGCGTCACTGCTCGCTGAGGATGGTCTGTGGGCGATGGGCACACTTCATTTGTCCATCAAGATTTTATTGTAGCGCGCGGCGCGCCAGTGAGGTGTCGCGCGCTGTTGTCTGTGTGAAAATGGATAGATAAGCTGCAGTAAAAAAGAGGAGGTGTAACCGTCGAAATGTCAAGGGTTCTATAGGTCTGAAGCTTTATATTCCTGCTAAGCACCGTGACAGCGTCGTAAGATTCCTCGGACTAATTTGCGACAAGGTACTGGGTGAACCATGGCGCTCTGTGCGACACGGCAATGAACCGGTTGGCTAGGTCCTATACAGGCCGCATCAGCCTATAAGAACACTAATACAGGTGCTAGCTTCCAAACCACTAATAAATCAATGCTCCTACTATTTTACTCGGATCACGAAAGACGGAAAAACTTCCCGCCATACTCCTGTTTGCCAAGGGTAACGCTGTCGAAAGCATAGATCTTTTGTTATGAGTACATAAGGGACAATATTACACCATCATGGTGGAACTTCCACATGTGTGCTACCGCGCTATGCAGTCTAGAAGAATTTTATGTTTTTCGCAAACTCCTTTTCGTAGGCGCTTCTGAATTTTTCGAAACAATGCGCCAAGGAAACGTGGACGAACAACACGTTACAATGTGAAGTGTTTTAACAACTGCTTTCTTCTTGGCTCAGCTGCCAATAAGCGTTTGTTATTTCTATGCATGTAACCTAGATTCAGTAGCACTATCACGAGTTCATATAAAGCAGGTGTAAAAAGCCATATCCCATTCAGTGCCTGTTTTGCATGTGAACATCTCCGATGCTTTGCTCCTGCGTGTTGTACGCGCCAGAATGCACTTGGGAAGTTATAACACGCCAGAAAGTCCTAGTTTAAAACATGGCCTGTTTAGATCTTAGATAGTATTATTGGTTAACTGTTAAACGGGGCCGTTGAGCAGCCAGTTTGCTTATGTTTATGAGCAACCTCGTGCACCCGCTACCAGGAAACGACGACTGCAGAATCAAATAATGCCTATCCTTAACTATGGCGCCACTATCACACCTAAACCCATTTGAGAAATAACCGAGCATCTCGTGCTCTATGAGTTGAGGTGGTTACTGCTAACGTTCGTTAGCGAACGCGCCCCTGAACTCGGTTGCGTGACAGCGTATACGCTTGTGTACGGCATGGGCTAGGCCCATCTGCCGTATCTTGCTTGCATGGTGGGGAATAGGGCGTGGCGCGACGTACCTTCCTTTTTTTATGTGTAGGCCATGCCCTTTTTGTCGAGATTAAACATTTGTCTCCATCCGTCGCGGTTCGCATTTGTGTGTACTCGCCGATCACGCCACACAGGCGCGTAGCCTTGGGAGATAATGCGAACATCTCGCTCATTGTTTTATTATAGCACTTCACTTTGCCGCGTGCTGCCGGTAATGGCATGTCTGTGAATGCGTATTCTGAGAGGAACGAACATTATCCTTTGCTTCCAACAGTTAGCAGTCCAAAGACGCAGTATTCAACACAGTGACATTGATGCGCAACATTCGTTGGCGCTTCGCACGACAAACGAGAGAGAGAGAGCGAGAGATGCAAACAATTCCTCAAGTAGAAAGTTCGGGCAGTGGTGGGAGAGAGGGACAGGATGCAGGGCAAGCTGAGTGGAGAGCGGAAGCTGAGGCCCGGCTCGCTTATCCTATACGGCCGATTGTGGCCCGCAATGCGGTACAGGTGCTAAAGTGCACGGCTGCTACGTGAGTGACGTAACATCGGTAGGTTGGGTCATTGACTTTCGCGGCTGCATTTCGATGGAGACGAAATGTCCAAGCCTGTGCTCTGTGCGATATCAGCGCATGTTGAAAAGCCCCAGGTCGTCAAATTTTCCGGAGCCTTCCAGTACAGCGGCTATCATAATCATATCGTGGTTTTGGGACGTGAAACCCCGGAAATCAATAAAGCATTCAAAGACGCAAGACACGACAGAGATTCAGCCGGCACTCATGGTATAATAGTTACATAAATAATACAAGTGCAAAAACTCAAGATAGCCTAGAAACGTGAACATAACTGCCGCATATATCTGCATATAGCGAAGCATGCCAACAAGCAAAGATAGCGAATGCGAGATACGTAGAGAAGTGGAAAACAGCTACGGGTCTGCAGACCGAGACGGAGAAATGGAAGAATTAGGGTGGAAGTCAACGACCGGCAGCATACGACGGTATAAGTGCTCAGTCAAGGTTGTGCGATAGCGTGGAAGTACTTGAGGGGGTTAGTGGGAGATGGGTGGAAAGCATACACGGTACGAAACTCGTGAGATAGGGCAGGGAGGAGAGGTCGAACGCTCGCCGGACTAAAACACGTGGATCGCCACTTGTCGTGTACGGCCGGTCGTTTGCCTCGCGTCCTATCTCTTTCACGTTTTGTTTCCTTTCATTTTCGTGCGCCAGTAGGGCCCCGGCCGTTTCCTTTCCATTCGTCAACACGAACGGTACCAAAGAACTGAAGCAAGTTCAATGCCTGTGAAATCTGCGTAAACAGTGGAGCTGGGACAAGGGTGTCACGTTCGCTATCACAACCATGTATAAGCATAATTATCACTGTCACTATCACGCAGCGATGGGCTGAGGGCAAGGGTGTGGGTAGCAGGTCCAGGGCAAGTGCGGGTCTGCTCTTCCGTTTGCGCATAAACTGAGACTCTGCTTTCTCTTATTTCTTTTTTATTTCTTTCCTTCGTTCCTTCAACGTTTTACTCTTTCTATATTGTCGTTCGCATAACCACTATAAAGTCCGCATTACACATGCGCATGTACACATACGGATAAGCAACGTTGAAATTAAACAAATAAGTTCTGCGAAGTTATTAGGCGTCTTTGTAGACTCCAATCTAAAATTTGATACACACGTCGATTTTGTAGTGTAAAAAATTGGCTTCGGCATAGGGGCGTTGATTAAAACGCGTTATAGCTTCAGCATTAATACACTTCTCTCACTTTATCACGTTTTCATCCATACACGTATCAAATATTGTATTACCTCTTGGGAGAATACTTATTACACTCACATGTCTCGTTTAGTTATCATTCGGAAGCGTGCGCTAAAAGTTATCACCTTCACATCCCCCCGTTCATCATCCAAGCCCCTATTTCTAAAAACGAGTGTACTGCCTGTTGTTTGCACATACAAAGCTAGCCTGATGGTCTTGCTGTATAAAGTCATCAACCACCTAGTTTCTGTTGATGCGTTTCCAATTTTTCAATTTATTAATAGGAATAGGACCAGGTTTGCTCTGTGAAATAATTTTCTTGTACCGAAAGTCGCTATAAATTACGGCAAGCAAACTGCCTGTTTCAGCGCAATTACCATTTGGAACGCTCTCAACCCTGAGTTAAAAACGTTTCCTTAAACCAGTTTCGATCATCTTTGAAAACATACCTGCTCTGATCACTTTATTAATACACCACTCCGTTTTTGCATTGCCTTTATTGATGTCTTGCCTTGTGCTTCTATGTTGTTTTTGAACATGCCTGCTTTCATCGCATTAAATTGTCTATCAGTTGGTATTTTTTTTGTTGCAAATGTTGAGGTCTTTTTTATGTTTTTGTATTACATTTGTGAACGTGTATTCAATTTATTCCCTGTGCTTACTATTTTTTTCCTGTCATATTCTGATCCCACAGTTCCCACAGTTCTTAATTCAGGGCCTCCTTCTGAAAATGTTGCACTTCTTATATGTATTGTGTTCTGCGATTCTTTTAATAAACTTGAACTTGAACATGAAAAAAAAGGAAGGTAGCAGTGAGGTGAGGCCTAGTGTGTGGGTAGGGCGTCAAGGCCAGGAGCAGATGATCCAGTCTTCCCTTCTTCGTGGCAGCGGACACAACTCCTCTGCGGAGTTACGGGAAGCCCATCGCATCAACCAACTCAATCGTCTGTCGTAGACGCCTTCCGGGCGCCGTCTGCTGCACAGACTCGGCCTTAACACAATCTATGACCCGGTCCCTCTCTCTCTGTTGCCGGAAGTCTGGCGCCAGAAGATAAGGGTGGAGCCGCTTCCTCGCAATATAAACCCCGAACAACATCCCGGACGCAGGCAAGCGCGTGCTGCCGCCCTTCAGACGCGCTATCTCCGACTGCCCGGCGTCTCCTATGTAGACGTATCGAGCCCTTCCTCTTCGGTTAACTTCACGGCCGCTGTAATCGCCGAGGGTAACTACGTCGACGGCCTCTCTTTTAAAGCCGACATAGTAACACAAGCAGAGTAAGTTGCCATCGCCTTGGCAGCCTCCAACCACACCATTCGCACTATCTTGACGAGATCAGCCTGTTCTCGATACATCCAGGGTTCCATCGCTCCGCTGGCGGCTCGTCTGCTTCGTGTCGCCTCTTAGCGCTTCAATCCTCACCCGATCAGAATAGTCTGGACTCCAGGCCACGCAGGTCTTCCCGGCAACGAGGCGGCGAATGCCGCTACCCGCGCATCTCTCCTCCGGGCCGCTACCCCTAGCTCATGTCCTCAGTCGGATCCTGGCAACTCGAGCCTCACACGTTACCGCGATATCTTGAATTATTATTGCACTTCGCACCCACTCTACCCTCACCCCACACGTGGTCTGGCGAAGGGAGACGAACGACTTCTACGCGGCCTTCAGACTAATACTTTCCTTAGTCCGGCGGTCGCCCGGCATTTTATTCCGGAAATCTCTGGCACGTGCCCGACTTGTCAGGTCCCCGCCGACACCTTTCACGTCGTGGCTTCGTGCCCTGCCACTCCACTCTCCTTTTCATCCCCTTTCACCACCAGGGAGGCTTGGGAGGAGTACGTGCTCGGCTGCTCCACCTGGAAGCTCAGCTCTCCTCGGTGGCGCGCGCCCGGGCGGCGACCATTTCGAATGGCGTCCCTGACTAGGGGTTGCCACTCAAGCGCAGAGCAAGCAAGTCTCTTATGAACTTCTTGAATAAATGTTTTTCTACCTACCATCGGCGACGTCGGACATATGGCGGACACCCAAACTGCTACGCTGTTGAAATCGGATGATGTCGGCCATGGTCGCCTCGTTTCACTTGGTATCGTGCCAAGACTGCTCATGACAGGACACGACTTCGTGACTAACATGACCGACAGACCATTGCATCAATAACATGGCATGCTTTGAATATGCGTCACGAAGAACGACAGCGAGTTTCCCGTGGTGTGCATACCGGCATTCTCGGCCAAGGAAATGCGGATGTGCGCTCCACATGAGAGAGAGAGAGGAGAATTGGTGGAGGGTGGAAAGGCAGGGGCGGTTAACCAGTTGAAGGCAACCAATTTTCTGTCCTACACATGGGAAGGGGTTGAGGGAGTGTGAACGATGGACAGGAAAGAAAGAGATAGCACATAACACAGCAACAGTCCCAGTCCGCAACACTTGCCTGGTACGCGACGTACATCACTGTCCCAGGCGGTTGTGTAAGCCTGTTTCTTTTCAAAACCTAAGCAGCACATTCGTGGTCTTTAGCTGCGTTGTCTTCTGTCGGCGACATCTAAGAACGTTGTCCTTCAGAGCTTTTGTGAAACCAGATTGACGTTATGGCGCACGGGTTTGAACAGTGTGGCATCAAATTACATCCGCGGGATGTCAAATGAGGTCACAGACAAATTAAAGCAACCCGCGTCAACGAATAATTATGGCGACGCTGAACTGTTTTCGCCGTGGAGTCGTCGTAACATTCGGTAAGGGACCGGCGAATTGGACGACCCAAAAAGGTACCATGCGAAGTAATTGGTTGGAAGTACCCTAACAATGCCAAAGATACCAGGTTCCAACATGAGGGCGATTTTCAACAACTAATAGAAAAATTAGATTGACATTAGGCAATGTCTGGATTATTTTGCACAACACTTCGCACAAATATTTACCTTGATTTCGGGCAATTAAGCTAGTCTTTAAGCTTTTTCCCACGTATAACTGGGCGTACTTCATACACTACGCCGCCTTTGCAATTTTTTCGTATTAGTTATTTAACAGAGTTTATGAAAGCGAAAAGTGGAACTTCAATGAATGCGACTGATTTTCATTCATTGCTTTTCCTAGCTATAATTGAAATTGTGATGTGTATATACTGAGAGCGCTTATGTTTACAAGAGACGCCCGGTTGCACACTTTCAAATGAAGTTACCTTGTAGCTCTGATCAAGCAAACCTAGTCTATGAGTAAGTGCTGCGCGAACTTGTTTTAACTGCAGATTGATTGATTTCTGGGTTTTTACGTCCCTAAATCACCTTGATTATGAGAGACGTCGTAGCTCCAGAAATTTCGACAACCTGGGTTTCCTTAAAGCGTACCGATACACTGACATCGCAGAGTACACAGGCCTCGACATTTCGCCTGCATCGGAATGTAACAGCCGCGGCCGGGATTCGATCCCGCGACCCTCGGGTCAGCAGCCAAGTACCATGGCCACTAGACCACCATGGTGGGGCTTTAACTGCAGAGGAAAAACGCTGAATGCAAGGCACCACGTGGAACTCGTACATTGAACGAAAATAGGCGATGAAAATAAGCAAGTCTGTGCCTATGGTGTTTCGCATTTCATTGTATGATATCAACTAGCCCGATTGCACCCTGCGCGAATTATTTTTACATTGATTTTACGGGAATAAATAAACTAAGCGAATGCATTATGTTACCCGATGGCATTGTGGCGTGCCGCTACATGCACCCACGTCTGTGTGTTTCCACAGCATCTTGAGTCGTACGCACTGGAGATGTTTGCGTAGTAGTCTAGTGCAAATGTATAGGTCTTTTACGGTGACTAGTAAAATTATTGTTCACGTGTATTTTGTTAGTTTGTGTGGTAGTGTAACTGCGATGGTGTAACGGCGATGTTTTGACAACGCCTACATTGGATAACGCGATGTGCCGCGGCGGCAGCCTGGGCAGGACAGCGTGATGACGACAATGTGACGAAGGCGTGGGGATAGTGACATGAGCACAATGCTCGCGCAGTGTCTTCTTTTTTATATTCTTGAAATAAACTTTTGGCTAGCTGTGATGGACCTATGCAGTGGTGCGCACTGTCGACTAGTATACCTCAGGGGCCCAGGCTTAGTCAAGCTGCAGTAGTGGAACTGTTTCCTGCCGCCCTCTTACTCTTTCCTGAGGCCGAATGAAGTTTTCGTTGACTTGACGGAAATAAACCGGCTGCTGGAAGGCCCCAACAGTCGTTTACGCTCTATATGAAGAGCGATGCAATCATCTGTATGATGATTACAACACTGAACATGAGTTCAGTTCGAATGAAACTGAAAAGGACGGTTTGAGCTTTCCTGTAAGGCTAAAAGAGCGCTTTTCCAAAAGAGGCACCCGGAAACCGTCAACACGCATTGCCGCAGTTAGCTGATACATAAGTCATGAATAAAAGGCTACACAACCACGAAACACCGTTGAGCGGTGTATTCTCCTCCCAACGCTACGTGCCTCAACCTGAAACAACCTGAAAGACTCGAGCGATTCCTGAGGATCCCTGAAGCCAAATTTCGCTCGCACAGTTTTGCGCAGAAAGGGGGTCCTTGTATAGTCCTGAAATGAATGCAAAATGAACCTTCCAGATTAACGCTGGCAGACAGAAGTGCACTGACACCGCACAGTACACGGGCCTCTGGCATTTCCGCCTCCGTCAAAAATGCGACAGCTACGGCCGAGCCAACGTTTGTTGGGTTAGCAGCCGAGCACTATAACCACTACGCCACCGCGGTGTACAGGATGCAAAGCGGCAGTTCCGTTTATCTTCTCCGCTTTCCTTCTCTCCTTTTGCTGTTTTCAGCCGGTGGCAGAACCTCCCAGAGGCATTATCTCGCCGCAGGGTCAACGTCCGTACATATTCATTACTCGTTATTGAAGCGTTTTGCGCCTCTGGGATAATAACCTTTTCATGTAAGTAAAAATGGTATGTCAGGATAAGATTGACAGCTTTGACAGCATACAGCTAAAGCTGTATTAATTTTGTGCGAACTGTCTGTAAGAGATGTATGAAAAAAAAAGACAAAACATCACGCATGTGCAGCGTGGTCACTCATTAATAGAGCGACGAGTGTCGATAATTATAGACCTTTACCGAATCGGGTGCTCAGTCCTGTCAAAATAACGTTAGAAAAATATCGTACCGAGGTCGGCACCTCGTAAATAAAGAGATAGGAGAGATGTGGTAATCCCACGCCTTACATAAACGTATATGCTTTCGCTCAACGAAGCAGAGGTGTGCGTTTTCTGTCGAAGTTATCAACAAATGCCACGTTATAAAGCCTGCTATCGCTGTACGCTTCTCATATAGATTTATGAGTAATGGCATATCAGTCGTGACGGAGAGCCTTTCTTTATTTCCCCAGCCTTTGCGTCCTTGTGATGGCCACAGGAGAGTGTTCAAAATCAGCAACGGACAATACCTGTGTGTTAAATGGGTTGCACATAACCTTTCTCGCAATAAAAGAAAGTTTAAAGAAGCAGTAAGCGGTTTCATACATATGACGTCTGTGACATGTTCCCATTTGTCAAACTGCTTGCGGTTCAGTCATCACACTGAAGCGACGCCTCCGAGATCCAATGCTATATACACTGGCACATGTATTCAAACTCCCTTTGTGTGCATTCGTGGCAGTGCTATTGAATGTAGTTCCACGCAAAATGAAACCACTAACTGGTTATTTACGCGCGAGCTTTAATAAATTATGGTTTCGAGCACTACACCATGTAATATTCAAATTAACCTTACTGCATATGTGCAAATACAGCTTTTCTTCTCTCTCTCTTTCATAAGAACAACAGCCTACTTTCTAGAGGGTTGCCTCAGTCAAGAACTACGGAGAGGCAAAGAAGGAGTGCGCCCGGCTTCCCAATGTGAGTAGCATCCTAGAATCGTTTAGCTACATGCACTCACAAATTGGAGCTAGCCGTTCCGCTGTTATTCCTCCTGGTGGCAGCTGCCTAGGGAACCTAGCCGCCTGTTACTGGGCTGTCACTCAAACGCTACCGCCGTGAAGTCGGCGAAGGGAATGACAGCGGTTTCGGTAGTTCCGTACGCAAAGAGACACAGTGACAGGATCGGAGTCGTATTTGGGAAAAAAAAACAAAGTTTACTCCATAGCAATAAGGTAGCACAAAGAGCACAAGGCTAACAACACTTCACTCAAACTAACAAATAACTACTTAACAGCGATCAAGGAGCTTTACAGAACAGTAGCATGGGAAAACAACAAACAACTAAGGAACTTAAGACAACAAGTAGGATAAGGGGAACAATATACAGGAATCTAAGATAAAAAAGCGAATGAAAGTTCAGGAAGAAAGTTCAGCGGTATAAGCAGGTGATGGCATCAGTAAAGATGACCGGCAGCGCTGAAGGGCCCTCGACGATCAGGTGGGAGAAGTCTGTAGACCTGGCACAACTTCGATGTCGATGGAGTTGCAGCGCCGATGTTTCCGGGGAGCTAGTGCTTGAATTCAATCTCGAGCAGGTTGAGCGAACTCGAGACGAAGTCCCGAAGCCTATTTTGCAAACGGTACGCACGTGTCTCAGCTAGGCGAAACGGCTAAAGTTAGGTGGCCAGCCGGTACAGAGCCACGCTACAACTTCTAGAAGTGATACGCGATGATCCGTTACGCTGTGTTCATCAATACTTCGTGCTTAAATACGCTCTTGTTTCCCCTGATTTGCTCTCTGCGGAATCGCGGCGTCTTTGCAGACCATTACTCCCGCATTGAAAGAGATGCAAGTGAGGAAGGCACCCGGCGAGGATCAGATAACAGTAGATCTCTTGAAGGATGGTGGGCAGATTATACTGGAAAAACCGGCAAGCCCGTATGCGCAATGCCTAATGACCGCGAGCCTACCGGAATCTTGGAAGAATGCGAACATCATCCTAATCTATAAGAAGGGCGACACAAAGGACTTGAAAAATTACAGGCTGATTAGCTTACTGTCACTCGTCTACAAGGTATTTACCAAGGTAGTCGCTAACAAAATTAGTGCCCTGGCACCTTATATTTCAGTCAATCGAACGAAAAAGCAGGGTTTCTAAAGGCTACTCAACAATAGACCATATTCACACTATCAATAAGATGATAGAGAAATGCGCGGAGTATAACCAGCCCCTATATATAACCTTCATAGACTACAAGAAAGCTTTTGACTCTGTCGATATCTCAGCAGTCATGCAGGCATTGCGGAATCAGGCCGTAGACGAGCACTACGTAAAACTACTGGAAGACACCTACAACGGCTCAACAGCCACCATATTACTCCATAGGGAGAGCAGCAAAATACCTACAAGGAAGGGCGTAAGACAGGGGGACACAATATCTCCCATGTTATTCACAGCATGTTTACAAGAAGTATTTAGAAGACTGGATTGGGAGCAGGTGGGGGTAAGGGTTAATGGTGAATATCTCAGTAATCTCAGTTTCGCTGGTGACATAGCCTTGCTAAGTAACTCGGGAGATCAATTACAAAGCATGATTACTGACCTTAACAGGCAAAGTATAACAGCCGGCCTGAAAATTAATATGCAGAAAACTAAAGTAATGTTCAATAGCCTTGGGCGAGTACAGCGATTTCAGATAGCTGGCGAGGCACTGGAAGTAGTTAGTGAATATGTCTACTTAGGCCAGGTAGTGACCCCTGATCCGAATCATGAGGCTGAGGATATTAGGAGGATTAGAATGGGGTGGAGTGCATTCGGCAAGCATTCTCAGATAATGAATGGTAGCTTACCATTTCCTCTGAAGAGTAAAGTGTATAATAGCTGCATCTTACCGGTACTCACCTACGGCGCAGAAACTTGGAGGTTAACTAAGAGGGTTCAACTTAAATTCAGGACTACGCAGCGAGCTATGGAACGGAAAATGGTAGGTGTAACCTTTAGGGACAAGAAGAGAGCGGAGTGGGTTAGGGAAAGCGTGTTACGGACATATTAATAGAAATTAAGAAGAAATTGGCGTGGGCGGGCCATGTAATGCGAACACGAGGCAACCGTTGGTCATTAAGGGTAACAGAGTGGATTCCTAGAGAAGGCAAACGTGGCAGGGGGCGGCAGAAAATTAGGTGGGCAGATGGGATCAGGAAGTTTGCTGGGATAAATTGGGCCCATTTAGCACAGGGCAGGGATAATCGGAGATCTACGGGAGAGGCTTTTGCCCTGCAGTGGGCGTATACAGGATGATGATGATGAATGATGATGGTGGTGACTGCTTTAGTGCCTACGTACTTATTTCTTATGGAGATACCGCTTCGACAACGCGCTGGTTTAGAACTCCGAGAGAGAGAGAGAGAGAGATAAAACTTTATTGGTCGTCAGTTACGGTGGTAGGTAATCAGCGAGGTCGAGCCTGGTGGCCACTCCTCTGCTCTCTGTATGGCCTGGAGGTGTACACTAAGGCTGGTGGAGGTCAGAACCTCCTCCCGTACCCCTCAGGTGAGGGAGTGGCCAGGAGATCGGGAGAGGGTGGGTCTTCTCTGCAGTCCCAGAGGATATGGTTAAGTGTGGAGGTTGAGCAGCATTGTGGGCAATGTGGGTCGAATATATGTCAGGGTATATGCGCGCGTAGATGTATGGATTCGGAAAGCAATGTGTTTGTAGTAGGCGCCACATAACCTTCTGGCGCGTGGTCAATTATGGTGCGGGGGTGGTATCAGCTGCCTCGACAAGCGGTAATACTGGGTAATGTCGTGGTATGAGGTAAGGGTTTCACGATGGTCGCCCGGATCGGACATAGGCTCCACCACTCGGCTGACGAATCAAGTATATTGGTGGGCCGCCTCGTTCCCCGGGTTCTCCGCGTGAGCCGGAATCCATATTAGTTTAATGGGGCACAGTGTAGTCATCCTCGCCTGGAAAGAGAGTGGGGAGGAGTAATCGCAGCGTTGGGAGAGGGGGCTGCGATGCCACGTGCAAAGTTCGAATGATGGCGGCTTTTGAGTCGCTGAGTATAGTAGCGTACCCGGCTGCCACTGCCCACGGCTATGGCCGCTTCTTCGGCTTCTGTCGAGTTGGGTGCACGGACGGAAGCAGCTGTTTGAACACCGCGCGATTCTTCATTGTTGCCGGCGAAAGTTTCCACACTTAATGCATCAGCATGGTTTGCGCCGCGGTATTGGGAGGCATCAACGTACTCCGCTTCGGAGTTTGAAGCGTTGGTCCTGTGCAAGGATATGGCCCTCGCTTTCCTTCTGCCATCGTGGTGGTTGCCCAACATGTTCTTTGGCAGCGGCTTTATATGAACTCTTTTCCTGATCTTCGGGAGAATGGTGGCAGGATTGTTGCCTGTTGCAGATACCTTGTGCCCCATCTTATTAAGGATCCATCGACCCGTCCTGCTGCCTTGTAATCCGTAAATTTGCGCCGTATGATGTGCTTCGAGCAGTTCTAATGTGTTACGTAGCCCAAGACTGAGGTGTTCCGTAGATGCATTGCGGGGAAGCGCCAAGGCTACCTTGTAATCTTTGCGTATTAGGTGGTCTAGTTTGGCTCGCTCAGACTGTAGGAGGTGCAAATAAGGGGGGCATATGTGATGCATCGCAAAGCTAAGGCCTGGATGATCTGAAGTAATTCTTTTTTTTTTTTCATGCCATCGCTTGCGTGCGCTCACGCCAGATATGAGGTGGGCCGTCCACTTTACTGTTACGGTAAGACGGTACGCTGTAATATTATTATGGTAGTTGCTTTGTACGTTGAGGCTGAGTACCCTCATGTGGTCCACCTGGGGTATTGGAGTGTTGTGGAAATACACGCTAATGCTCGGTAAGGGGGTTGCGATTGTGTGCCGTTCGGGGGGCCGGAGTACGAGTAGCTCCTATTTGCTCTGCGAACATTCCAAACCCGCATCCGTCACGTGATCGACGACCGTATTAGTAGCCCTTGTTGTTGTTGTTGTTTTGTGGGGTTTTACGTCCCAAAACCAGTTCTGATTATGAGAGACGCCGTAGTGGAGGGCTCCGGAAATTTCGACCACCTGAGGTTCTTTAACATGCACTGCGTATTAGTAGCCCTATCAACGGTCTCTTCGATCTGACCGTCGGATCCAACTCCGAAAGAAAAGGAAGGCCTTTTCGCAAACAGCAATTGCGCGCCTGCATAGCTGCTCATGTACTAGGTTAAAGGATGAGCGTTACGCTTGAAGCGCACCTCTCCAAATGTCAATTTGCTAGCGCTCGCATGTGAAGCGCAAACGCTATCGCTAAAAATTATTTATCACGCGGGAGAACGCACTGGGGTTCTTATAAACAACATGAGCGTTCTGGTATGTGTACTATCTTGTGGTAAAATAATCTAAGCCTTGTTTGGGAGTTTTATTGGCGGCGAGATCCGTCGTCTAGCAGACTCGACCGTGCCTATGTGACACCTGCTTTATTACCGCTTGTCGATAGTTTAACTAATCTGCACTTGCCGACTTCTCCCGTGAATATTTCTGGCCAGTGTCCTATTGGATTACAGCTAAACATTCCGTTTTCTTCTTTCGAAAAGCCGTGGCTTCTTGATGCTCGCATTCTCCAGGACGAACGCTCACGGTCTGCTTTGTCCCGCGCGATACGTGCGTCGCTTGCTGGATCTGGTCCAGCCGACTGGGATGCACTCAAAATTCAGTGGCGTCTACACTGCTCATTTGAGGGACGTTTCCTGCGCCGTCGCGTTTCTGAGGAGCTGGCCGAAAGATTTACAAAATTACGCATCGCTTTGCGCGCCATTGGCCCTTCTCTATTGATGCGAGATTGGCAGCGTGAGTTACGTGATCGCTTTCAGCGCTTTGCCTCCTCTCTCGCGGCGGCAGCATGGAGATGTAGGTGAAACCCATGTGCGCATCCTGAGGTACAGCATTACGCAAGGCATTCCTTTTTTGGACAGTCACAGCCACCTAACTCTGTCTCCGCAGCCCACCATCTCCGCAGCCGTACTCCACGTGCGATGTATGTGCTTTCTCGGCACATCTTGAAACAACGTCACGTGCGACCATACAAGAAAACGACGACCAGTCATCACCCATGCTCAACGGCTTACCCCATGTTCCTTGAGAGGCCGCTGATTCCCTGTGCGCTCCTCCGTCAGCTGAAGAGGTAAAGGCGGCACTGCAATCCATGAAGCGTGGGTCAGCCCTGGTCAGCCCCTGGGCCAGATGGTTTGCCAGTTGAGTTTTAACTAAAATTTTTGAATGAGGTTGGCACTGTCTTGACCACGGTTATCCTCCGGCGTTTTGAGGACTGCGTCTTTCCATCAAGCTTTCGAGATAGCCGAATTGTGCTCATTCGGAAGCGTAACGCTTCTTCCGTGTGTCCCGAAGATTGGAGACCTATAGCGCTTCTTAATGTTGATTACAAGATTTTTGCTGCCGTTATTGTTTGACGGCTGAGGGCCCTAATGAGCACACTAATTGGTCATTATCAAGCTTCATCGCTGCCAGGAAGAAAATACGCATTTTGTCTTTCACCACTCGTGACATTATAGCTTATACGCTGTCGCGGTCTGCATCTGGTATAGTTGTGTCTGGTATAGTTGTGTCGCTGGACCAGGAGAAAGCATTTTGACCGATTGGAACACGCGTTTGGCTTTTCAAATTTATTTGTGGAGTTAACTCAAAAACGTTTACATGGAAAATAAAAGCACATTGCTTCTGGACAGCTGGGAAAGCGCTCCCTTTCCCATTACGCGCAGTGTTCGTCAGGGATGCCCATTATCTCCTGTGTTATTCGTCCTCAGCCTTGAACCATTCTTACGCGCTCTCGATGCACATCCACGCATTCGCGGTCTTCCACTGCCTGGAAGCAATGTAGTGAAGGTCACAGCATTCGCCGATGACATTACTCTGTGCCTTTCTGACGCAGCCTTCGTGTATTCTTTCAGTATGGTGGCATACCAGGCACAGCGCTGAATATTAGTAAACACCGTTATTTCTTTATCGGTTCTTCAAACTCCAGGCTTAGTTCGAAATTTCCCATCCAGTCAGACACATCCCCGCATTTTAGACATTGCGTACAATCATTACGGCATTTCTGTCTCCGTGGGGTTATCAGCTCTTGAAGAAATAAGGCAGAAAATCCAGGACGCACAAGATATTCACTTTCCCCTCCTTGAGCGCAGATACCTTGCGCAGACCATATTTTGCGGTCGTATATGGTATATTAGTCATGCGACGCAACGTCTGTTGCCCATTGAGTGGTCAATACAGTCGGCTTTGTGCTCGTTCTTTTGATCAGGTGGCAGTGAATTGGTTTCTCGTGCGGTAATAGGACAGCAGCGTTCCAAGGGAGGCTTTGCCTTCCATTCTGTATCTATACGATTTCTTTTGGCACTGCGCTTCCTGTTACGGCTTCTTCAAGATGATGGATCGCCTGCACGAACTCTTGCATGTTACTTCCTCGGCACTCACCCTAGGCAGTTGATGCCTGATGTGGTTCTGAACGGACAACCGCAGTCTTTAACACCCTCGGCACCCTATGCAACAGCCATCGCCTTTTTTCGCCATATAGTCGACGTGAACGGAAGTAGACGTGCTCAACGATTCAATTTTTAACGAAATAGCGGCCCTATTGCTCCCGTTAGTTTCTCCGGATCGCCATGCTCGCCCTAGGCGTGTGTCGTGGAGGGCGCTAACGGACTCTTTCCTACCTGGTCACCTCCGCGACTTTATGTGGCTGCTAGGTTAGGGTGTGCTCCCCGCGCTCGACCGCCTGGAGCGGTGACGAACGGTGCAGTCGGCAACTTGTCCAAACTGCCGACTTCAGAAATCTAATCAACATGTTGTGAGGCATTATGTAGTTGCTCGAATTTTCTGGAGGCCAGTGAACGCCGGATTTCGTGGGCTCGGTGCAAATCGCTTCGTCTCTTCAGGGCATTGTTCGCGAGGCCGTTTTGCTCGCCTTCTTATTGTTGCAGGTGCCTTCTGCCTATGGCGCAACCGCTTCGCTGAGGTTGGAGCAGGCCGTCGCCATCGCGCTCTTTTTCCCATCCTAGAGCGACTTCATTCAGAACTTCTATCTATTCTGTCTGATAAGCTGTTCTTTCTCGGTGGGGAAGAATTCCTTCGGCATTGGTCTTGCCCCTTTGTGTCGGTCTCTGATAAACGCGTGAAGCTTGTCTTTTGGCATGCCTGGTTTTGGTAGGCTGATGCATAGTTGATCGTTGGCATCAATGTGATGTATATTTATAATGTGTATATACTCGCACCTGATTGGTGCTTTCTTTGTAGCTACTGGTTTGTATATGTGTGTTCATACGTAGAACGCTCCGTTATACACGGCGTATTCCTGTGTTGTGTATATGTGACTGATCTCTGTGTTGTGATACTTGTATTGTCTTGCATGAAAACGTTGTGTAATGTTATAACGTTGTGTCGTAATGTTATAACGTAGTGTTGTAATGTATCCGTGTTAGTCGTCTGTGATATATTTTTTTTTCTTAACAGAATTGGCACTTATTCCGGCAGCTGTTGCTTTCGTGGTGAAGGCGTTATAAGTGAAGGCCTGCTCTTTAGTGACTGGGAGAGCTGGTACATTACGGTGCCATTGCCCTAAATCGATCCCTTTCATAGTAGAATGACAATGCCCTTAATCGATCACACTTGTTGTAAGCACGTTTGTTGTTTCTTGGAGAGACCTTTACGGAGCTATCCCACGCTAGAATACGATGTACTCTGAATCGTTTACTATTTCATCTCAACACCTTCGTAATGATATCTCGCTAAACACCCACATTGGGATCGCTTGCCGTTGTTGCCCAGCAGGATCACGACCGCTTGAATTTATCGAGTGCCCGTGGTACAGTGTATTGAAATTGTTTGTCTTCTTTAATTCGCAGAACCAGCATTGGCTATGATGCGCCACACAACTGGTTATATGTGTTAAAAACTGATAAAAACCTACGTTAAGTGGACTCGTTTCTATGATAGTAGAGCTGTTCTCAGCCGACACTTAGTCGTTCGCCGGCGGCGCGCAGGAGATATAGGCGGACCGACTGCTGCCCTGCACCATAGTGGTCCTCTCGCCCTCAACTCAATACAACATGATGGTGACTATGCGAAGCCTAATATTCGAAAAAAAAATCCTACTTGGGAGCGCAGTTACAATTCCGGTAGAGCAACGAATGATTACAAGGCATTCCACCTGTTAACGACGTACCTTTCATGTTGTATTACTCTATCATTAATACAAGGGCTCGTTTGTACAGTGTAGAATCGTTCGCAGCTAAAGGGAACCGTATATATCACACCCGCGGTGCAGTAGGTAGAGCTGTTGTTCGTAGTTTGCTTTAATGGAAAAGGTCGCTTTTTAACAGCGGAGCTCTTTAAGCCGAGCATTCGGTGCGCACGCACACATTTCATCATCATGAAACATGTGCGCGCGCATTTCTTTTATGGTATACACGGCATTTGCGCACGCAATTTCTCTTCTCTTGCGGTCATGCCCTAAGCCCACTACTACACAAAGGAATCGGATGTGTTCCATGATGATGATTGTTATTTTCAGCGGTAGATCGGCGGGGAAGAGCAGGCGACGGCGGCCAAGCGCATGGCTTTTCCCGTAGAAACGTTGTGGTATGCACTCTGTACGCAGTAGAAGTTGCGGCTTTGTTCCCGCGACGCACGCGGTCAGTAATTGCTGTGACGGACATAGCTGCACAGCATAGGGTTGACATGACGGTTGACAGGTCTCTTCACTGCGGCATAGTAGAGCATTTTCGGAAGAGCATCCGGGAAAGGAACAACAGGGGGGGAGTCGCTTGCAAGAACAGCGGGGGTCGCTGTCAAAGTAATCCTTTGACCTTTGTGCTCGCTCGAACTGTCGTCAAGGGGTCGCCCCTTCGGAGAAGATGACCCCGCCGTGGAAATGTGCGGAAGGGCTTTTGGGTACAATAGACCTGTCTAACGGTTCTCTTGAAGTGCGGCTGGGTTGCATGCCGCCGGGTAAACAGAGTGGCAATGTAGGACTGCTGCAGAATCCTGCTAACTGATCACGTGATTAGTGGATAATATCTTTCGGTGAAGCTCGGTGCAGCAAGCGGGTCGAAATGTGAGACCGCGAGGGCGTAACCGTAGGCTCTCATGGAGAGGGTGAACATGTACGTGATTGGTAAAGTGCTGCATATGGGTTGGTCCTAGGAGGCGGTCGCAGAAGCGATCAAGTGTATTTAACGGAGAAAAGAGAATCGGAGAGGAGGGAGGAGCGCAAACTAGGGTCGCAGACGCGGCAAGGTGGTCAGAGGTCGAGCTTGGCGCTGCCTCTGACTAGTTATGATGAAGTTTTAAAGCTTAGTGCTTATTCACGTTTGAGTAAAAACGTTAAGGGCTCGGAACGAACCGCTTGGTGTGGTTTGAGCCCAGTTGTGTTGTTGAGATGTCTGCTGACAGTACTGGCCGCCCCGGCCAAGTTTGTAAATAGTGTACAGGTGAATGAACCTACGTGTTTGCTGTGAGGACATCTTGCTCCAGATTCCGTCCTTCAACGTGTCGCCGCGGACATCGGAACCATCGAGAGAGAGAAGATCTACAACCCAAATTTAACTATGATGATTGTTGTTCGGTTAGGAAAGGACGCTAATTTCTGCAGCCCATGTCGGGTGCACGGCTAAGCGCCCGTGGGGGTGGGGGAAAGGGAGTGAAAGAGATAGGAGAGGAAGGGCCGTAGTGGAGGGCTCCGGAAATGTCGACCACCTGGGGTTCTTTAACGTGCACTGACAACGCACAGTACACGAACCTCTGGCATTTTTGCCTCCATGGAAAATGCGACCGCCGCGGCCGGGATCGAACCCGCGTTTTTTGGTTGAATGTATTTCATAGAGTTGCGTACATTGGTATAGTGTAGCAAGGGGATGGGAATCGGATTTCTCGAGGTGCACGCATATCTGTGTCCTTCGCAGTTACCTCTTTAATCTGCTCTCGAATCTGCCATAGGTACCCAGCTTCGGATACCGGCTCGCCACTGACCGCGTAGCCCAGGGCAGCTTTCCCTTGGGTATACAGCGCAATCGCGACTATTCCATCGTACAGAGAACTTGCTGAGCGTTTTTATTCGAATAGCTCGGGAGGATCTAGCCTCTTCGCACACTGCAAACCCAATAGACCAAAGGACAGAAAGTTGAGCGAGTTGGTAACATTCCATAATCAAAAGAAGAGGCGTGCAGGACACGGACACAAGAAGAGAAGTGAACACGACGAACGCCGACTAGCAACTGATGCACAGCACAGAGGCGAAAAAGAAAGAAGACACACAGCTTATCTGCGCATGCTCGGAATGGTAGCGCCACCTGTCAATCGGTTACACGTGCCCGCCTACGCGATAGACAACTCCCAAGGCATTCTATCTCCTCCCTGTTTAAGCTAATCGACGGTTGACTCACGCATGCACTTCCACTAATACTGATATACCAGGCCTCAACCAATAAAAGCGTATCTTCGTTCTTATGCCTGTACAGGATCTCGGTATTATCTAACTCGGGCATGCAGCTACAGACCTGGCAGTGCAAGGATAGATTGGACGGCGTCCCACCTGATAGCGACCTCCTGTGTTCAATTAATCTTTGATTAATACAACGCGCAGTTTGCCCTACATAAAACCGTCCGCAGCTAAAAGGAATCTTATAAACTACACCCATGCGGCAGTCGGTGAAATTGTTCTTGGCTAGGTGCTTAACCGGACAGATATCGGTTCGCTTCTTACCTTCCTTCTGCTCAATTCTTCTATGCACTGCAGCACAAACCCTTCCTAACTTATTGGGAGCCGTAAACACAACATTAACCCCATATTTACTTCCCACTTTCTTAAGCCGGTGCGAAACTGCGTGGATGTAAGGAATACTCACGACCTTTTTCTTGGTAATGTTACTCTCTGCTACCGCTTTTGTTCCGGTCGAAATCGACTTCTTAAGACGCTCAGCTACTGTGGCTATGGCTAGTCTAGGGTAACCTGCATCTAAGAGGCGCTCAACCTGCGCATTAAAGCTAATGGTCAAACGGTGCACGCACGACTTCGATAGGGCTGACTTTAAACAGGACAAGGCTATTCCGTTTTTTACTACTTTCGAATGCTTGGAGTCAAAATTTAGCAACGGCTTAGATGCTCTAGGGGAATACTGCCAACACACGTGATTCCGCTCAAATGACAACGAGATATCTAAAAATTAGAATTTAGATATCTAAAAATTAAAAAAAGTAGTAAAAAACGGAATAGCCTTGTCCTGTTTAAAGTCAGCCCTATCGAAGTCGTGCGTGCACCGTTTGACCATTAGCTTTAATGCGCAGGTTGAGCGCCTCTTAGATGCAGGTTACCCTAGACTAGCCATAGCCACAGTAGCTGAGCGTCTTAAGAAGTCGATTTCGACCGGAACAAAAGCGGTAGCAGAGAGTAACATTACCAAGAAAAAGGTCGTGAGTATTCCTTACATCCACGCAGTTTCGCACCGGCTTAAGAAAGTGGGAAGTAAATATGGGGTTAATGTTGTGTTTACGGCTCCCAATAAGTTAGGAAGGGTTTGTGCTGCAGTGCATAGAAGAATTGAGCAGAAGGAAGGTAAGAAGCGAACCGATATCTGTCCGGTTAAGCACCTAGCCAAGAACAATTTCACCGACTGCCGCATGGGTGTAGTTTATAAGATTCCTTTTAGCTGCGGACGGTTTTATGTAGGGCAAACTGCGCGTTGTATTAATCAAAGATTAATTGAACACAGGAGGTCGCTATCAGGTGGGACGCCGTCCAATCTATCCTTGCACTGCCAGGTCTGTAGCTGCATGCCCGAGTTAGATAATACCGAGATCCTGTACAGGCATAAGAACGAAGATACGCTTTTATTGGTTGAGGCCTGGTATATCAGTATTAGTGGAAGCGCATGCGTGAGTCAACCGTCGATTAGCTTAAACAGGGAGGAGATAGAATGCCTTGGGAGTTGTCTATCGCGTAGGCGGGCACGTGTAACCGATTGACAGGTGGCGCTACCATTCCGAGCATGCGCAGATAAGCTGTGTGTCTTCTTTCTTTTTCGCCTCTGTGCTGTGCATCAGTTGCTAGTCGGCGTTCGTCGTGTTCACTTCTCTTCTTGTGTCCGTGTCCTGCACGCCTCTTCTTTTGATTATGGAATGTTACCAACTCGCTCAACTTTCTGTCCTTTTGAGCTTCATTTCTAGTACCCTGAGCCCTTTTCTGTGTTCTCCTACTTATCTGCGCAATCCTGCTTCTTTAGCCTCTTTAATTGCTATATGTATGTTTCGCGCTAGAACTATGTCGTGGTTTAAACGCAATAATATCATTCCGATGGAAATTCAGATGTTGTGCGGTTTTCTTCTTCCTTCTATGGGACATGCGAACAGGATTTGCGCGATTATTTCAGCCGAAGCATGGCGGCAAGTCAGATTTTATCGTCAGTGCTTAGAAGCCAGCTGCGCCACCCGGGGAGACCGTCAAAGGAACCGCACTTGCGCCAATTGGTTGAGAGTTTCTGAGCAGCACGCGGATTTTTTGTGGAGGACGAAGCTACCGGATCTACTGCAAAGTAAGAGGAATTCTTTTTCTAATAAATCGCCGTCGGAAAAGGTAATGATTCTCGGAGACGCCGTTTTGGACGATAACCACAAGAAAATTCTAGCATTAGGCCCTAAGTACTGTTTTCATCCTAACCTAAAAGAAGTTGACGTTTTAAGCTTACCTCGATCTATAACTAAGGTTATTCCGGAAGTTGAACGGTCTCGATTTATTTCAGATTGCTTCGCCAGCATCAAGCATTCGAACGATCTCGTTAAGGCCTCTGACCCTATCCGACCGGTTGTAAATTACTGTGTGGAACATAAGCTTCGACCCGTTTTATCTGATAAGGAAGGTTGTTTTGTAATTATGCCGAATAGCACTTTTTCTGATAAAGCCTCAGCAGCTGTTGAAATGAATTTTAGACCTGTGAAACTGAAACCTTCTGTAGTAAAACAACGAGCTGTCGATCTCCTTTTGAAACATAATCTAGATAAGGTTGCTTCCAGTGTTAAAAAGGCAAAATTGCTCACTTTAGAATTATTTTTCTCGGCGAAAACCCATAAGCCAGAAATTCCGTTTCGCTCGATTGTATCGGAGTCAGGGACGTGGCAAGTTTGTGTAGCTAGGTATTTACAGAAATGCTTAACTTCCTTAAGTTTTTCTGACCCCTTCCATGTACGTAATTCTCAGGCTCTAGTTCAGTTGTTTACAGAGGAAAATCCTGGCGACTGCACAGCGTTTAGCATGGATGTGGAAGATTTGTATTACTCGTTGCCGCATGAAGGTTTACTAAATTGCGTGAAAGAATGTATTCAAGAACAAGGGCAAGAGTCCGGTTTCATAGATAGATGCGGAGTTTCCACAGGTACCTTTCTAGAAATTCTTTCCATGTACTTAACGTCAACATTAGTTGGATACAGGGAAGGCGTGTATGTGCAGAAATCAGGGATTTGTATAGGTTCAAAGGTAGCCCCTATTCTAAGTGATCTATACTTGAGCAAGTTTGACTGCCGTTTAAAAGAGGCCTTAGGGGACCGCATCATTAGGGTATTTCGGTATGCGGACGATTACTTGGTACTTTGTAGTAAGGATGAATTTGAATCCGTCGTCACCTATGTAAGCGATCAATTTAAACTTAATGGAGATGGTTTAACGTTTACGAAAGAACTACCGGAGAAAAACGTAATACAATTTTTAGATATCTCGTTGTCATTTGAGCGGAATCACGTGTGTTGGCAGTATTCCCCTAGAGCATCTAAGCCGTTGCTAAATTTTGACTCCAAGCATTCGAAAGTAGTAAAAAACGGAATAGCCTTGTCCTGTTTAAAGTCAGCCCTATCGAAGTCGTGCGTGCACCGTTTGACCATTAGCTTTAATGCGCAGGTTGAGCGCCTCTTAGATGCAGGTTACCCTAGACTAGCCATAGCCACAGTAGCTGAGCGTCTTAAGAAGTCGATTTCGACCGGAACAAAAGCGGTAGCAGAGAGTAACATTACCAAGAAAAAGGTCGTGAGTATTCCTTACATCCACGCAGTTTCGCACCGGCTTAAGAAAGTGGGAAGTAAATATGGGGTTAATGTTGTGTTTACGGCTCCCAATAAGTTAGGAAGGGTTTGTGCTGCAGTGCATAGAAGAATTGAGCAGAAGGAAGGTAAGAAGCGAACCGATATCTGTCCGGTTAAGCACCTAGCCAAGAACAATTTCACCGACTGCCGCATGGGTGTAGTTTATAAGATTCCTTTTAGCTGCGGACGGTTTTATGTAGGGCAAACTGCGCGTTGTATTAATCAAAGATTAATTGAACACAGGAGGTCGCTATCAGGTGGGACGCCGTCCAATCTATCCTTGCACTGCCAGGTCTGTAGCTGCATGCCCGAGTTAGATAATACCGAGATCCTGTACAGGCATAAGAACGAAGATACGCTTTTATTGGTTGAGGCCTGGTATATCAGTATTAGTGGAAGTGCATGCGTGAGTCAACCGTCGATTAGCTTAAACAGGGAGGAGATAGAATGCCTTGGGAGTTGTCTATCGCGTAGGCGGGCACGTGTAACCGATTGACAGGTGGCGCTACCATTCCGAGCATGCGCAGATAAGCTGTGTGTCTTCTTTCTTTTTCGCCTCTGTGCTGTGCATCAGTTGCTAGTCGGCGTTCGTCGTGTTCACTTCTCTTCTTGTGTCCGTGTCCTGCACGCCTCTTCTTTTGATTATAGACCAAAGGAGTTAACACTAAGGCTTATACAGAAGGGGACGCACCCAAACCACCTGCTACTTCGTAGGATTTACACCAATATCCAGACAACAAACGCGTGCGCATTATGCAATGATTTACCAAATTACTTAAAACACATGAGCTAGAGGTGTCCCGCGATTGCTGAAGATTAGAGCAACACTGCTTCACGCTGGGATGCGATTCTACGCAGCGTCAGCCTTGCTATATTTCTAGGCACTGTAGCCTTGAGTAACTGCTATGGGTTACCCAACGGGCCCGCGACACCGCAGAGAAGCTCCCTCTTTCTCTCCCGACGTGTCAGTTGCCCGCTGCGAGCTAACTTGCGCCCTAATGGACGAAAACAATGTTTTCCCTCCATCCATCCACAGATGGTGAAGGATGCGTACGGTCAGTAGATAATGACAGAGGGTGGTATGATTAACAGAGAGGACACGCAATGACATCAGTAACCTGACACTCTTGCATTTACGTCACGATTTACGATGAAAGAACATCGCTTTCCGACGGTTCGTGGCGTTCGAATGGAGTCTTACTATTACTTTTGTTATGACGAGACGGCTTTGGAACTGTGCTGGATTACATCCCCGAAAGAAAAGAAAGAGTTTTCCGCAAACAGCAAGTGCCCGCCTTTCATAGTTGCTCGTTTTCATAATTTTAACATACTAGGTTAAAGGACACACGCTAAATTTGAAACGCACCACTCCTAATGAGAGTTTTCAAGCGTTCGGCGATGTAGCAAAAGCGCCGTCGCAAAGATTTCTTTAGTCCGTGGGGAAGGCACTAGGGTTCTTATAGACAAGAAGAACGTTATGTTACACACAGTTTTTTAGGGTTCAAATGTATGCCTTGTTTAGCAGCTCTTAAGCTTTGAATTATGTAAGTTGGCCACACGAAAACCACTGTATGTGCCACCCTTCATGTACATGTACATAATTTTGAAACCGTTTATATTGGTGGACTGTGTCAGACCCTCTCTGTTGGTGGTATCGTCTGAAGTGGGGCAATTGTGTGTGTGAATGGGTCAGTGTAGTCTTTGTGCATGCCATAGTTTTGTTTCTGTTCTTGTACTGTTACTGTTTCTCAAACAGCCGTGGCGTCAAAAGCCTAAATAATTTTTTTTTCGAAACACAAGCTCTACTGAGCTCTCTCATAGCAGCGAACGAATTACTGTGAATCGTTTGCTTAACATTCTTAATTATATAGCGCCCGCAAATTAACCATATACGCACGCATTTTGACCGTTGCTGCACAGCAGGATGACGCCCACTTGATTTTATCGAGTGCCCGTGTTGAGTACGTTGTACATCAAATGGTTTGTTGTGTTAGTTTGATTTATTCGGTTTTACGTCCTAAAACCAGCTATTACTATGAGAGACACCGTAGTGGAGGGCTCCAGAGATTTCGACCACGTGGGGTTCTTTAACGTGCACTGACGTCGAACAGCATACACGGGTCTCAACATTTCGCCTCCTCCGAAATGCAGCCGCCGCGGCCGGGATTCGATACCGCTACCTCGGATCAGCAGCCGAGTACCATAGCCACTAGACCACCATGGCGGGCTGTTATGCTAGTTTTTATGGTGCAAAAGCACTATGCGTCGCAAAATGAGCGCATTCGCCGAGACCGCCCTTCAGCGTCCGCGGGGGGCCGCAGGGAAACGCCGTGTATGTTCCTCCCGGAAGCCCCCGACCGGTTTGCGCGCACTTTGAAATAAGGGAGATTTGCGCGCGCACTTCTTTCTTCACTTGCGGTCATGCCCTCAGCCCACTACTTATGTTGCATAAAGGCGGTTGCGTTTCAGAAATGATGATGGTGATTGTGGTTGATTGTGATCCCTTTCATGATTGTGGTTCGGTTAAGGAAAGGACGGGAGCACGGCTAAGCGTCTGTGGGGGAAGGGGAAAGGGAATGAAAGAGATAGAAGAGGAAAGCTGCAGTGGAGGGCTACGGAAATTTTGACCACCCGGGGGTTCTTTAACGTTTGCGTTTCACAGCATACCATACATTGCTAAAGCAGAGCAAAATGCCGGGAAAGGGAAGTGGGGATTACGAGGGGGAACAAAGCAAAGTTTAGCAGAGCCTTGTACTGTAGTATGGCAAGGGTGTGGAAAAGAAAAGCGGGGGTGAGGAGGAGGATAAGAGTAAAGCATAGCTATGTCTTGTATTGTGTAGTAGAGCAATGGTCGGCCGCGGTGGTGTAGTGGTTAAGGTACTCGGCTGCCACCCCACAAAAAACGCGGGTTCGATCCCGGCCGCGGCGGTCGCATTTTCGATGGAGGCGAAAATGCCAGAGACCCGTGTACTGTGCGATGCCAGTGCACCTTAAAGAACCCCAGGTGGTCTAAATTTCCGGAGCCCTCCACTACGGCGTCTCTCATAATCACACCTGGTTTTGGGACGTTAAACCCCACAAAACAACAACACGCTGCCGTAACAAGACTGGCAGGGCAAGCGCTGACTCGCGGATAAATGTTTTTTTTTTATTTTTATTTATAAATACACTTTTATAAATAAATTTTATTAACATATATATATATATATATATATATATATATATATATATATATATATATATATATATAAAGAGGTGCACTCACACTGGCAAAAACAGAGGAAACAAGACGATGAGGCATGAGTTTGACATGGGCATTGATATCCCATTTTAAATGCATGTGTTGCATAGTGTTGCATAGTGTTGCATAGGCACAAGTATTCTGCGTCACTGAGAAAAACAGACGGCTGGCTGACGCACATATTGCCCTTTCTTCTAATATGGAAAGCTTCAATGATTTCCCTTCCTAACTGTTGTTTCTGTGATGATAGGATCATTGTGTAGCGAAGGAAACGCGAGCAACCACACTGCTGACGATGGTCGGCAAGGGAAAATTTGCCTTAGCTACTGCGCGTTCGTGTTCTCTGAGACGGACGTTCGCGCGTCTTCCGGTTTGTCCTACGTGGGTTTTGCCGTAAGATAACGGTATCTAGTATACGATGGCCTCTTTTGCACTCTGTATACTCGAAAGTGTGACCAGAACCGCAGTTAGCGAGGACATTGCCGTGACGGTTGGATTATTTTTCTACACTTTTATGTATTTTTGCGCACAACCCGGTGAGCTTGTGGGGAGACAAAAACTCTGCGTCAAATCCGTACAGTCTCGCCACATTTTTTAGGCCATGAGCCATACTGTGAGTGTACTTAATTTTTGTTGGCCTGGTCATCTGTTCATTGTCTTGAGCCTGGCTGCCCTTCGTCTTCTGCGCATCTTCTGATAGGCTCGGGCAATGACGTGTACCGGAAACCCTGCTTGCGTTAGTATTTTAACTTGCTTATGAAAGCTGATATGTAGCTCATCTTGGCATGTCTTTTGCAACGCTGAGCCAATGCACGAGAGAGCAATGCCTTGCTTTATTGGTTTCTAACGATTTCACGTTAAATTAAGGAAAGGTTTTTGTGAGCGTGAATGATAGCGCCAAAGAGACATGTGTTAGCAAAAATGCCAACTTCAGGTCTAGTGTGAAATTTAAAACGCACCCATTTTCCCGAAACATTTTCACAATCCTGGCGTCAACTATATATATATATATATATATATATATATATATATATATACACACTGTATATGCAAAAATAACTTGGGTTGCCACTAGTTTATAACAGTATTGACGCTAAGGTCCGGCTCCGACCGAAACGTTGACTTAATAAACCGTCGTTCTCTAAGAGGCGCATCGTCACACACACACACACACACACACACACACACACATATATATATATATATATATATATATATATATATATATATATATATGTGTGTGTGTGTGTGGGTGTGTGTGAGAGAGAGAGAGAGAGAGAGATCCCTAATAAAAAAATTAGTTTCGTGTGTTTGTTCGTGTGTCTTGTGTAGCGCTGCACCCACTCAGTAATTTGATTTGTAGGGCTTAACGTCCCAAAACCACGCACCACGATATGTTTACCAGAGGCGCCAGAGTGGAGGGTTTCGGAAATTTCAACTACCTGGGGTTCCCTAACGTGAGCTGACGTCGCACAGTACACGAGCCTCAACATCTCGCCTCCGTCAAAATGCAGCCACAGCGGCCGGGATTCGATCCCGCGACCTTCGTAACAGCAGCGCAGTGCCATAGCACAGTACGCAGCACGCAAAGATCGTCTGTCCTGTGTCCCTCTTGCTTTTGTGTCCGTCGTCTCCTTTAGCGCTCCGTTTTTCCCTTTCAAGCATAAACCTACTCGGCCAACCACATGTCATATTCATTTGACTATGCCATAGCCACCATGGCGGGGCGGCGTCCTCTGCTTATTATTATTATTGTGGTTACTATTACCCTTGTTTAAATAATCCGCTGATACTGCAGAGACGATGTGGCGTTTAGAAAACACTAGCTTAAACTGACGCAAACTACACGGAAATGAAGTCCGACATGGGCTTACGCCGATGATATAGCCGTACTTACGAAACACTACCCGAGTATCATATGTAAAACAGTAAAAATCCTCAGCCTTTATTACAGTACGAGTTTACTCGACTGAAGTAAATCTGTGGGGGTTCTGGCATGGCGAATAGCCCGTGACTCTAAGTTATTTTGCCAGGATTTCATGGATTTCATGAAATTTCGACCACCTGGGGTTCTTTAACGTGCACTGACATCGCACAGCACACCGGCCTCAACATTTCGCCTCCATCGAAATGCAGACGCCGCGGCCGGGATTCGATACCGCGACCTTCGGATCAGCAGCCGAGTGCCATAACCACTACACCACCGTGGCGGGGCGAACGCGTACCAGAGCTTCCTGACAAAGAATATGCTACATGAAGTAACTCTAGCGAAAACTGGCAAATGAAAGCCCTCGAAATTCTGACCTCTTTTCGGAGTTCACATGTTTGATGGCGCCAGCGTATTTCACTGTCACAAAAACAGTTTCCAGTGGAACACCTACGTACCACCCGAGAGAAGGCCCGTGTGCTGTGCGATGTCAGTGCACGTTAAAGAACCCCAGGTGGCCGAAATTCCACAGACCTCCACTACGGCGTCTCTCGTAATCAGAGCTGGTTTTGGGACGTTAAACTCCACAGATCAATCATTCTGGTATGCGTTCGCTTTCTGTAGCACATTTCTTGTCATTGGTATTTGGTATGTGCTTCAAGTGCACCATCGTTCATGTGTAAATGTACAAAAGCTATACCGGGTACTAGCTGTTTTCCTGTGAGGTAAAACTTCGGAGCAGATCAATCAGGACTGTACACTTCAGACATGTCCCTCTGGTGGGTACGGACTGTGCCATATTATGTTCGTTAGTTTGTCAATGACTCGTTTTCCTTAGAAGCAATGGAGACCCATTCTTATGTACTGTTATTCAGCTTCTTCCTGTTCCTCTTTATAAAGCAAAGTACGGTGCACGTCCTCGCCAGTATGTTTCAGGTTTTGTCAAAAGAATGAGGATATCACGTGGAGTAAAATTATATTTCGTTGAGTTACACCATCACACTCTCAGTGAAAACGTGAATGCAGGAAAGAAGTTTGTGCGTACCGTAGGGAGATCATTGCTTTCTCTTCAAAATGATGAGTACTCTAGAAATACGTTTGTCTTCAGTGCCGAGGAGTTTTTTTTTTTAGGGGGGGGGGGGGAGTCCTTCGAAGAACATTAGAGAAGCATTTGCCTCTGCACACCCACGGCCTGCACTAACTACAACGTATATTATTATTTAACCATGCTGCCGATCTCATAGGAGATCATAGCAGGCAGGGCATATACTTGAACGCAAAGAAGCACCATGATATTCGTACAATGCGGAATCATAAAAAGTATACAGTAGATGAGTATCCATAGAATATGCACAGCATAACCACAACTCATTAAAAACTATTAGCTACAATAGTTACAATGGTACTATCCCTAATTGTGCAATTATGATAGTGAAACACAATATAAGAATACAGTTTACAAGAAAAAGAACAACATGCAAAAAACAGAGAAAGAACAATGGTTTTCGCAAAAACTTATCAGCATATACATACATTCACTTCTACTGTATCTAAGAACATATTTAACGATGAAGCGTTAGCAATAGATGGACTAAGTTGGTTCCATTCTCGTATGGTTCGAGGGAAGTATGAACACTTAAAGCAATTTGAGTTAAAAGTGTATTCATTAAGTGTATGGGAGTGTCTATAGCGTGTTGATCTAGAGCGACTGAAAGAAAGGAGCCTTGACGTGTCGATGTTTATGTCACCATGGATTAATTGAAACAAGAGCTTTAGCCTAGCTATCTTTGCTCGGCTTTGCAGTATTTATAGCCCAGCGTTCTTTATTAATTCAGTAGGAGAATCTGTTGTCTTGTATTTATTATAGATGAACCTTATGGCCTTTCTCTGCACCCCTTCCATTCTTGCGATAAGTTCCTTCGTGTACGGAAACCTAACAATATTGGCGGACTCTAACACTGGTCTAACAAGGATTTTGTAAGTCAGCAGTTTTGTATCTGGGGGCGCAATACGAAGGGGTCTTCTCAAAAAGAATAGTCGCTTTAGCGCATTTGAAGTTATATTGTTAATAAGCGTTTCCCATCGAAGATCATGCTTTAAAGTAACGCCTAAATATTTACGCTCAAATACTCGAGTGAGAGGTGTGTCGTTAATAATGTAAGTAGAATCAGATATTTGTTTCTTTCTGGTTACTCTAAGCGTTACAGATTTTTTGGCATTTAGAGTCATCTGCCACTCTTCACACCAAGAAAGGACACATTTTAAGGCGTCATTCAGTACACAGTGGTCATCATCGGAATTAATTTCGCGGTACAAAATACAATCGTCTGCGAACAGACGTACGTTGACCTTTAGTTTGGAAGGTAAATCATTTATATATATCAGAAATAAAACGAGACCTAGCACACTGCCCTGAGGCACTCCTGATGTAACAGGTGCTAAAGCTGAATCTTCTTTATGAACATGAATGAATTGTGCGCGGCCAGTGAGGTAGTTCTCTGTCCATCTAACAATAGATCCTTCTCCTAGTGTACAGTGGAGCTTCCTGATTAGTTTTTTGTGTGACACGCTATCGAAGGCCTTGGAGTAGTCTAATAAAATTAAGTCTGTCTGTTTTCTATAATCTAGACTTTGCGATATGTCGTGTGTCAGTTCTAGCAGCTGTGTGACTGTTGAAAGACCGTGGCGGAAGCCATGTTGATACGGAGGATGGCTGGATTCTTGTTCGAGGTACGTGTTTATGTGTTTAAGTACTGCGTGTTCGAGAAGTTTACATGTGGTTGAGGTTAAGGAAATGGGCCTGAAATAGGATACCTCTGTTGTGCTGCCGCATTTGTGCACGGGAATGATTTTAGCGGTTTTCCACTCAACAGGAAGAGAACACGTCACTAATGATTTATTGAAGATATGGCACAGGTATTTAGAATTCCTCTCTGCATATCTTTTAAGAAACATATTAGGCATGTCATCAGGCCCAATCGCTTTCTTACTATCAATACGTAACAAAAGATTTAATAGGCCTTGTTCTGTGATTGTGAGCGGCTCGATGGGCTTTCGGTCACGTGGGACCAGGTGCGGACGTTTTCCATCATCGATGGTGAATATTGACTGAAAATATCTATTAAAAGAATTTGCGGAGTTTCTGTTATCATCAGAGGTAGTTGCGGAGCCGTCACGGTCTTTCGGGCTAACGTAACTACAAAATTTCTGTGGCGCAATCTTCAAAAAGTTGGAAGAGTTGAAGAAAAGTACTTATTCTTAGCTTCCTTAATTTTTGATTTCATATTTTTGATGGATGCGTTCAGCGCACGTCTGTTTACCTGCGTTGGTTTTATCTTGAGGGTCTTACGTAGCCTTTTTACTTTTCGTTTAGCTTGAATTATATCGCGTGTTATCCACGGATTTGCTTTCCTTGCTTTTTTTCGTCTTCATTGGCACGTAATTTCGTAGGCTAAAAAATATCGCTGTGTACTTTTTCCACAAAGCGTCTACATCTACGGAAGCGTCCATAGAAAGCTTTTCCAATGCGGCATATTCAAAGCTGAGATTATAAATAATACTGGCGTCATCAGCATTAGAAAAGTCATAAAAAGTGCTATACTTCTCAACGACAGGAGTAGGCGCTTCTGAGCGGATTGTGCAATAAATTATTTCGTGATCTGATATGCCTTCAAGAATTTGCAAACCCACGTTTTCAAGAGCGAAGTGATGACTGAGAAATATCAGATCAAGAATATTTGGTGTAGTTGGGCTGGGTAACTACCTGATTCAGGTTAAAATGCAACATCCTATCGCTAACTAGTTCAGACGATGCCGATGGAAAGCGCATGGCCTCCCATTCAATATCGGGCAAGTTGAAGTCATCCACCAAAATTAGTCGGCCACGTTGCACATGGCGTTGTAGATAGTCACATAGTGAAGAGATGACGCTACACTCAGATGTTGGACAGCGGTAGACGCATCCCACCGTGACCGCGCGCTGGGCCAACGTAAGTTTACAAAAAATAGCTGTTTGCACCTACGAAAGAACAGTTTCCCACATTGAAGGTTGAGATGAGGGGGCTCTTCATTTTTTTAGAATATTTTGTTTGATATAATATCAGCAGCCTCACAGATATAGGTTAGCATGGGCTGACACATGAGCACTAGCCGGGCTGGCAAACAAGTTACTTGTGATCCAGCATCAGATGACATCAGCTAGGGGGAAGCAGCCGGAAATTTGCGCCGCCTTCATGTCTCTTTCTCCGTCGAATGGTTCACTGAGTTCACTCTCTCACGGAAATGCCAATGCCGCCTGCCCGCAGCCATCTGGGGCATTTAACCTAATAACCAAACATTCTATGCGCAGTGACGTACAAGTTACAAGTCTACTGGCACATGTCATGACGTCATTAACTTCCACTTTGAGATGACAGCACACTCAGCCTAAGCCTTACAACAATACGCCCTACAACAGTACTTTGATGGACAGGTGAAGAGTCCCTGCCGCCCACAAACCTTCTTCGTCGAGCGCATACACCCCCACCGGCCCGGCGACATGCATCGGTGCATTGTCGACCAGCCTCGGCATGGCGGTCTCCTGCCTTCTTGACGGCCGCAGTCTATGCGCACGATTGCTAGTTGGGTCCGACGGGTGATGTATCGTCAGCTCTAACTCACCCGTAAAGGGCCACATTGCCTTTTCGTTGGCAGTACATGCGCAGAACTGTGCGCGAAAGGAGAGCACGACTTCCCGTCTTTTAATCTCGCAGACCAAGTTGAGCCGGACGGTGTAACCGGACACCTTAAGAGGACCACTAGACACTTCCTCGGCGTAGCCTCTCGAAAAGTAGTAGACGCGACTCACTCTCTGAGCTAGTTTGACGGGGATCCACGTTTCTGATGAAGACACCGCTGAGGGTCTCATGGCGAGCGTAGATTCAACGCTTGTCTTCAGCGATAGTACCTCGCGAAGAATTTCGCCGAGGACGCTGCCTGCGGACTCGGCAAGGTTGTGCTGGAATTCCTGGTGGTGACGCAGTTCGGTTACAAGTCCCGCAACATTGTCGACCTGATTCCAATCAGCACGATCCCGAGGAAAACGCGTGGCTGCAGGCGCTACTGAGCTGGAGGGAACAGCAGGTGATCTTCCGGCAGCGTCGCTGTTCCCTGGCTTCCCACAATTTATCGCTTGGGCTTCCCCATCATGCACATTCGATTCTCGTGTGGGAGTTATCGACGGCACCCGGCCTCGAGTAACTCCCGACAGCTGACGGACAGTGTTGTGTATTTTGCAACTGGTCTCAAGCACCGACAGCATCCGTTCTCCTGTTCGCAGCGAAAGTGTACTTGCCAAACGAAGTTGCTCGTCGATCGCCGCATCTCTTGTCACTTGTGCGGCCCCTGGAGGAAGCGAATCAGCAGCGTCGGTGAAGTCCTGTTGTCGCGCGCTGCCACTTGTCATCCCCGATCTGCTCGAAGTTGCAGCGATCCCATTAAATGGCACGAGCTGAGGAAATATCACTGTTGAGCTGTAAGGCACGTTATACGTGGGCTTCGCGTGACGACCGTCGTCATGGGCTTTGTCATTCGGAAAGCTGCTTCCTGTACTTCCTCTAGGCGGAGACCCATCAGTTTGGCCTCGTGAGCTTTCAACGCGTGCCTTTTCATGCTTTGGCTTGCTCCCGCTTGCATCCTCTTCCCTCGAAGGTGGAAGTTTCTTGGCCATTGGACAGATGACGTAGCGGTTAATCCTTAATTGTGGATCTTGAAATTCCAAGGGTATGCTTGTCTCGAGGTCACTAACCACAAATCACAGATGATCCTGCAAAATACTCAATATACGAGTGCAAGTAAATACTACATCCGTTTTCTTCTGTTGCCGTCCTCCCCGATGCGCATCACAGAATCTGAGCAGGGACAAGAGAGGACGATTGTCATGCGCCGTTAGAATAACGAACAGACGGTAAGAGAAACCCGGCAGTCGAGCCGATAAGCACGCTATTTTCGAGCGTCACCACGGCAACGGGACGATTAGACGACGGAATGTCCGCAGCTGTTATCGTGCAAAGTCCCGTCGATTAGCTCGTCAGGAGCTACGCCACAAACACCTCAGTCGGGGTATCTAATTGCGTTTGAGTGAGAAATTGGGCGGCGGGGCAAATTCAGTGAGGTTATCTTTGAAACAGCGGAGCTGTTGATACATTGGGTTTTACGTCCCAAAACCACGACATGATTATGAGAGACACCGTGGTGGAGGACCCCGGCAATTTCGACCCCCTGGGGTTCTTTAACGTGCACTGACATTACAGATCACACGGGCCTCAACATTTATGCAGCTCCCGCGGCGGGGTTCGATTCAGCGACCTTCGGATCTACAGCCGGGTGTGTAACCACTAGACCACCGAAGCGTGGCACAGCGGAGTAGTTTAAGGTCGCAGCCGTTTCATGCATCGGAGGGTGTCATGTCAAGCAGGGTGGTAAAACGGACCCGCCATTGCCATCGACCCACTCTTGCCCTGAGGAACCTGCTACATGGTGATATAGATTGCGCGACAAAGTGCAAGCGCATCGCGCGATTGCGCGATGCGCAATAAAGTGCCGCAAAAGGTTTATATCGAAGTTGTGGGTTCGACCCCCCAGGAGCAGAAGCATTTCCATAATGCGAAGAAAAGAAAGAAAGAAAGAAAGAAAGAAATACGCAGATGCACGGTGAAGGATCGAGTATGAATAGTATATAATGAACAAGCGTGATATGAGTAACGTAACCAATACATCGTAACCTCTTACCATAACCATAACGTAACCTCTTACATCGCGAATAACGACGAAAGAACAGCTTCGCTGTTCCGGCGGTTTCCACGGCATGCAACGCGCCTGATGTCTTCTTTTTATTTTTGGGGCTGACTTGAGGAAACGCAGGAAGCGCATGTGTGCTTAACCAACAGTGAAACATCCGCCGATGCATATCCCAGGAGAAAAATAATGTTTCCAAAGCTGTGTAATTTCCACATTTCATAGCGTGATGTTTTGCTACCGAGGCGCGATATCCTTCCTGTTCGTTCTTATTCGCGAAGGTGTGCCCTTGAAATATTTATTTAGGAATTGGTACCTTGTGAGCCCCCTATTATATAAGTTTCTAAAAGTTGACGCTCTGAAGACTTGGGCAGTATAGAAAAAGAGCTCCGCCCTCTTCTTATATACTCTTTTTTCTCTTGGCGTTCCACTTTCGCTTCAGCAGAAGCGAGAAATTTGTGCGAAACGCCCAGCTCACGCACAGTGAATCAGCATGAGAAAGAGATTGGCAGGATTGTCATCCGCACGTTATCTTTTTTTCTTGCAAGCGCTGTTTCCTGGCGCAAAAATAAATCGCTTTTCACATAATGCAGGAGCGCCAAGCGTGCATGGTTTTCGCATACGTCCTGTGGCTACTCCGTAGCACGGGTCCTTCGAACTACCCGAGGCCGGCACTTTGTTCACCTAGTCCAATCGAGCGAATTCTTTCGGAAAGTCCGAATTTTCGATGCTACGGATAGCCACAGAAGGTATGCAAAAAACCATGCGCACTGGGCGCTCCTAGATTATGTGAAAAACCGGCAATGGACTAGAATTCCTATGGTCAATTCTGCGCGTTGCGAGTAGTTCGTGGACGCTCTAAGTTTAATTAGCGGGTTGCGTTAGTTGTTGAAACAGTACAGCTGCTAACCGGGTTATTTGGTAGCACCTGAGGAGCGTGCGTGCGTGCGTGCGTGTTTGTTTGTTTGTCTGCTTGTTTGTTTTTTGTTTGAACTGCGATGGCAGTGTTCGTCATGTAGCGTCGGTGTTCGTGTAACAGATGCGCTGTACATCAACTTCCAGGGAGTGAAGCGCCGGCGTTTTTTCGTTTGCCATGGAGGCAGAACACGTAAATGAATATGACACTTTTATTGTGGCGACACGATTAAGGCGATATAATACATATTTTTTTTTATATTTTCAAGTTGGCAACTATACTAAATCGTATATTTACAAAAGAACATGAAAAGAAAACAACACATCGTAGTCCTCCCTGGCGTAGACCACACGCGCATTTTCCATTTATTGCTCGGCTTGGCTCGCCAAATGCACGGTGATGCGACGTCTTTCATAGCCCTGAAAATAAAAATCAGTGAATACATCACGGAACATTAGTGAAAACGAACCAGAACACAACAGTAAGAATTCACATTTTTGATCATAGCGTTACTCGGACTGAAGACCGTAAACGGAAACGTCACTAGTTCCTATGCGACCAAGACATGGCAACCTTCAGTTTCCAGCCCTGCTGAAATATACGCTGGAAGCCCATAGAAATAAACACCGTGCTTTAAGTGTCAACTTTTCCTAAAGTCCTATAGTAGGAAAGGTCCGCCTTGAAAGGGAACTCCGGCGTTCTTTCTATATCTTTTTTTTTTGCACCATGTTCTCACGTTGGTGTTTTCCAGTGGTACTGATAGTGCAGTGGTACTGTAGCAGCCTGGGTGGCACATATTGCCAATATTGCTCAGAAACGCACCAGTAATGTTAAATAACCGACTGAACGGTGTGTTAAAACCAAAACGGGTAGACACTTTGTGCAGCGTATATGCCATGGCGTCAAATCCTCCTCGCCATAAGAAATATTGAGCTGGTACCAGAAAAAAGAAAAATAACAGCGGCGAGGGCATCCGACAATGTATTGAGTTATGCCAGCCTTTCTGAACTCGGCAGCGACGATTTCAGCGCTAAGTATCGCCATTTTTGCTTTTCACAGCCCACTTGCTCGGGTAGGCGGCGCTGAAGGTAATGATATCAAAAATACACGGTTGCCCGCATGGGAACCAGCTAAAGCATTTTTAAATTTCTTTTACAGGAAAACTAAATGACTTGCAACGGCTTGACTTGGCATGTATTAGTTTATTACTGTACCGAGGAGAATATAAATTAAAGATTTATCGAAAAATCACACATGTACTGAAAATTTCATTGAGATCAATGGACAGTAAAAAATCGCCGGAGTTGTCTTTTAAACGTGATACGGCGCCTGACCAGGATTGGCGACACGTACCCATGACATCATCTCTCCTGGGCTGCAGCAGCGTTCCACCGTAACTGAACAGGCAACGTGCGAGAAATAATCACACCTGAAGAACACCACTAGTTATCAAACTGGCTTGGAAATCTCCTGGAACAAATTGATAGAATTGTTACTTGCCATCTGAAATCTTATACTTTCCCAGAAGATTTGAATATACCCCAACACTGTCTACAAGGTTCTCATAGGCTACAAACTAAAATGCTAAAATGCCCTGGGAAACCGCAGACCTTGCGCCGTGCTACTGAAATTTTACCGAGCTGTTCCGGTGGGTCTCTGCCATGTGGATCCGCAAGTCGATTTTAACAATTAGTTTCCCATTCATTTGTGGCGGGGGCAACCCGGCTGCCACCAAGAGACCTATAATGTACGGATGCCAGATCCACCGGCTGGCGTAGCCGTGAAAACAACCTCACCATATTGTGTCAGCCTCCTGCGGACGAAGCAAAGGCGGTCAGAAGGTTCCGGTGCAAGCGGGCGCCTTGTAGTCGGCGAACACGAAGAAGGCCATCGAGTAAGCGCCGATGGCCATGGACTGCCGCGGGTGCAGGACGGCCGGAACGATGTCCGGGAAGCGAAGGGACTCGCTAAGCGTGAGGTGACGTCCGTTGAGCAGTACGTCCTCCGCCACAAGGTTACCGGCAGGATCCGGCCCCACCACGTAGGCCATCACGTGACTCGCCTGAAGCTCGGGATCTTTAGGCGTCAGCACGGCCGTCTCGTTGGACAGGTTCAGGCCGAACACGATCACCGCGCCACGGTGACCCTGCGGTGGAAGCGAGCAGGGCGCACCCACCAACTCTGTAGCACAGTTCATGTAATGAACAGTACGTAGTGACACTCTTCTGAGATTTGCGCTGAGCATTACCCATACTAGCTGTGGCGCTTCACTGTCAAAAACGCACTGGGCTGTGGTAGATGCACCGTAACGTATCAAACTTCATTATTTTGGCTGTTCTGGCTGCTTGGAGTCCTCGGGAGCAAATTTGATCCCAAGGACTCCCAGCAGCCATAGCAACGGGCAACTTAACCGCGCACACGCTTCAGTTGCTCAAATAAAGACACACAAACTAGAACATAACCTCAAGAGGAGATGGAGGCTTGAATTGATGAAGAGAGCTGAAGACGAGGAAAAACAGTGAATGTCTCTAGCTAGCCAATGTTTCGACAAGTGCAGTTGTCTTCTTGCCGCTCCGACACGCTTCGACAAGCCCAGTTGTCGAAGCGTAGGCTCTAGAGATACTCCCTGTTCTCCATAGTTTCCAATGATCTCTTCATCAGTAATATAAAGCAAGTCACGCAGCTGGAAGTCACGTAGAGTGACTCCGAGGCTGTGGACAGACATCAAGAGCAACAGCAGTCGACAATTCATTAAAGGTATGCGCGCGTCATGAAGTACGGCAACATGCGAATTCACAACCACTTCAGCTCATATCTGCATCATCGGGAGAGGTTGCCACCTAACACCTCGAACTCTGAAGTCGCAAAGAAGTCGTACAGACTAAATTATTGAGCTTACTCTTATCGGCCATTTAATTGCGTAGCCCACCACTTAAAAAAATCCACTCAGCCTTCACTCATTCACAAGTTTTCACAGCACATTCACACTGTTCCGCACAAGGTCGTACATTTTTAGCCATTTAAATCGGGGTTTTGTTCCAGCGCCCTCAGAAACACCCGTATGTTTGTACTCTGTCAGCAGTCCTGAACGCTTGAGAAGGCTTCAGTCAAGAGTACTTGAAGCTTCTCACTGCCACAGCGCTCAGGGAGACACATCTGAAGGGCGAAACATCACGGGCGTCAAATATTAACGTGTATACATTTCGATTTCCCGCTACATGAGTAAGCAGCAAAGAAATTTAACATTTACAAAACTATCCGTATCGAGAGAAAAATATGTCGCCTACTGATCTGCTGATGACAGCTGTATGCACCAGCCGATCATAACGTCGAACATTTGGTCATAGTATCAGCCAAGGCCGCTACTATGCCGCATCTTGATCCAGACCTGATCAATGCTGTACAGGTCTCACATTAGGAACTGTGTGTTCCGCCCACAACCAAAAGATGCGCTTCAGCTGCTACGAACACAGTGAGGGCAACAATATACTGAGCTGTCATTAATAGCAGGTTGTTTTTTTTTCCTCCATGTCCTGCATGTACCAGCTGAAAGACATTGCAGCTAAGAATCGCTATACAGAAGAGGAGAAAACAGGGAACGTCACTAGACTCAACATTCAAACAATTAGGCCATCATCTCTTCGTCAAGGAGACTAGTAGCTTAAACGTTGGCCTAAGCGAAATTCTCTGTGCTGTTACTGTTTTATCATTACGGGTCTTCATCTTCGCCAGACGTTCTCTTGGAATTGCTACACAGAACTGAAAAACAAACACAAAGACGCAGGCGGCAATAAGGCCTTTCAGCGAGTTCACCACCGTGGTAAACGTCCTTAATAACGACGAAATAAACGTCCGTAACTAAGTAATACCAACAGAAATACGTGCCCGCACCGTCGTGATCATGTTGCCTTTCAGTATATTCCAAACTAGAAGAGAAGCTCAGGGGAAGATGGAGGCTTGAGTCAATGAGCAGATCAGTGAAAACGGTGGAGAACGGAGAATGTCGCGGGAGACAACATGGTTTTGTCTTCGTAAGGACGGCAACTGTCTTCTCAGAAAGAGGAGGGCGAGAGAAGCTCGAGCGAAAGAAAGGAAGAGAAAAAAGAGAGAGGGGGTGGGGGAGTTGGATGCCATGTGTTAGCGTGGCTAATATGTTTAGCTGCGTGGCGCCATTGTAGTTTTCGTCGAACCGGATGGGTGATCAGCACCTGAAAAAAAAAGCTTTTGGGAAGGAACATCGTTAGTTTGTATGGGGGGAACAGCTTAAGCTTTGATCCCTTCCGTGTGAGGAACTCGGACGATGTTATCGAGTTCTTGAGGACGAGGACACCAGGACCCATGTCGGTGTTTAGTATAGATGTGGAAGATCTTTTCTACTCGCTGGACCATGACACCCTGATGAAAAGTGTAAAGGACTGCATACAAGAGGACAATGACGAACTAAGGTTCCGGAACGATAGTGGTATACCTGTAGCGGCGTTCCTAGAACTATTGTCCGTGTACTTGAGGTCAACTTTGATTGATTGGAGAGGTGGAGTGTACAGGCAGAAATCGGGTGTGTGTATTGGTTCCAGGGTTGCACCTATATTGAGCGAGGTTTACCTGAGCAGGATTGATTGTGACCTGGAAGGGGACTTGGGTTCCGTGGCTCTTAAGACTTTGCGTTATGTAGACGATTATCTTGTTTTTGTGGAGAAGAACAGTTGTGTAACTTCTAGGGTGAATGTGCTCAAGTTGTTCAAGGAAAAGGGGCGGGGTTTGAATTATACCTTTGAAGTCCCAAAAGAGAATTGTATTCAGTTTTTGGATTTGAAAATCAAGATGGTACAGGAGCACACTTGTTGGTGGTATTCGCCTAGGTCGGTCAAGCCCATTCTGGATTTTAGATCTTGTCATTCCAAGCTGGTAAAAAATGGTATTGCCATTTCGTGCCTAGAATCTGCTCTGCGCAAATCGTGTCCACATCAAATGTCGGAGGCTTTCAATAACCAGCTTAATAGGCTCAGGTTATCAAACTTTCCGGAAGGGAATCTGGTTTCCCTCAGCGAAAGGTTATTGATTAAGTTCAAGCAGGTGAGCAAGGAAGCCGCTAACAAGGCGGCCAGAGATAAAGATGTGCCAATCATAAGCATTCCGTATTTACATGGGTTTTCCCACCGTATGAAAAAGGTTGGAAATCGATTTGGTGTTAAGGTGGTTTTTTCATCAAGGAACAAGTTGGGTCGAATTTGCGCAATGGTTGATAGGAAGGCTGAAGGTAAAGCAAAAAAGTGGAGTGTATGTGATGTCAATCACCGAGATCGGGACGGTTTCGCTGAATGTGGGAAGGGTGTTGTGTATCTGATTCCCTTGTCCTGCGGAAAGTGTTATATCGGACAAACCGGCAGATGTCTGAACAAGCGTTTGATGGATCACAGGGCTTCATTGAAGGCCCACCCTTCATCTAATTTATGCTTACATTGCAGAGATTGTGAATGTCATCCGCTGTTGCGCAAAACGAAAGTGTTGTCCCGGCATAAAGATAGGAAAGCGCGAGAGATTGCTGAGGCGTTTCACATTCATAAGTATGGCAATATGTGTGTCGCTAGGCCTTCGGTTCTGTTGCACCATCTGGAGATTGATTATTTAACCGCCAATCTCTAATCGGTTCACGTGATTTTATCATGTTCTTTATATATATGTGGTTTTCCAATAAATCTTCAGTTGCTAGTCTGCGCTTGTGCGTGTGTCTTCCTCGTCCGTGTTTTTCGCGCAGTTCGTTTCTGTCATGCATTACCAACTCGCCCAGCGTTCTATCCTTCTAAGCTTTGATCGTTACGGTCGTTAACTCCCTACTGTACCAATACAATCAAGGGCTCCCTTTGAAACGTTTGTCTATACTCCGTCCCTGGGCGAGCGGAAGCTTGCCTGAGGTATATAAAGTTTGAGTTCATCATGACCAGTTATGACAAGTCAGAACTATGAAAGGTCCCAATGATGTCAGGGAGCCCTTGAGTCTATTAGATATTAAGGGGGTTAACGACAGCGGCGATCAAAGTTTGGGATTAGACAATGCTTTGCCTCTAAAAGCTAACGATGTCTCTTCAGAAAAGTCCCTTCTCAGGCGCTCATCACCCAGTCAGTCCGACTGAAACTACAATGGCGCCACTGGGTGAACCCCATCATACATGCTAACACATGCCACCCAACTTCCCTTCCCCCCTTTTTTCTTCTTCCCTCTTTTTCTTTTATACGTGCCCCTCTTCTCCTTCTGGGGGAAGGAGAGAGTGTGCAAAGCGTACAGAAACGATAGCTTGATAAGGCAGTCGCCGTCCTGACGAATTTAAGTCCACTTGTAGAAAGGGCCCCATGGACATTCCCTGTTGTCCATCGTTTTTAACAACCTTCCGTATAGCGCCGCTTTAGCGTCAATAGTGCTTTTCAGGGAGAGCGAAGCAGGGCAACAAGTGCCGCAGGCGCCTATCGTATGAAAACATCAACTGCTCTTCTGTATTGTGCACCTTGATGGCCCCATCCCTGAGGCAGTGGGCGTACAGGCGCACCGCATCGTCCCTCGGCTGCGTGCGCAGCTGGAGCACACGAGTGCCGACCAGCCGCTTGTGCACCAAGCTGATCCAGTAGTCGGGCAGCGGCCGGAACTCGTCGTCGGCAAGCAGCCGGTTGTTGCCCTGCACCAAGTCCTGGCGGAACACTACCGAGACCCCCTGCCTGGCGGCCGTGCCCAGCGTGTCAAGCCAGCTGCGATGAGAAGCGGAAGCGCCTATCCGTGATGTCAGAATACACGCTGTTGTCCGAGTGCAGTTCTTGGCGAATCAATGTAAGTTGTAAGTGGTCGTCCGGGGTGTTTTGCCGAAAGAACTGCTCTGATCGTTTCGTAATCCTACATGACAAAAGTAATTGAACTGCATGCAGTTTACCAAGGTTCCAGGAACCGGACGTTGCTACAAGAGCACACGCAATACTCCTTTACCACGGGTTGTTCGCAAGAGGCGCCAGCCCTTGCGAACAACTGGCAAAGGAAGATGTTGAAGAGACGAGCCTTGCCTTTTCTTTATGCGTAGCTTCTCAGCGCATTGCCAGTATTTGTATGACGTGCTACGCACTGAACGAAGGAGCAGGTTAGGTGACATGGTCAGTGACGCCTCACGGTCGGTCTGGGCGTGCGCGCCTCTCCGGACCAACTGCGTATGTTTCAATAAGGGCGTCCCGCGTAAGTGCACGCGTCTTTCAGCATCTTCGCGAAGCAGGGTTCTTAGCAGAAGAGAGGCTACTAGCCCTCTGTGTTTAATTTAGACCATTCCCTCAAGACACGGGCTTTTCACATTTATGTGCGCATTTTGAACAAGTGTTAAACAATTTAGAATATTGTACTCTGCTAGGAGGGGGGTTCCATAGAGCTGTGCTCAAGTAGCATAGCTCATCATGAACTGTGTGCCTTAGGCCCGTTCGCAGGCAAGCACACCCTGAGCTAAAAGCCCAAACCTCCTGAACATTTTACAGTTCTTTACCGGCGTCAACCGGCCACCCGGCGCAAGTGCGCACTCACACGCACAGTGCGAACACAAACAAGCCACAAAATGTGTAGGCAGCATGTTACGCACCCATTAAATCACTTCGCATCCGTTTCCTTTGTTTTATTAAATCGATGAAGTATTTCCCCCATAAGAGAAGGGGGGGGGGCGCTACGGCTACAAAGGCCACCAGTTTCTGATGGTCCGTTGCCAGAAACATTATCGGAAAACGTGCCGAAAACAATTCTTAGGAGACGTGGGATTAACCTTAACTGATAAATAATTTCAGTGTGGTAACTCTCAAGCTTTGCTATGGTGCAACTATGGGCACGGGCTGGCCATGCAAATTTTAAAGGGTTGCTTGAAACGGTTTTCGACGTTATGTCACAGATTAAGCTGACTCAATATCGAATCATTCACGCCAGAAATTAAGCGAAGCAACGTGCACAGAGGCAGCTATGGGCTTATTTCTCTAGCTTTCCTCCTTGCCGCTGCTGTTCCTCCTCAACTCACTTAGTTGCGGTGCATACGCTAGCGACGACTGCTCTTCCCACGTGAGCCGCTGTGCCAAGACTTCACTATAGTCACATTGCGCCGACATGTCACTACTGAGGCCATCCGCCCCCAATAAGGCTGAGGTGGCAAGAATACTACCCTGGAACTGCTCCAGTGACGAGCACGTCGTGCGCCGCTAGGTGCCTCAATGTCCACCTCAACCGTAATGCACCCTAGTTGGCCAATCCTTTAGTTCGGATGATGTTAGCCGGACGGGAGAGCCAATCGTTCCGTCCTTATTGCACATCCCAGGGGCAAGGGCGGTTGAAAACTCTTTAGGTTGGGTCGCGTCGATTTCTCACGATGCGCATATTTAGAAAATTATAGTAGTCTACACATTCGATGCAGAACGTTGATTTTGGTCCGGTAACGATGAGAAGGACTTCGGCTATAGGCATAATGCATTTGTGCAAAAGTACTTAAACCGCTTCGTGGTGAAGGATGCTGGCTGTTACTCTGGCCGAGTCAGCCGCTAAAATGACGCACATCGTCATTTAGCGTCCAGATCCAGCACCATTTGCAACGTGTCAGTCGGTTATCTGCATAGTTTTTGACAAAACGCTGCGTTTGTCAATACTATGCAACTGCTGGTACTTCACATTTTCGAAAAGGGCGTTGAAGCCTAATAAACCGCGTGACGATTACTTTCCCTCAATATTATGTTTCGCAAGACGCCTCCGTAATTTTGGGCTAGGTGTAACCTCGCTAACAGTTCTAACGGGAAGGCCACTCTGCCCCTGTGAATTCAGCCTTCGGATTAGAACAGAAACGTGTTGTGGCTCCCGGGGAGAACACAATAGATCGGTCACTGCCGCCGTTACATCATGGAAATCAGAAAACACAGAAACCAGCTCCTAAATTCATGCCACCACGAAGTAAGTTCTTGTATAGCAAGAGCGGATCTCGAAGGTAACGATTTCGCTGGATGGATGCGCAGTGAGCAGTGCAAGAGCCGCAATTACGTCCTGGACTCCGTGTCTCAGGGATCTCCTATTATCTGGCTCAACAAGTATTTTCCTAATTTTGAGGTGGTGCGTTTGCCAGCACACGTTTAGCGCATCATAAAGAACGTAATTAAATGTCGGGAAGGCTCACACAAGCGACGAAGCGTATGTGTCCGAGATGGCAAGTAATCCGTCGCCGGACGCGGACGCGGCCTCCGTGATCCAGAGTGACTTGCGCAGTCCGTTTCGCTTCAGCACCGACCACATCTGCTGGATGCTGTCCGAGAGGCCGCGCAGCGTAGTGCCGTTCAGGATGTCGGCCAGAGTTCCCGCCGGATTCCGGTGGTGGTAGCTGCGAAGCAGAGTGATTTCAATGGAAAGAGAAAAAAGTTACCGACTGATCCGACTTCACGAAGATTTTCGGACAGCGCAGTCGCCTTATGGGTTCATCGCCATCACGCAAACGTGCATTAGTTTTGCAGGTAGTGCTACGAGGCGAATGAGCCGCTAGATTTGAAACGCGTGCGCATACAATTGATTGGTGAAAGCGAGGCCACGTGAACTGCCGACTCAACCAGCGGCCTTTCAGCGGATGCCAACGTCTACGAAGATGGCACATTTTAGGCGAAGGCAGCTCACTTTGCAAAAAGGAATTGTTTTAAAATATTTTAAGCCATCGCGTAAGAGGGGTGCGGATACGCTCAGGCGCCGCCAGCCACAGTCGCAAGAAACGAAAAGCCGTGAGCCGAAATGGGTAATCGATTGTGGTAGCACATGTCATACGCTCTCACGCTACTGATGCCACAGCTATTCCAGGCGCTCCACCAGGTCGACTTCTCTACACTGATCCCCTACCACTGCTGTCGCTCCCATGAGGTGTAAAGCGGGCGAGTTTGCAACTTCTTTAGTGGATCGCCAAACTGTCTTTTCTGCGCAAATTACAAACATAAATTTATGTACACCGGTGTCCCACTTATTAAGCATCGGTGCCCTGGAACCAACGTGGCCGTCACAGGGCTCTAGCGATGTGCTCACGGAGCTGGCGTTCCATTCGAGTACCGGCTGTTCCCGTCCCTTCTGCAAGCATATTGGCACACGAGACCTTTTTGGAGTTTGCTATACCGGTTTTACTTGTTGCCTGCTGACACCATGCTTCCAGCTGACTGCCAGTCTTCTGATACGATGCGATGCCCGTTCTCCTATTTTATTTCAGCTCTGCCCTTCACTATTCCTTCATCTTCATTTAAATTCGTTATACTCGCACTAAAACGTACACGTATATCCTTGTGAAACGTTTGTAGCCGGCGTCATCCTTACATGCGTAGGTGGAGGCGTCTAAATATGACGCCGAACGCACCTACCTCCTGTTAAATCCGCCTATACTCGCCGCGCGCGGCATACGCCAGTTTTACGGAATTCCCTGACTTTGCTCACGAAAGGGACACTTTCTCTGTAACTGCTGACGTCTTCCGAATTAATTGTTTATGTTTCGTTGACGACTCATTTTCGCACTTCTGAAGCAAAATAATTGTGTTTTGCGATCAAACTTTAGTTTCTGTTAACGATTTCGTGCATAATATGTCTCCACTGAGAATTATCTTTTAAGAATACAGAAATTTGTCCTATTAACATTTTACCTCAGAAGTACAGCTCATGTCGGGTACCCGGAAAAGTTTTGAGCCATATATCTGTGTCAAATTATTGCAGAATGCTTTTGTACTAAGGCAAAATAGCAAAAACAAAAGACAAGAAACGCATTTAATTAGTGTCTTCGGGATGATTTGGTATTTTTCCACCAAGTCTAAGATGTAAAATGTACCATGGTACCTGTGTACCATGGTAAACAGGCTGATGATGATGAATGCCCTCATCATCATCATCATCATCCTGCGTATAAATACACTACATAAGGCAAAGGTCTATCCCACAATTCGCCAGTTAACCAGCTCCTGTGCAGACCGCTGCCACATATATGCGGTTTCCGTTCAATAGAGTGAACATCCATCTACCATCCATCTAAAGGGCAACTCCGGCGGTTTTTTCACCATGTTCTGATAGCGATGTTTTCGAATAGTACTGATAGTCCTGTTGCAGCCAGGGTGGTTCAATTTACTCAGAAACGCACCAATAATATTAAATAACCGACCGAAAGGCGTGTTCAAACCGAAACCGAAACGGGTAGAAGCTCCTTGCAGTGTATGCGATGACGTCACAACCTTCTCGCGTTCAGAAATATTGAGAAAAATGACAGTGGCGAGATCATCCGACGATGCATTGAGTTACGCCAGCTTTTCTGAACTTCACTGCGACGATTTGAACGCTGAAGTACTGCCGTTTTGCTTTTGATGTCCCGCAGGCTCGGGTAGGCAGCGTTGAAGGTGATGACGTCAAAAACACAGGGTGGCCCGCAGGGGAATCCGCTAAAAAAATTTTAAATTCGTTTCCAGGAAAACTAAATGACTTGCAATCGCCTGGTTTGGCATATATTATTACAGTGCCGAGGAGAATACATACTGAAAATTTCATTAAGATCAGTGGACACTGAAAAATCGCCGGAGTTGCCCTTTAACACCAAAATAACTGACGAAGCGGTAGTGTTTGTTCCTAGTGGTGTCATTTATTGGAAAAAGAACAGACGATTTCCGAATTTATTGGAAACCAAACTGCAAATTCCCTCGTGCATATAGTGAAACAGTACTTGGCTCGCATGTTCACGGGAGACCCCGCCCCGCGACTGACCGGCACCGTCACCTATGCTCAAAAAGTGTTCCGGCGACCCTTCAAAGACAAGAGGCCGAATTCACGCAATTTCTCTTTCGTAGGTGTTTCTGGCGATTGGTGCAATGACTCATCTGATAATACAGGTACGTACAGCTTCAACATTAACTGAGAGATTCCCGTACGATTTTGTTTTTCTTTTGCTTTTTGTCGTAAGATGTTTTTGTGAATTCGACCTCTGTGGGCGTCATGCTTCAAGGGACAGAAAGGTGTCAGTGCGACATCATTCACATCGTGTTATGTTTTCTTTCTCCGTTTTCCTGACGTCCTGTTTTGTCTTTTCCCCTATGCGAGTGGTTCAACGCAGTTGTGGTCTTCCCTACCTTCCCCGAGAAATGGGTCCTTTGTGTAGTTTCGTCTGCGAAAATCTGCAGCCTATGCTCACAGGCCGATACGTTTCAAGTAAGTTTGGTAGCAGCGAGTAAAAACAGATTATTTCTATAGCAAAGTACTCACTAGTGGAACGTGACGGCGTCGATGCTCTTGTACGCGTCCTCGATAAAGCTGTTGTGAAAGAGAGAAAGAGAGAGACAATTACTTTTCTTGCGATGGTTGAGCAAATCCTCAGTTCTTGCTTGTCTGTATAAACTGCAAAGCTGTCGCAAGCAACAGGGCGAACATTGTGTTCAAAATGCAAGCGATCTTACTATCGCCCATTAGTGCTTTCAGGTAAGGTCCGTATAGCTTCATTTAATTTGCAGCTGCCTTGGCTTGCCCGGGCGTTACAGTGTCGAAATTAAAAGACTTCAACGCAAAGGTGGGCCTTACGCATGCATTGCAAGAGAAACTTACAAAATTTATCCTCTATCGATCGTTCGTAATATTAAAGTTGGTCGCTTCCAAAGAATAATGTAAATGACGTCAAAAAGTGAATACGCAAAGACTAGTGGAAAGGACGTCCGGACGTGAATGCGCACATCTACAACATTTGATAAGGTGTAAGATATAGAGCTCTTTCCTTACTCTATTATGGTTGCCTATTATATATATTGCTTGACGAACACTTTGACGTTACTGGTTTCAAACTGAAAGTTAAGCATTATGCCAAAGTTTTTTTTTTGTAATCGCTTATTAGGAATCTGCTAACAGCGTTACGTTTATCGCAAGAGAAATCTAAATCTCCTATTACACTTCGCCTACCATAAATAATAACAGACCTTTAACGTTGTATCTGGCGGATCATAGACTCACAATGCTACGCGGTGAAACAGGGAAGAGTGCTGGCTATGCAGCTCTATGATTAAGGAAATACTGGAAATTAGACTACAGCAGTTTTCTTCACATGTCCTTGGTCACTTCTGAAGTTCGCACCTTTTACTGACCATTTCTAGGAGTTCACTTGTCTCCCGGCATTATCAGTCACACGAATGGCGAGTACCCTTTTCAACTGCGAAAGCCGTGTCACCGATCCCGAGCACGGGACGCAATCGCCGGAAAAGATCCGAAGAAGCGACGTGTCAGCTCCCGGAAATGATCTCACCAAAGCTTGGACAGTTACATTTTAGTCCTCTGCGGCGCACTAGCAAAACGCCAGCAGTGGTTCAAAGACCGAGTCAGAGGGAAGGGTGATCAAACAAAACAAATATATTCTCATCAATCAGGCAGTTACACAAAACGTGGGCAAACTCGGCTCTTCGCAATACAAACACAGATGGGTTACGCATTACATGAAACCAACAACAAAGTACAAGCTCATTCAATGCAACAAAGAATAAAGCAGAAAAGAGTCCTGTTCATTAATGTCACTCGAGGTGCCCTGTCAAATAGAAGCTTGCAGGAAGGGCTCGTCGGCTGGCTCGCAGAGCAGCGTCGGTTCATGTCTTCTTGCTTCTTCTCGCTGAGTCACATACGACTATACGACTGCTACTCACGGCCCGTGATCGACCCTTTATATCGCCTTGGGAAGCCGTTCTCGAAGTTTCGGTGCGGGCCGCATGATACAAGCGCGCGCAAGTTTGAGCGAACCTTCTCGCCTTTTGTAGGTCCTTCGCCTCTTGGGTGGCGCCTTTTTCTCCATCACATGACGCGAAGAGCATCAGTACGCGCTCTCCGCCTCCCCTATGCTCCTCTGCCTGACTCGCGGTCTCGCTCGCCGCGATGAGATGACTCACTGAGGCGTTCTACAAAATTCTCCCTCCTACAAGATTCCGGCCAGGGTCAGCGCGGCATTGGACACCTCTTCCGCGCGCGCCGCTTTTCCTTTCTGTTTTTTCGGCTTTCCCTTCAACTTGACGTCGGGTTCGTCAAAGACATGGCCCCTATTTTGTGACAAGCTGATCCATTCGAACACTGGTCACGACACCTTCGTATAGTTTACCCTTGCTGACTTCTGATTACTTGCCCATTATTACCCTCACCACCAGCATAATTTATATTGGTTACTATGGTACGAAATTAGTCTCTAGTCCATCCTGCCTTGCATGAGCTGACTCCTCATTCCTGCTTTATTTTCTTAACCCTACCACGCAATGCTCGGTGACAACAGGCGCATTTTTAGTTCTGGCAAAAGGCACTTCATTATTCATATAGACAACCACTTATGTATTCCTTTGTACGACAGCCGATGCCCATGTCTTTCCACAACAGTACGAGTATGCCGGCTACCTTTTGCTACGTAATACACAACATTATATCCTTTTCTCTAAACGTTTTCACTATCACTTTTCCTTGCATCATTTGCTGTACACTGATCTCATTATTGAAGCTAAGTGTAACTTATATACGAATTCCGCTCATCGCGGAATGCGCGAAGAGTCACCAAACTCAAAGCAACGCGATCTATAAGCAACTTGAATTAATCGGTTGGAGTATCCATTAGATGTGGACCCTCGGAGGAGATTGAAAGACCCGTTCGCAATACCCTCTTTGCATTTAAAGCCGCACGAGCCCGGAGGCTATACATGAGGCAGGCCAGCGCACATGCTCTACAAGATTAAATCGCAGTTCGTGGTGTAACTGCTGCGTGCTATGTCTGAAAGTGCGCAAGAACGCGAAAGTCAGGTTTTTTAGATGCGGAGCACCTCTTGCTCGCGAGTATGTCACGCGTCCGGCGTCCGCACTCACACTACGCATGCGCGACTCTCCTCTCCCTTCCCTCTCTCCAACAGCTGCTGCAATAAAGTGGGTAGAGTGAGCGCACGCGTGGTGTCCGTCCGCACTCACACTGCGCATGCGCGACTCTCCTCTCCCTTCCCTCTCTCCAACAGCGGCTGCAATAAATAAAGCGAGTAGAAAGCGCGCGCGCGCTTCGCTTCAGCATTATCTCCTCCTCCTCCGATGAAAGAAGTTGGTAGTGTTGTGTGCTGGAAGCAACAGTTCCGTCAGCGATTGGGTTGACGCAAGTACGCATCAGCATCAACCCACACTCTGACAAAGGTCGCGCGATACGTGGTAACGAACCAAGTTAACAACGCAATAACACGCAAGGTTCACCGCAAAGATAACACCGAAAACACTGCAAACCTGTAAACACCGCCATTAAACGCACCGTTGAAACTCCAACGATGCTCCGCATCACCCCATGGTCCCCTTCGGGGAGATGGTGTAATTTTAGGGGCGAAGCTCCTTAGGGTGTGGGTCGTTCCCTCCTATGTAGTAGTAGTAGTAGTAGTAGTAGTAGTAGTAGTAGTAGTAGTAGTAGTAGTAGTAGTATGTATGTATGTAGCCACCTCGCTCTCTCACTCTTCCATCTGCTGTCTTGTGAGAGAGAGAGAGACAGAGAGAGCGAAAGGCGCGCGTTGACTATGGATGATGATGATGATTGTGGTTCGGTAGGAAAGGACGCTAATTTCTGCAGCCCATGTAGGGAGCACGGCTAAGCGTCCGTGGGGGTGGGGGAAAGGGACTGAAAGAGATAGAGAGGAGAGAAAGGCCGTAGTGGATGGCTCTGGAAATTTAGACCACCTGGGGTTCTTTAATGTGCACTGACAACGCACAGTACACGGGCCTCTGGCATTTTCGCCTCCATCGAAAATGCGACCGCCGCGGCCGCGATCGAACCCGCGTATTTTGGTGGCAGCCGAGTACCGTAACCACTACACCACCGCGGCGGACCGACTATGGAAACGCTCTTTCTTCGATGAACGCTCTACCAGCTCGCAAAGAAGGAGAACACGCCCTCACCCGCGAGAGACAACGTTGGCGCAGGCAGCGTCTTTTGGCGAGTTTCCTGATTGAAAAAATAAATTGCCCGCCAATCCACCCTGTGAAGGTGGTTGGAAAGCGAAGCTTTTTACGCCACCCTCACGGTGACGGCGAGAGCTGCTGGGTTTTGCCTACGACGCTGTTGAGCGAGACGATTTTGTTCTTTCCGCCGAGCCTTATATTCACGCTCTTCTTCTGCCGTCTTTACTTTCCGTGGTCTACCCATAGTGGGGTAGTCTAGAAATGAACCGAAGCAGTTACTAGGCTGGAAGGGTTTCGAATGACGTCAACCCTCTTTCAAGCAGCTGCATAAGCTTTGCAACAGCTGCAATCTAATCTTACGGACCGCGCCGAGCCTGTTTCCGTTGTTTGCCCGCAGCCCTTATCATCCATCAAGTTGGCTCATCACTTTGAAGCTTGTTTTGAAGCTCGCTAGAAGAAGCTGCCTGCCTCAAGCTCGTCTCTCGCGGGTAAGGGCGCGTTCTCCTTCTTTGCGAGCTGGTCGAGCGTTCATCGAAGAAAGAGGGTTTCCATAGGCAACGCGCGCCTTTCGCTCTCTCTCTCTCTCTCTCTCTCACAAGACAGCAGATGGAAGAGTGAGAGAGGTAGCGCGCCGGGAGGCACGCGCCGAGCGCGAGCTTGCGTTCGTGGGGATCGTTTTTTTGCTTACAACGACGGGCACGACAGAACCCTTGGCTGGTAGAGGTACAAAGCTTCGCTTTAATACCGACTGCTCGCGCTGGAGAACCGTTCACAGGCCACACACACACACACACACACACACACACACACACACACACACACACACACACACACATATATATATATATATATATATATATATATATATATATATATATATATATATATATATATATATATATATATATAGGCACTGGATCTTGCAATGAAGTGCCGGTGGGAGATTTCACTTGTGCGTAGTTGAACCATTAGGATTCGTAGCGTGCGCGTTAACTAAATTAATCCGGAACTCGGCACGATCTACGATGAACATCCGGAGCTTCACCCACTCATCATCATTCACTCCGTGGATATGCTGTGAATTTTTTTTAGTCCGCCATCCCCTGAGCAAATTATACCTCAATTTAGTATAGAACTAGCAACACTACCGCAAGCAGTGCTCATTACGGCGAACGAGACCGACCCTTACATTCCTAAGGCGCTTGCAGATCACACATGCTTGTGAAAAGGCACAAGCAGCAAGTTAATGAAAGTTTCTTACCATTAACACGTGCGCACTTTTCAACGCCTGGTTTGACCACCGCCACCTCGCCCAAGCTTCTATCCTCACAAGTGAACGCTTCACCACGAGGCGACTGCGAGAGAGTTTAAGCGGCATTTTATTTGTATTTTCCTTAATAAAACGCCAAGGATGGCGCGCATGAGCTTTATGCTTAGTGGCGGCCGTTCTCCGAGCAGGCACTGACAGCCATCATGCTGAGGCACTATTTCTGTTATAGTGCCCCGATAGCACTTCAGCTACAGTCGTCGCGCTATTTTACTCTCGAATTAGGGTACTGCGCACATTCCGCAATGTACCCAACCACGGTGGTCTAGTTACTATGGCAGTCGGCTGCAGACCCGAAGTTAGCAGGTTCGAATCACGGTCGCGGCGGCTGCGTTTCGATGAGGACGAAATGTTGAGTCCCGCGTACTGTGCGATCTCAGCGCACGTTAAAGAACCCCAGATGGCTGAAATTTCCGGAGTCTCTCATAACCAAATCATGGTTTTGGGGCGTAAAAGCCCAGTAATTTACTGTTATTGCTCTCCGCAATGCAACGCCCGAGCAGCGCAAGCATACTGCTGGGCTCTTCTTTTAAACCTCCCGATATCCATCTGTTTATCTACGTAGCCTCGTGAATTACTGAGAACGTGAGATATATGGAGGGTACGCCGATTAGCTTAGGTTAGAACTGTTCTGTTGCACAAAGCTGCCTCCGTCTTTTCTCTGCCTTTTATGTTTCACAGAAAGCTGGCTGCAATCAATAGGGTATACCTCTAGATGCACCGCGGAATCATTCGCGGTGGCCCAGTTAAGCTGTATCTACGGTGAACAGAAATCAAGCAATCGTTCGTTTCCTTTTCTTCTACTAAGCATGCCATCTTTCACATTGCGCCTGCAAAGTAGTGTCGTCTTATTTGTATCAAAATTTTCTCCTCGTTATATCGAGGTCCGTGTGCAATGGTCCCTGTGCAAAAAGGTAAAGACGCAACACACGTACAAGAAAACACAAGAGGGACAGCATCTTCGGCGTGTTCTTTTTCTTCTTCTGCGCGTGTTGCGTCTTCACCTATTTGCACAAGATGAACAAACTAGTCCAACAACACGTGCTATGAATGGTACCCGCGCAGCTGTTGCAGCATGTATTTGGTTCTACATGCTCCAACCACGCTGCCAAGTAAGAGGGTCGAAGAAAGGGAGGTGTTGAAACTCAATCCCTCTGTGACCTGCACACACCGGCATGTCACCCACCTGTCCAGGAAGACGAGCGCGTCCGGCGATGTGTCTCCGATGTCCGGACCCACGAGGTTTCCCTTCGCCGGCCAAAAGAGGAGCAGGTGCTTCAAGGCACCGTAGTCGCGCGCCAGCTCGTCCGCGTGTACCAGGCCAGTAGCCTCCAGTTCTGCGAGTTTTGAGCGCGTGCCTCATCAATGGCCACACACATGTCAGTGCGAGTGCGGCAGGGTCAAATACATTCTAAGGAAAAGCTTTTGCCGGCAGCAGCGCCCGTAAAGTCCTATAGTGCTAGCAGAAACTGGCTACAGCCCTCTTGTTCGCGTGTTTCGTCTGTTCATGTGTTTATATAATTGAACATTCCTAAGTCAATTGGCGCTATTTTCTAGCTGAAATAATAATTTCATCTGAATGTTGATTCTCTGGTCCCGTAAAAAATGCCGATCATGTCTTTTTCCAGGCACACGTGAGGTCAGATCCTAACGGCAAAATTGGCTCTTAGGAAGCGAGAGCATGTGAGTTCATATGTTTTGCGCGTCCAACTGACATTTCTTCGTAGTTGTGAAGAGGTAACGGCGGTGGGTTACATATTCAGGTTCATTTCTAGCAAATCATTCTGTAGTATTTTGAGCGGGATAAACAGTACAGGGACCTCCGCGAGCTTGAAGTCACAACGTTGAAGTCACAACGTTGTTCACACATCATTAGCCCGATTTCATGGCGCCTCTTGTCATGCACGCAATGAGCAGGCATAAGGTTCACTGATGGCTGCAAAGTACGGAAACAGGGGAGGTTAGGAGAAGCAGGGTGCGCCCTCTGTGATTGAGCAGCAACAGGCAACAGCAACAAGAGCAGCCAGCATTTTTGCGGACAGACCTGAACTGAAAACTAGTACCCTTCTCAAAAAAGGTTTGCCGTGCTTTTCCAAGAATTGATCTTCAGGCTGTGCCTCTCATTCTTCCTTCGTATTCAGTGAATTCCGGTTAAAATATTCCCGTAACGTGGCTCTGAAGTACAGCCATGGTCATGTCGTTCTGCGAGCTCAGTTTACCTGGGGATTCGAGGAGGAAACCATGATGAACTACAACGCGCGCTTAGACAATGGCGAAGAAGGAGTCAAACGAATGCGAGCGCTTATTACCAAATGAATTTTTATTTTGTAAAAAGCGCACGTATGTACAAAAGCACACGCGCGAGTGCGCATTGCCGTTTCCTGTCCTGATGACAAAGACGAGGCGCAATCATTTGATGTCAGTCAAGGTTAAAGAAAGCGTGCATCACTAGCTACGCACCTCCTGTGCTCGCGCACGTGGTTCTCTATAAATATGTCTGCTTTTTCGAAAATAGATGTTGACTTGAAATTCAGCGTTTTTCTTCGCTTGAATCCTTAAGTCTCCGTGCTTGCCGAAGCGCGCGCTGTGTACCCCTGTCACACGAGACAACTTAAGTGCACCTTGAGAGAGTGCGCTTCGCCACTAGTGTCATTCGCACGCTGTCACACGGGAACGTTTAGTGACACTCGCTGCAAAGTGCACTTGCAGGCGAGTGCGTTCGCCGAACTCACTTCACGGAGACGCAGTGCGTAGCCGATCAGTAGCAGTAGCTTGCAAAAAAATACTATAATGCATAACGCGGCGTTCGTAGTATCTTTAAAACATTGTTTTCGTTATTAGAAATGCTGCTATGTATTAAAACGAATCATATTTCAACAAAAAAATGTTCGCTATCCTAACCCTCGGGCAGTTTGCGGCCACGTCGGCTATAGGGGAACGCCATCATTTCCAAGGCACACTTTCTCGTGTAGCAGCGCGTGAGCACTCTCTCAAAGTGCGCTTAAGCAGCATCGCGCGACAGGGTTATAACACACAATGGATCCTCATCAGTCAGAACGTTCGCAAACCTTGCTACGTTTTGAGAAGGAAGCCTGTTTTCTCGCTACATTTCCCTATACAAAAAACGCTGAAGGACGCTTAAGGTGCGCCTTTTGATAGCGGAACGCTATAGGTCCACTGGGGCCGCTTGCACCTCCTTCTGATAGAACATTACTTAAAATTAGCGCCTGCTGTTATACTGGTTGATCTATTCGAGCTTCCTCGTAACAGAGTCATGTTTTCTCGTACATTCAAATTACAGTGCGAGCTATCATTTGTGTCGGCTTTAGTTAAGCCGGTTTACAATTTTTTTCTTTCTGGCGGATCTTTAGAGCAATTCAGTTTTCTTCACTACTGCACCTGCTCCACGCCAGAGGGCTTGCTTCGTCGGATAGTCAAGGGAACGGTGGTAGCTCAGAATTGATTATTCCCGCCGTGGATGCCTACGCCGGACTTTCTTGCGACACTCGCTCATTTATGTTATCGCGTAGTAAATTTCCACCCAGGAAGGGAAATTGTCGAGAAGATGGCGACCTTGTTGTGGTGAACTTGTCCTCAGTTCCCACCTTCTCCTCCTTCCTTTTGGAGCCGAGCTCCTCCAGCTAGCGTTGCTGCTGCGAAGATGGGTGGACGGAAGCCTACCTGCTACCTGTCCGCCGTTGCGTTGTCGACTTGAAGGATGAAGACCAGCCTTTCACACAAACACAACGAGACTATATACCGGACAGACAGTACATACACACTTACAGACAGTATAGCTTCGGTTGGTAGGACCTAGGTGGAGCCATCGGTTGGTAGGGCATCGCGGTGGGACCGTCGCTCCAATTCGGCAGAGCCGACCAGTGCATAGTACCTCTCCTGCGACCTCAACCACCACCCGGACTCGTACTAGATGTCCCCTCTAGCACTATCCGCGCCCGAGCCCCGGTTGGGAGGACCTTGGTGGAACGGTCGCTTCCATTCGGCAGAGCCGACCCCAGTGCATAGCACTGCTCCTGCGACCGTAGCCACCACCCGGACTCGTGCTAGATGTCCTCTCTAGCACTATCCACTCCGTCTTCGCCAACCTTCGGGCTACCCTCCAACCTTCTGCTTACCTTCAACCTTCCAACCTCCGTTTCCAAGCTTGCTTCCAGTCTCTCCCTGCCAGGGAAAAGGGGCCACCTTATATACACCGGTTGCTCCGCCCCTGAATCCCTCACAGCCAATCACAAACGCCGAATGTCAGACGACGCACTAACAAAAGACCACCCGCGAACAATTAAAGTAGGTACGCTTGCTGCCCACAACCTGCGAACAATACCGTAGGTACGCTTGCTGCCCACAACCCGCGAACAGTAACGTAGGTACGCTTGCTGCCCACCACTCCGCGGGGGGGGGGGGCGAGGGCGCCAAACCAGCTGTACAATACATCCCACAATGGTCGCCTCCTCCCCCGCATGTTCACCACGTTCGACGTACCGCATTCTCCGTCTCATTCCGACGACCTTTACACGCGTTAAAAGCGTAGTACCCACGGGTACATATCCATCTACACTTCAAAACGCAAAGCCCGATATGCCGAAGACATAAAACTCACCTGCGCACACACCATATACCAACCAGTTTCTTTCAGAGTGGTCATGTCTGTGACTAATGTGACGCCTGCATTGCGATGACCTTATGAGTGTTATCGTTTTTCGAAACAGTTAATACCCAGTTTCTGCAATCGTGCTGGAGATTTCCTAGGGGTTATATCGCCACAGCACACCGGCATAACCCAATGGGCAGCGTAATCAAAGAATATATTTTCTAAGATGTGACACGAATTCCGACAAGTAGTTCCAACTGGCAATGCCGAGAGGTCACTTCCTTCTAATATAAATTTTATGGTACGCAGTTACAGATTATGTGCTAGGTTGCACTAAGGCCTCCTTTCGCTGCGGAAAGCAAAAGGAATAATAATAAAGATTAAAAACTTGAAAGTAAGGACTGGCTGGTGCTGATCAACATTTCACAACTCATGGAAAGTGTGACAGTAACGCAGTAAATGTGTAGAGGAAGTACCACTGCTGGCATTGTAATGTGACACTTTTTAAGACATATTCAAGTCTTTCGAAATATAAAGGACCTTTAAGTTAAGGAGCTGTCACTGTTGTGGAGTTCTACATAGATCTTGGAAAGTACAATGTCCCAAATTTTTGGGCACGGCTTACGATATCATGCGTACAGTTCATCACCCAGACCAGACGTTTTGAAATTAATGCGGGTACTCAGTGGCAAAGGACCCTTACGACAGTGCACATAGTTCTGGCGATGCTCTGATTCGGTAAGACAGAGCAAGCTAAGGCGTCACAGTGAAGTCACACTCGTATCCCCTCCTTCCCCCTTTGCAATGGCCGTTGAGAAAGGGCGCACTGAATAACTCTTGTTGACTTTTTTTTTCTTTCGAAATGCATAGGAGACCATGACAAAGAAGTAGAGAGGAGACAGCAAATCGCCTTCGAACTCCGTGGTCTTCGAACAACAATAGCAACAACACAAAGCAACGCTTAGAGCACTTCCAACTGTTTGTGAAGCTGGAAGACCAACGAAGCCGTTATGTTGGTATTTATGACACCGCACCGGTAAATTGGTTTGGAAAGGAGTCGAAGCTTAATATGGGCATCAATGGCCACATCATCGCTGATGCTACTGGGCCGCATCTTGCGTTTGCAAGTCGACCGGCACGTTATCATCTGTCCCTTGATAGCATATCGGCCCTATTTTCCTTGTTAAGTTATACTGCAAGCGACGAATCGTCGTAATCGGAAGACTTTGCACCACCCGTCGCCACGCAGCCGTTGACGGTGGTAAACTGAGGCACCACATCTTTAAAAGCGAAGATTCACGATACATGCCGCAATGCGGCGCTCCTCCAAAGGGTTTCGGAGGAAATGCGCTGCCGTAAAGTCATCGCGGCAACTTCGCGTTGCTACGCGTGCCGCACGCCGCCGATCATGGCCAAGTCTCCGTCGAACCGCAGACGTTCGCACACTGCGCACGTGCCACCGAAACCATTGTTGATAAACTGTCACCGGAATTACCGGGAAACATTCCGATGGCGGGTCGTCGCGCGTGCCTTTGGCTTCACTTGCCCGATACTCTTTGGCTGGCTCGATGGCGATGGGAGCACTCGCGCTTCTGGGCTCGCCGACGCTCCTCGTGCTGCCGGTGCTCCTCCTTGGAACGTTCGACACGCGACCTGCTTTGGACCAATGGCGAGTCCAAAGAGAAACTTAACACGTCGCTAGCGCGATCCCTTACGTCACGATACTACGGATACTAGGATGAGCTAGGTCACGCAGTGAAGAATCAAGAGGTAAGGTACTGCGACAAGAGCGGAATAATGCACGTTATTTTGCAATCCTAAGTTTGAAAATGCCGAAAACAGCTGGCATTTCATAAGGCGTCATGAGGTACCGCGACGTGTGTGACGTCGTTGCCTACGGAGACGATCTCTTGTATCCTAGCTTATAACAGAGTCGCAGTAATAAATGTAAGAATGAACGCCAACCAACAAGCTCATCTCTGCGTCTACGCTATAACAATATTAGTCCCCGATTTCGCCCAGTGACGAATAAAGCCTAATCGTAAAACAGGAAATTTACAACTATGTGCAACGGGCACGATCCAGGGCACGAGAGTTCAAAGGTGGCCGTTTTCACACTTACCACTTCCCAGCTGCCAGTGTACCTTGAGCTTCAGCAGGTCGCTGAACCGCAGCAAGCGCACGGCGTTGGATGAGTCCCATGCTCCGCTGCGCCGGTTCAGCCCGTTGAGAGTGAACAGAAGTTCCCAACCGACGGCCTTTACGAACGTGTTCAGGCGGATCCAGTCGTCGCCTGGTGACAGAAAAAGTTCCGTTACGATGACTCGTGAATCGAGCTCGTCGATACCACATAGCGTGTGAGAGCCTGCTTGCATGCAGTAAGCATGAACTCTAAGGGTCGCATTTCTATATTCCATAAGCTCCCGAGTCCCAGCAATGAAGATTTGTCCGGTATGTTGGACATCCATTCATAGCGCGACACAGCTACTGTACCAACGTTTACTTTCTAAATGTTGCTTCCGACAGTGCTGCTGGGTCCCATGCGACAACTTAGTGAGTCCGGAAAATGCCGCTGTTATTGCTGCCTTTCCCTAAGCTTAGAAAATGCGGGACTACGCTTCTTAGGGCTGACGCCTAGCCGACGCCTGAGAAGGAAGTGGGTCTTTATGCACCTTCTTATGTAATAAATTGTATATTTTTATAGGTCTGTGATACTCCACCAGATCCAATACATTGAACATTGCCCTACGCCGAAACCGCACATGAAGCAGGAACTGAAGCCACAATTGAAGCCACAATGAAGCCACAAGGGGGGCACGAATTACAGAAATTAATTAGACGTGGATCTGCTATCGCAAAAACCAATGGTCAGTGTACCTGCGGGGGCTAAGCAAGGCTTTGCATATTTAAGCAAAAGAGAAAATTTTTAAGAAGGCCATATAATACCTAACTTTTCTTGCGCTATATGAGCCACGCATAGCCAAAGATTTCATTAAAGCATCATTTTGGATGCAAATGAAGGATTTCGTCTACACCAAGCTAAGCATCACGTTCGCTCGTTCCACTATCTTCTCTGTCTTTCTTTCTCTCTCTTTCACTTCTCTACCCTAGGTCCACCATCTCTTTTTTCTCTTTCTCATTGCAAGTTCTGTTACAATCATCGCTACATCGCAATCATACGGATCCCATAAATCCATGCTCCGCTATCGTGGGTACATATATTTGTGCTTAAAATTCCAACCTTCGGACCGTGGGTACCCGGCTTCGAGTTCCGGCTCGCAATTCCGTCTCTTCTTTTCTCTGTGTGCACATCCGCTATTTAATCGACACCCTCTACACTTTGATCGATGCTGCGGATGTGAAGACATTAGTGACCTAGTGGTTGGAGCGTCCGCCACGTACGCCAGGTGCTGCGTTCAATTCCCAGTGCCGCCGGGATCTCACCGGCTTTTCTAATGGGAAGAGCAGTACCCTAATCTGGAGCTCGGTGTTGTGGGTAATCTCCCGTCTCGTGAGGGTGGCCTCTCCTTTTCGCTCTCTTCTTTCACTCCACATCCCCTGTGGGTGTTCCGATTTAGGTGTCTTGAGCCGAGAGACTGTTACCGTGCAATCCGAACCGAATTGCCTCTGAAGAGAATCTCTGTCTAACCTAACGAGGCTTATATAAAAGATTGTCTCTAAAAGAAAATCAAGGGATAGGGAAGCACCCTTAAGACGCTAACTTTCCGGGTCGACTGGTCCACCGCGTTGGTCTATTGGGTATGGTGTTCGATTGTGGACCCGAAGGACGCGGTTTCACATCAGGTCGCGTCGGTCGGATTTTCGATGCAGGCGAGAATACTAGGGGACCACGTCGCGTATGTTGTCAAGTGCACGTTAAAGAACCTCAGGTGGTAAATATTCCTGGCGCCCTCCACTACGGCTTTACTCTCCTCTCCACTCTTCCGTTCCTGCATGTGAGACTGAATAAGACCACCAGGCTCGAACTCGTGCTAGTAGTTTGGTCTTTTTTTTTTGTCTTAAAAGTAAGTGGGATTACAAGAACTGAAATTTGGGCGCGTTTGTACGACTTCATACTGGATAGAAGCACAAAGCAGAACGTGGACACGAGGAAGAACTATAGGCAAGACGAACGTTAACGAGCGCAGTATGAAAAGTGTGACTCATTTAATGGGAAATGCTCCTGCCATCCAAAGTGCTCCTAGAGTTGAGTACAAGTCAAGAAAAAACGGCGCCTCCCCGTCAAAGGACACCCCCTGCAGTCAGTGGAGCTCAAGAGAGAAATCAAAGCACGGCGCGGAGGCGATCTGCCACGACGTCACGTTGAAGAGCGGCACCATTGGCAGAAGGCAGGTCCATTGACGAGGAGGCTCCATTTTTTTTCTTGCTTGACCCGTACCGGAGTATAGACTGCTACACTCGGATATAGGTCAAGAAAAAAGCGTCTTTTGCCCGTCAAAAAGCCCCAATCCAGCCAATGGTGCCGCTCGGTCAACGTGACGTCGTGCTAGACCAGTCTCAGCTCCGCGCTCTGATTTCTCTCTGGAGCGCGGCGCGGAGGGGGTTTACCACGACGTCACATTGACCGAGCAGCACTACTGGCTGGAAGGGGGCTCTCTGACAGGCGGAAGCCGCATTTTTCTTGACCTATATCCGAGTATAACTCACGAATCTGAGCATGCGTGTCCGTGTGTACCGTGCATGACGAGGGGCCCCTTGTACTCAGGGTAGAGCACGTTGTTCTGCCAGTCGCGCACGGGGTCCGGCGCGGTGCGGTTCTTCTCACTGAACAGCAGCAGGTTGCTCGTTGTGCCTCCAACCCGGAGTAGGCTCGGTGATAGAGACCGGCACAGCGCCAGCAGACGAGGGTTTCTGCGAATGTCAATATGGTGAATGTCTCATCGCGCACTTTGTGTTTCTTTTTCTCCGATCTCTGTGCACTGATTTGTATACGCACCTTAGTTTTGCTCTGGCCGATAACAGGCAGACATTAAGCAATGTCCAAGGCCTCACGGCCACGTCTACACTCGTTCCACGAGAGAAAGCTTTTATTTGCAGTTTACACCACGCCGGTGCAAGTATATCACACGCTCTTGCAATCCGAAATAGAACAGAAGCTGAGGGTAAGATGGCGGCTTGAACTGACCATTGAAAACGATGACGAGAGAACGCTGCCAGAGCTATCGTTTCCAAAGTGGGCGCGTCTTCGGAAGGGCAGCTACTGAGCGGAATTCCCTCTTCTCAATCGTTTCAAGCGATCTCTTCAGCCGTAATACAGTGGCATTAAATTAGTTTCTTAATATTGTTGCGATTCATTGAACAATTTGTGCCCCACGTTTACAAAAAGGGTTAAAACCTCAGTTGAAAACCATTGTAATTAGAGCTTCAGTCACGTTCTGTGCTTATAAAATGTGTTCGCTCTGTATCATTTTAGATTATCTCGCTGTCCAACGAAATTCATAATAATTTTCATATATATAGAACAGCACTATAGCAAACGAGCCACCATGCGTTTTCATTTGCAGCCCATACATGAATAATCCAGCTGCACTGACGTCACGAACGCTGCTGCGGACGCTGAGTAGCATCGCAAACGTTGACGATACACCGACGCTGCTGGCGTGCCTGTCGCAAGGCTAAGCCGCTAAGCTCCACAAAACTTTTCAAGCTTTCAAAGCTTTCAAAGCCAGTAGATCGACTTGCCCAAGTTAAACTTGCTGGGCGGTTTCCTATCCAAGGCATGCCGCGTTCTTTTCAGACCCCAAATGCAAAGCATATCCATCAGTTTAGCTTGGACAAATCGACGTAGAAGCTTTGGAAGCTTGAAAAGTTCTGCGAACGTCAGCCTTCCGACGGGACGCTGCGATGCTTCTTACGTTTGATGGTGCGAAACTTGCAACGATACCAGTGTGCCGCACGACACAGCCTCGCTGGCAGCTCAGCTTCATAAATGTAGAACGGCTTTGATTCTTAAAGATAATTTCAAAGTAATAATCTAAGAATGACATTAATAAATAATGTTAAAATGTCTAATTTATTCGATCGATGAACAAATCGCAAAATACGATTTAGAACAGGGAATGTCGCAGGAGCCAACGTTTCGACAAGCGGACTTGTCTTTATTTTATTCGATGACAAATAACCTTGAATGAAGAGTGGGAGCACGGATTTTATCACATTTTCGGACTACCGCCGCCTCTCAAATTGTAACGACCAAATAAATTTTCATTTAGCAAAAATTATTTAGTCCTGAAAAGTTAACGGATCGTTCCTGGCACTTTCATCATCGGTTTTGTTCCTCAGAACGCCTCGTAACAAAAGCGTTCCCCATAAGCGTTCGCTTCGGTTTCACTTCTGAGGAAATGTATATATACAAAAGAGAAAAGTGCTGGGAATTTCGCAGAAATCGGCCAGAACGCGAGATTGAAACGTATGTTCATAGCAGTAGTTGCAACTTCACTGCACCACAATAACTACAAGAGCATAAACTTGCAGCGTCTAATGAGAAAACGACAAAATTTAAGCGCGGGGCTGTCGGCGTCTACTCATGTCGTGCTCATGCTTAGCAAGAGCAGTTTAGAACAGTGCCAGAAGATGCTAATATAACTGAAGAAAACCGGTTAAAATGGAAGCAGGTAAAGAATGGTTAAAGCAAACCAGTTTAGTATAATAAAATGAAAGATAAACACTACTGGTAATTATTCCCATGGGATCAAATAAGCAAAAATAATTCGGAAACGCCGGCGCTAAACACAAGAGAGAGACAGGAGAATCGAATCATAGCTCCGTACTTCGTACGCGGCCTTCGCTGCAGCAACTAGTCTCCTTTTTTTTTTTTTTACGACGGAGCTCTAAACCTGTAAGGTCCAAGGAAATTTAATAATAATACTTCTGGTTTGGTTATGAAAAGGGCGCTATTTTCTGCAGCCGATGTCGGGAGCACGGTTAAGCGTCCGTAGGGGTAGGGGAAAGGGAATGAAAGAGACATAAGAGGAACGCCGTAGTGGAGGTTTCCGGAAAATTTTGTCTACCTGGGGTTCTTTAATGTGCCCTGACAACGCACAATACACGGGCCTCTGGAATTTTCGCCTCCATCGAAAATGCGACCACCGCGGCCGGAATGGAACCCGCGTTTTCTGCGTTGCAGCCTGGCACCATAACTACCATATTTATATAGTGGTTTTTGTAGAGGATACGGCGCTTGTTTCTGTCTCCCATACTTGGGACACCACCGCACGGGACCAAGGAAATTTTCGCGTCGCCGTTGTAAGCTAAAAACGCCAGTTACAAAAATTGGCCGCGTATCTCCGTGCTTCGCTGCAAATGTCGTCGAAAGACGATAGTCTTCTACCGGCCGTACTACATGAGTCCCGGTTCATCTGCGGTTCGGCACGAGCTTCGGGCGTCTGTTCAGCCGCCGGGTACGCTCGCTTAGCCTCTCGGTCAGTGACAATTCGCGCATCGCGCACCTCGTCTGTTTCCTGTTGCCTCCGGGCGCGCCTCGATTCACGATCTTTCGCTAGCCGCTGGGCTCGTTGCTCTGACGTTTCCTGGGCACGCTTGAGACGACGGGCATCGGCACGCCGGCGCTTCTCCGCTGCAATCTGCTCGTCGGTCTTTTCCCTGCGTTGTCTGGGCATGTCTTGTAGAGTGTGTTCTATATCATCAAACGGCATTTATGTTTTGCCTTGCCTCAGACAGTGCCCCGTCTATGTTGAATCGGCCGCATGTGGCTGGCATTGATGAAATGGAGGCAGCGCTGCGTGAGATATGGACGCCATCTGGCCATGATATCGGGAAACGCAAGAAGCTTGCGTCGTACGCAGAGCTACTGGTAGGTGGCAGCACCGTGTCGTTTTACCGAAGCGTAGGAAACGTCCCCTTTTTCGTGCATAGCGTCGCATTTTTAGCGCATCCTGACAAGCACTAGGGTCTTTAGAATTACGCATCTATGTATTTTCTACTAAAGGAACACACCATCTAATACGTACGTATTGATGTTGCGCCTCAGATATGCGTAATTACTTTTTGGTCGACTGTGTTCACAAGTATGAACGCAGAAACCACATGTAAATGCATGAGGACAACTTAAAGAGAGAAGGAAAAAAAAGAAAAGTTCTTGCATTTTTTACGAGCCTGGTGGCGCACATGTCACCGCCCCGTTACAAAGGGGACGCTCATAGCATCCATCCATCCATCCATCCATCCATCCATCCATCCATGTGCCTTGACTCTTGTTCACCTATCTTTCTAATTTTTTAAAGTTTTTTTTCCCTCGTGACTCTTGTTTCCTTTTTTCTTATTCTTTTCATTTCATTTTTTATTTATTTTTCCCTTGTGATGTTCCCTTCTCATTTTTTTTCCTTTATTGCCGAGCCGCTTGCGCAGCGACCCGTTACAAAGGGAATGGCGCCACATCATCATCATCATGACTCTACGGCACCGCCAGACAGTGAAATATACAAGTATTGTAGAGGAGGCGCTGGTTTTAATGAATGTCTCATGTGCGTAATAACGCGATGGCGCTGCGATGCGAACAGAGCCCAATAACACTACCCCGTTCCCTTCTTACAGGGGAAGCTTAACCTCCAATTTCTTTTTCCAAACAGCCAGGGCTACGTTTATCCAGAATTTTGGGCGGGGAGGTTACCCGGTGTTGCCAGTATGCTGGGGGCTGTGAATACTAAGTCATTGATTATCTGGAAATCGTTTTATTTTCTGGGGTTGGGGGGGAAGGGGAGGATCCAACAGGGGGGTGGGGGAGAGGTGCGGCGGGGTGCGTATAAATCCCTGTAAATACCTACTATCTAGAGGCTTCAATAATCTGGTTCCTGAACATTGGTCGCTTTTGCCAACCTCCCTCTGCGGTAGCAACTGCGTGCACGCGTAATGCATAAGATGTTACCTTGAGTTTCGTTTTACTCGTTCTCCAATGGATTCGTCAAATATCTACCAATTAAGCGAACCCAAGTACCACCGAGAGAGAACTCACTCGAGGTCAAGTTCGAGCCAGTCCCACGAACGGCGGAACAGCGCAGCGTCCAGGTTGAACGAGACGAAGCGCTCGTCCACGATGTGGGCTGGCGCACCCATGTCCACGGAGAAATTGCAGACACGACGGGCACCTTGGACGAGGCCACCGGACGGCATCCACGGAGCATCCTGCATGCGAGTTGTTTGTGCATCATTTGTCCAGAGCATCACGTCGCAGCTTAAAATTTGCACTCGTCATTCGTCTTTCATATGGTCATGAAGCTTGGCAGGCCGTAGCACCCGTACGAATCTTGTCCTCATAGTGGCTAGTGCTGTTAGCGAATGATGACGACGCCAGAAGCTTGCAGAAAAAAAAAATGCTGAGCAGACATGCTATGAAACATGTGCCCCAGAAACGAACTCATTAGCAAAATATTCCTCGGGATAATTGCGCGGCCCCCAAGGGAGCAACTCCGAAATATCCGCCAAGAAATTGTTTGGTATTTTGCCACAAGTATAGCTATGTACTCTTCATCATGTGTTACTTTCACCCCATGTTTCCACTAACCATGTGATGCCCCCTCTTACACTACGCACAAATGGGGAGTCCATACGGTACAGCGGACGTAGGAAATAAATTGGCAACGTTGATTACCGAGTTCAAATTGTCCTTCACAACTTAGGAAGGCGACCTGTATTTCCTAAGAAATTAGTGCAAGAACGTTGGATTCTGCTGTTAGTTTGTGGCTGCTTTGGAGACTGCTTGAAATCATAGTTTCTGATTCTAACCCCGTGATATGGCATAGAAACTGATATATGCGAGTCATATCCGGTTCCTTTTTCATAATGAGCATTCTGGCACAAGACATTCACATTATCATATCATATATCTATCCAGAGGGTAAATACACTGTATGGATCCGCCACTGAACTCGCTAATATTGCTCGAATCCACCATCTCTCTTTTTCAGCCGGGCTCACTCATTCTCAAAATTTTCACCCCTCAACTGGACCAAGCTCACATGGACTCGGGCTCACGAATATCTCTCTCAAGCAACCTCCCTCAGACTCAGACTGACGAAAAATATGCCGGGAACAATGCTCCTCTCTGTACTGGCGATAACGTCGGTGGATAAAAGTGCAGCACCACTGTAAACTGTTGAACCGAAGCAAACCTCCGCTCCAATCCACCCTATACTCCGTTTCACCAGTTCCATGCAGCAGAGCGAAGGCTACCAGGCCAACGGAATGCCATTCTTCACACACGCAGCTGCGAGCAGCACCAGCCCACACCTTATTCCTCGTCCTTCCACAGCTGCCGCTGGCACTTCCTCCAATGGTAGATGCCATATCGCGGAAGGGCGCGTTTAACATGTGTCCGCCCTCCTGATTGGCCAAAGACGCCTGTTACTTCCACAGTGCTGCACGGCCCTGCTGGAACCGACTACAGTAACTGTATCAATTCATTGAAAGTACCTGGTAGTAGCGTGCCGCTTGCGAAGGTGGTGCCAGCACGGGCATCAGGTAGTACAGGTAAAAGGCGTAGCTGGACACGCCCAGGGCTGCCAGGCACAGCAGCAGCAGCGAGAGGTGCCCCACGGCTTGCGCCGTGCTCACGGGCGGCTCCTGCTCCTGCTGCTTGCTGGACGTCGCGGCGGGCTTGCGGCGCGCCGAGGTCTTTCGGACTCCCTTGCTCACTTCGCGGTGCGGCATGATCCAAGGCCGGCCTCTCTTCTTCTGGTCCAAGCGGTGTCCCCTCGCAATGTCCGTGCAGCCCTTGGCGGTGACGATGATTTCTGACATGACATGACACGTACCCACGGCTGGAAAAAGGACATAGAGGGATATAAAGGGATCGGCCTGCCTCGTATATCTTGATTCTAAAGAAATGAGCAACGATGACATATATGTTCACTTTCGGGTTTTCTTGTTGGTTTGTTTCTTAACTGCTCTTTCTTTTTCAATTCGGGGAGCCATACCGAAATTCATATTTTATTTGTTATATATTCAAATTAAAATTTCCACAGTAAGAGCCGTGCAGCGTTGACAAGGCTGCACACAGCTTAATAAATGGACTATACATCACTGGCACTCACACAAGCCGATAGGACCTAACTTAGTCGTTCAGAGGCGGAACAGCTAAAGCATGTGCACCGCGATGTCCGCGCAGCATTAAAGAAAAAAAGAATAACGGGGCGGGGTGTTTGTATGTGCTGTTGAATTTCGGGGAGACATCAGGTTCAACCTGATTTTCCTGAAACATATTCGAGGCGTAAGAATCGGGTACAGTCATGTTTTAGGTAAGAAACGAACAACCCTACAAATGATTACCCTGCCGGTAAGCTTTCACTATACCGGGTGTTTCAGAAAATCATCAAAACTTCTCGTTGGGCAAATTGGTTCATTCTTGAAACTTGTACGTACCAGCGTAAACAGACAAGACCGTACCTCCCTTCTTGTGGTTGTCTGTTTGCACTAGTAGCTATAAGTTCTATAAAGTGTGTCTATAAGTCTTATAAACAGGAAAAGGAGATATTTGTTACTTTTTTTCTGGAATTGCTTTGTTCATGATGGCACCGTTGGAGAAGAAACAGCGCGAACACAGGGACGACGCCACACCACAGAGCCCCGACTGTCAAGAGATATTACAGAATTTTTTTCTGTGTATTCGTATGTTATTACTTTCTATTTCTTTCTCCTTTCTTCCCCTCTCCCTCTCCCCCATTTCCTTCTCCTAAAAGAGTAGGCAGGCGTTGTGCCCCTCCCGGTGGCAGTTGTAAGCGTGCTCTAGTTCTCTCACGACCTTGTGCGTGCGCGTTTGCATGCCAAATAATAATAATAATAATAATAATAATAATAATAATAATAATAATAATAATAATAATAAATACATAAGTAGCAGCGCCTCCTCACAAGCACTACACACTTGATAAAAAAACACACAGGGTAAACGAAAAAAATGGAAATGTCATCATCCCATGATACTACGTGCGCATGGTGCGCATGGTAATTATATGCATGTCAGCAGAAAGGAATGCATTTTCTGTGTCGAAGAGTGCAATATACGGTGCACTTACACACTTATGCTTTAGCAAAGCGATGTTATGAGCCTCTATAGTTTCTCGCATCAACTTGCTATGGCTCCTTGCTAAAACGTCACATTTTTTTTTTACGGGGGCTACAGCCACAAAGCTTACAATGAATGCCAAGATGGCCTTTTACAGTACTGGTAACATTATTTTCACGTTCGCTAAGCCTGCCGTTTAAACATTTTCCTGTATGTCCTACGCAAAATATGCCACAAGGGTACACGGTATAGAACTTGCTCAACGCAAGGCAAAAATGGCGGACAGTGCTTGCTTGCCACAAAACCTCCTTGGGAGGTTTGTTCCCATGGTGGCACAAACTAGCCAGCTTATTAGGTGCGCTCAAGGCGACATTGACACTAACAAGCTGGCCAATTCGCTTCAAGTTGTGGGATAAATTGTGAATGTACGGTATACAACGATGGCATCTACAAAGTTTATTTTATCTACCCTAATCGACGTCCGCTCGGGGAATGAACGATGGTGTTAGCCAAATTTCGCTTAATCTCTTAGAAAAAGAGATTAAGTTATTGGAGGCCACTTAGGGTGCAATCCGTCGATGCCTTGTTGCGGATATCTACCACTGTTTGACATGATACGCACATTTTGTATCATGTGTTGTTCTCCTTTATATATGCTGTTTTGTTCAATAACATCTCGGTTATACTTATTATCTAACTTTAGGCTGTTATGTTGTATCCACATGTGCACCCCATGTGTTCACATGTGATGTGGTGTTAAAAAGAATATACGCGTTTCTTATCGCCAGAAGTGGGCTCCGAACCCCTATATCTTGTCTGTATCCTTATAGCTAACACTTTTGATACCAGCTCTGCTGCATTTGTCACTACCACACCCTTTCGTTTTGCACTCTCGTTGCTTCAAGGCTATGTTTACATACAGTCGCTATCTTTAGCGCTCACATTTCGCGTATTCCGCATAAACCGCGACCGTCGCACCGAGCTGGGGCTGATGACCACGATACAACTTCAGAACGGCCATAGCACACATTCTACCACCGTCACGGCATCACCAGGAGTCACAACAGTGTTCTAGAAGCTAAAGCCCCTAAAAGTTTGTAAAGTAGCGTCATGCTTTGAAGAACGCCGCTCCCTCCTTTTTTTTCCCTTTCTATGCCCTCTCCGACGCAGACGCCGCGTCGCTATTGGCCTATGGGCGTCACATGGGAGCGCGCGCTTTGCTCGTTTGTTTACATTCGCGCTCCGTTGCCATCTTTGCTCCAGCGATGCCGGCACGCTGGTAGGGAGCATGCGTTTAAAGCACGCGTGTAGCCCCTCGTGCGCGCGCAAGGTGCTCTAAAGTCGTCATCATCATCAGCAGCAGCCTGTCTACGCCCACTGCAGGGCAAAGGCTTCTCCCATGGATCTCCAATTATCCCTGTCATGTGCTAACTGGGCCCAATTTATCCCCGCAAACTTCCTTATCTCATCTGCCCACCTAATTTCCTGCCGCCCCCTGTCACGCTTGCCTTCCAAAGTATGTTTTATTGAACAAATGACGTCGATTTTGTAAGCATGGGTGGCCGCTGGTACAAATCCCGCGAATGAACACATCTTCGCGGTACTGTCCGGTAAGAGAAATGGGCTCAGAGGAAAAAGGTTGATGCACAAGTACGAGTTCCACCTGATATTGTCGACGTGATTATGCGAGATGTGCTGTCGCTCTGTCATACGATTAGCAAGGGTCGACGTTTGAACAATTCGATGTTCGCTTCAGCCGTCGCAGATATGTCAGAGTTCGTTGAACACGTTCAAGTCCCATACTCTTATATGATCTTCTTCTTAGCACTTCGCACAAAAGCAAACATGGACTGTGTGTTTCAGCAAATTTATCGAACGTCTTGCTCGTGCTTAAACTCGCGCAGTGCCATGCCTATCGCAAATCCATTCATGTACATTGACCTATGGATTGAACACGCATGATGCGTAGATGTTTGAGAATAAATTGGAAACGTGCAGCGCAGATGGTCGAGCACTAATGAAACGAATTTGTTGTTCCTGTCATTTTCAGCTCTATTGCGGCGTTATTTATCGCAATGCGAGTGTGTTGGCATGTTCGGAACCGAAATCGTCCTTTCTCCATCTTCATTTTTTCATTACTCGATGTCCGTTTGGCTCTATTCCCAATACGGCGGGGCGCATTGTCGTTGATCAGCGTAGCCGAATAAGAAAATCATAATTGGGGCTAATAAAGGTAAGAAAATCATAATTAAGCTAATACTAACTAAGACAAACCTAATTAAGCTAAGGATAAGTAAGCCAAGCCTGGCTAACTAAGCCTAATCAAAATCAAGCAACGCCTAACTAGGCTAAGACTAACTAAGTCACACATAATAATGTTAATAGTAAAGCTACGAAGTATAATCAAAGCGGGTCTAATTAAGCTAGCACTAATTAGGTTACGTATGATTAAACTAAGCAATCTTGATTTAAGTGGAAAGGTCTAAGCCAGTGCTAATTAATGCAAGCCTAATTAACTTGAGACTAATTGAACCAAGCCCAGTTGAGCTAAGGTTATACAGGCTTCCAAGTTAGAGCTAGCAAAACTATATCGAATTTCAAATGGACCACCGTCGCTATGTTAAAGGTCCCATGACACCAAAATTTCAAACGCGAGATGCTTGCGTTAATTGGTTTTCCTGCATACGAAGGCAATCTTGACCAAGTATTAGCGGCGAACGTCGCCTCTAAGTAATTTTAATATGGTTTCAAAGTAAGCGGGAATGCTCATCCGAGCTTGCAGCACCTCGCGACATCGCCACTAGTGTGACGTAGTTTGTGGGCCATCTGTGACGTTTCACTTTTGTAAGTTGATATCGTGACGTCACAGAGAGACACGGGCGCGCCGCGCTATGGCCTCCGAGCGTAGCCTCCAAGATCGGCTCTCGCAGCCAATCGCGGAGGCCACGCCAAAAGCCGTATTTTTCTGCTTCCTCTCCGTGTTGGTCGCTCAAGCGTACATTGTACACACGCTATGATGCAAAGCGAGTGTGGCGAACTGGTCTGGCGCTCGCGCTCTCCGCAACGTCACCGAATCTTGAGCTCAAGTGATCAGTGCATGCGCTCACTTCCGACAGCCGCCGCGCTAGCCCCGCGGCGCTAGTTTCTTGCAGTTTTTGGCGCGCGTTTCGAAGCTTCATTAAAGCTGAACAAAATTAACGATGCTGTGACTAATTAGACTTCGCGCTGGAGAATTTGCCACTCCATGCCGTGATTACAAGACACTGTTCTACTCATTAGAACATAAAAGTCTCCAACAAAAAAATAGCTGTCATGGGCCCTTTAAAGGGCAACCAAGGGCAACTCCGGCGGTTTTTTTCACCGCGTTCTGATATCAACGTTTTCGAATGGTACTGATAGTACTGTAGCAGCCTCTTATTTAAATAACTGACTGAAAGGCGCGTTCTAGGGATGGTAAAATCGATGAACGATTAATCGATTAAGCGCACACCGTTAGATGTCGATTGCATATCTCTACGCAAGTAGAAGGAACCCGTAGCCGCAGGCGGCCATACCCCATAGAGATAGAAATGAACTCGACCCGATCTCCGTCGCCTACACCGTCTTATTTAACCCCCAGTTTTACTTGCTTCTTGTGTAAGTGCCACATTGTAATATGCGCTGCTTATTTCTTGACTGGTTCCGTTCTTATTTCCGTTGTATTTTACTCATCAGCGAATTAAAGATTATTTGTTACCAATGGAAGAAGGAGAGACCCCCCCCCCCCCCCCCCCCCTTCGCTACTTTACGTAGTTCTAGGGGGTTTTATAGAAGCGTCACCGTGGCCATAGGCATATAGGCATAAAGTGCCTCTATATTACTATAGTATATTACAATATTATAGTACAGTGTATTATAGTATATAGTATAGTATATTACTATAGAATATTACAGGGACCTTCTTTCTTTCCTCCATGGACTTTATTCGGGCATATGGATGGATACTATGAGCGTCCCCTTTGTAACGGGGCGCTGACATGTGCGCCACCAGGCTCGTAAAAAATTAAGAACTTTTTTTTCCCTCTCTCTTTAAGTTGTCCTCGTTCATTTTAAATCTACTTCAATTAAATCGATCATACTATAGCTAAACGTAAATTCATAGCCCAGTTCTCGGCCCCTTATGGCAGAAAGTCCTTATTTTTCCCTATAATTATTTTTGTCCGTTCTCTCTGGTTTTCTGCCACAAGTATTCTAACCGTCTCTTACCTATTTCAATCGCGGGTATGTTCAGCTTTCCATTGCTCTCCCTAAAACCCAAGGCTTCATGTAGGCTCGTGTTCAAACGTACACCTGGGCGGATATTTCCGCATTCAATCAGAACATGCTCCGTCGTTTCCCAATCTTCCTCACAGCATGTGCATTTTTCTTCTTCTTTACTGAATTTCGCTTTACAAATACGCGTTCTAGGGCAGCCCGATCTCGCTTCAAACAGTAAAGCGCTTCCTCTTGAATTATCATAAAATACCGCTACCGATGGCAGCGCCTTTCTTATTGACAAAACTGAGGTGGGTTCTTCTTGCCGTGGCCTCAGAAACTTAGTACGCCTACATATTTGCAGGCATCTGTGAGGCTGCGCTCTTAACTGTGGTTCACAAACACAGCTTTAAGCTGAAAAAAAAAAGGCGTCAAGGAAACCACGTTACATAACACGTGCACAAAGAGCAGAGGTTAAAAACTAAAACTTCTAACATGTGCAGAAAATAAAAGCTGAGTCGAATCTAGCCGAGTCGATCCGTAGCCCATACATGGCGTCGTTTTCCACGTGCGTTGCAGCCGGCTGTGTCAAAAGTTCCTGCTTGTTGGTTTCGCTCTTTGTCCCATGGCGTCATTAATTAATGGCTCGAGGCCTATTCACTGCGCGGCAAAACAGACATCCGTTTCACCGACAGGGCGCCCGACTTGTCACCGTGTTTATGTCACGGCGCGCTGTGCATTGGCGTGAGTTTTTCACAGCGCCCGTTTGCTGATTGATACACGGCCCTCCTTGAAAGTCGCCTTGTGCCATCGCAACAAACTCTGCATCAACAGACTTACTATGGTCGTGTGCGCATCCTGTGGCGGTGAGGACTTCGACGAAGTCTCCGGCCTCTACTACTGTTCCGAGTGCAACACGCAGAGCCAAGATGTGCGCGTCGAACAAATGGACGATGAAGGTGCCGCACCACCTGCGCACGTCGGCCGGGCCTCTCCGCGGCAGTCGCGCAAGGAGATGGGCGACACGACTCAGGAAAAGAAGCGCTACTACCAGACCAACGAACTTTTCAACACGATCCTCGTGCGCCAAGTTGACGCGCTAGTATCGCTTGGCGCATCGCCCGGTTTGCGCGGCGTCGTGTGCCGGCTGTGGATGGACTATCTTGTCAGGCTTGAGGCCGTGAGCCGCGTTGAAGACGACGAGCGAACGCCACGCATCGGCGCTGTTAACCGCTGGAGCGACTTACGAACCGTCGAAGAGCTCGTCGGGGCGTCCGAAAAGAGCGAACGCAAGAGGAAGAAACTCCAGAAAGCGCTGTTCGGCTCGGGCGTGCGGACACGTCTCACGCCGCGCTCGTCTCGCTGTCGTAAGCAGCTGAAAAATCGGTGCGCTGTCTCTAGAGCGCGCAATCTCGATTCGGACTTCGAGGATGTATTCGAAGAAGAGGTCGCCACAGCCACGGAAGGGGAAGAGGTCTCTGACGACGATTTTGAGGACTTCAGGTCGACCGCGGCCAAGGAGTATCTCGAACGCGTGGTCAGCCGCGGCGTCAACTATCACGACAAGAAAGTCGGCCGGGATACCGAAGTCACCGTGGTAACGCTCCAACGGCTTCTGTGCATCATCTACTTAGGCGTATTGATCACGGGAGAACCCATCTTGCTGACTGATATCTTGAGGTGGGCTCGGGACGGCCACCTACCGTACCTGCACGTTATGAAGCTCCTCCCTGAGGATGCCAAGCTGTGGGGCCAACAGTGGCGAACTTTCGTGCGACTGTCCATGCCCACGATTGACGAACTCGCAGCGCAAGCGGCCCATTTGGCCCACTTCCTCGGAGTCCGGAGTGAGCTGAGACAGCCGCCGCTGTTGCCGATCGTCATGCGCCTCGTGGCAGACCTCAACCTTCCCCTGGAGTTTGTGAACGTCTGCGAGCAGGTTCTCCACATGCATCCCAACATGGTGCCCAGCTGGGACGTGCCCCCAAAAAGAGCAGCGCGCTCTGTGCCCCTTTTTTCTCCCATATGCGAAGTGCGAGCCGCAGCTCTCCTGCTCCTGTCCCTGAAGCTCACTTTTGGCTTGAATGGCAGCAGGGAGGTACAGTTGTCGCGAGCTGTCGAAGAACTGGCCAGTCGTCATCCCACAGCGAACCTGTTTGTGTGGTCCCGCTGGGAGAAACACTTGCGTTCTAGAGTCCTGTTACTGTCTTCCAGCTGCTACATCTTTGAGCCCGAGGATCTCGATGATGTAAGAGATGTGGGTGTCCTGTTTCGACATCCCGACAGTGTTCCATCTGACCGTGGCATGGTCACAAAGGCACTGAGGGAGGGTATGCAAAAGTCATTTAGAGATATGCACGGGAGGGAACTATTTTTGAAAGTGTGCCTGCGACCAGCTTTGCAATCACACCGGCCATACGGTTTTTCTCGGAAAGGATGGCAGTTTCTTCAGGTTTGAAGGCTGTGTTGGAAGAATCGTTTCATGACCAGGATGTGACGTACCTCACACGTGCCAGCGATAACATCGCATCTCTAGGAGGCTGGTCCGAGGTGTGCCAGAGAGAACCTGAGTTCGCAGATGTTCTGCACGAAGGTTGCAGCCAGTACTGGACAGTTGCACTGAAGAGGGTGTATGATATGAAGTACTCCAATCTGGTGCAGCACTCGCTTCCTAAAACTTTCCTCTATCTATTGGAGGTTATGGCGGCCATTACTCATTGCCCTCCAAAAGAACTCTACAGGGACCTAGTGCGTATTGAAGCACTGTTTGTCAGGAAACCATCTTAGTCTATCTTTCATGCTGTCCTAGTATTAAATTAAGAAACTGTTATCTCTGGATGCCTGTTATCATGCCTTGCAAAGCGCAGTTGTGGGAATGCTCTTACGGCTACTACATTGCGCCACATTTTGTTAAAGATATTACATCCATACTAATAATGAAAGAAACTGCCCAAATGCTGCCCCGTTACACGGCTGTCAAGATGGTGTGGAACGGTAGAAACTGTCCTGCGCAACCTCAGAGGCATGTAGCCAGCACTGGACAGTTCTGGTTACTACACTATACGAAGAGCAGCACCATACAAAGAGCAGCATTTCTCAAAGGTTCACTATCACCAGTTAAAGGGGTCGTGAAGCGTTTTCTGAAGATTTTGTACTAACTGCGTATTCGGGATCGTGACCCTCTAGTCAACAATATGCATTGTTCCGTTGCGTCGTGCGGGTTGATTTAGAGTGATAAAAAATGTGGTTTTGGGTTCACTGCGCACATTCCCTCAACTCAGCAGTTGACGTCATGTTAGTCGCCACGAGGCCTCCAAGATTGGCGCGCCCTTGGAGGCTATGGGAAAACAAACCATGCTGCAGCCTTGTTTCCAAATGGCAGCACCGCATGGTTTCTGTGTATTTTGTTTCTTTCTAGCCTTCAAGTAAATCTATTCCTTTAGAGCAAACGCGAGTTCACTGTACCTTTACACTTAAAAATATCTTATCGAAACGTCACCGAATAGTACCATGCCGGTCCGTAGTGTCGCATAGTCGTTTTGGGAGTGCAAGAATTTTGGGGTTTCAAACGGGCGTTATTGAATGTGCACAGAGTATTTTGCCGAAATGTTTCGGAATCTGCTTGCCAAATGCATATTGAAGCAGTGAAAATTACAACCAGGCACCTCCATATTCTTTTCATGACCCCTTTAATCAAATTCAGTGTGCACTTGTGCATTACTTAGTATGAAGATCTGTCAGTGCTGTCGCACACACTTGTCATCACTCGAGCCATTTCACATTTTCGCTGGGCCCTACATTAGTAGAGTTACAGTGTATTGCTCCCAAGGGCTGGGAGCCATGTTGTCCCAACTCCGGGTTGAAGTGCTAGCTCCTCTCAAGACATGGCTGAGGGGGTGGGCTTCTAAGAATGTGTCTTTCTTGCACTGGTGATAGGTGCAAACGAGACAAGGGCCATATCCCAGCAAAGGAAGAATAAGCAGTATAGAAATGAAGTTAATAGTGTTCCTAAAGATTTGAATAGTTTACATTGAAGAGTATGTCACAGTCATTACAGCAAAGTCATAATTTGCCTGGCACTTCGGACATGTTATAAGAATGATGAGTTGTACAGACTAGTACTGGTTAAATGCCATAGCAGCTATAGCTAAACGAATCGAATCTATAGTCTGGCAAATTTAAATGGCTGACATACATTGATCAGATGCAGAAACAATATTTCCACACTGCCGCCGCTTGCAAGTGATCCTCACTTCTGGAGAGATGAAGTCGGGGACGGTCTTCTGTGGAGACTGACACGGCTGTATGTTGGGAAGCAGCGTCAGATGCCTTATTTTCTAGGGAGCTGCTTGGCGTTCTTATCTGATCCGCAAAAGGACTACTAAATGCAGTACTGGACCACAATTACAAGCGTCCCGAGACGCTCACCGTCCAGTTGTCCTGATGCATTCTTGAAGCTTCTATGCAGTGGTTGCCGTCGTGGCTCATACTGCACTGGCGGTCACTTTCACTGGTGAACAGTTGCATTGCACAAGAAACGTTACATGTACCTTTGTGGTCTGGCATAGCTTGAAGGTGTTGCCATGCAGTTCAGGCTGTGCTGGTTGTCCCATTCTTGGCAGGGCACTTTAGTTTTGCATAAAATGAAAGCTGCAGTTTTGCAAAGCCAAGTCATGTTGACGTAAGAATAATCAAAATTCTGGCTCTGTATATATGAACATGCATGAAAAGTTGCACCTCCGTTCTTGGAGAATAAATGTGGCAGATGGACATTTTCACTTGACGCCTGCAGAAAAATCTATTGTCATAGCACGTTTTGAAACATTGTGCCAGCATGCTTCACGTTATGTAGCTTCGGTGACACCGCCCCGACACTTAGAATGTTAGTACATTCAGCAGGCCGCAGTCTGCTGCCATTGTCACCACACGGAGTTCACGTACATTTTGCATTGCTGTATATATAGCTGTGGAAGCCTTCCTTTACAATCTGCTTAGGCAATCTGCTTCTGCATTTTCTTTTTTCTTTTATATGTTTCATGGGAAACTGACATTATTGTAGAAAACAAACTTCATGCAAGGACCATACTGTTTAGTTTCTTTGAATGCCGTATATTGCTCAGTGGTTAGTGGTTTGTTTGAACCATGAATGTATCTCCATGGAGGCATATCGAGAAGTTTTCATTTGCCAATAATAGCGTTGGACATTCCCTGTTATTGCTGCTTCGTGCCTTCTCTCCTGGCAGCAGCTTTGCATATGTGTAAACAGTTAACTGTAGCATTCCCTCATGGATGCTGCTTTCAGATTACTTTGAGACTATGTTCAGAAGCGTCCTTGGGGAGTGCACTGCCTGCTGATTTGGTGAGCTGCAGAATAGGTGCATGGGCGACCTTGTTCTACAGTTCCTGAAAGGCCTTCTCGTGTACATCAGTGCAGTTTACTATGTTTTCTGCTTTTATAGACAGCTCTTCAAGCTGTCTAGAAATCTATTAACTCTAATCTATTAACTTGTTACTGCAGGGATTTTATCACAAAGTGTGATAAAGTAGGGGATATAATACTACTATGAGATGAAATCCCTGTAGTAAACGGAGTGGTGCTCTTGACGCTTCTTGGGATGTCGTGCTGTCACAATTCTGCTGAAATTTTTCCCAAACAGTTTCAATTTTTTCCTCTCCCTCTCGATGTCTGAGATAATGAATCTCCTCCAAGCAGAATTCCTCTTTGCTCGGCTGATCCACTCGCCTCATTTGTTAATGAACATGGCGTGTGTAGGTCCCTGTCCCATATGGCATGAAATGAAATTGACAATGCCCTGCTATTGTTGAGGATTACTTTCTTTCAGTTTTGACTCCTATGGCAGTCCAATATTCCATTATCCCTTTGTAAAGTCCCCTTTTGAGAAGCAGTACTAAAATGAATTTTTTTGAGATAGCAAAGTACTTTGTAATATGAAAAGGCATTCAAATAAATGCAGTGGCTGCTGTTTTTGAGGTGGTTTGCAATAATCTTTCTGCTGCTCATTAAAGGCTGCATTTTAATGTTCTGTCAGCTTGCTATTTTTTTAAAACCAGTTTTGCATCTTTCTGGTGTTCTTTTATGCCTTGCTGTTTGCTGCTTTTCAGTGCACCAATGTTGCCATTTCAGTGTGTTTCTAATGCTGAACCAACATTTATTCATTCCAATAATTGATGTGGTTTTGCATGCGAAAACCATGGTATGATCATGAAGCACACCACAGTGGAAGGCTCCAGAAATTTTGACCACCTGAGCTTATTTAACATGCACTAAAAACTCTCACCTCCCTTGAACATGTGATCACCGCAGCTGCGATTAAATACATGTCTTTCAGGTCATTTATTCATTGTATTCAATATCTAAACTTGTACTATATGCGGAATAAAAGCAACAAAATGGCTTTTATGCTCTTTTACAGTGTAAGCTATTATGAGATAGCAGTTCGCTGCCGCAGCCGGTGTCCGTAACCAAAATCACACCCATTTTAGAAAAAAATAACCAGGACCGAGGAGGATTTGAACCGATGTCTCCTGCATGGCGGTCGACCAGTGAGCTATGCCTGTGCTTGAAAAATCATCGCTAAAAGACCTAAACAGGTATAAAGCCTGCAGAGGAATCCAAGAAATGTAATGTTACGTGGCAGAATAGTAATATGCCACTACGCATCGCAGAAAAGGCATTGCATAACAAGTTTGAAGAATCGTGAAAGAACAGAGGGCTGTATGCTCTGTAGCTTGCACCCATTACAGAGGCATCATCAACATCATCATTATGAAACAGTCGTCTCAACTTTTCCGTCATCATTATTACAAAGTTCTGCCTCATGAGGCAGTTTTGTCGTATCGTGCCATGCATCACGTGACAGGCGATGTGCGCAGACCTGACAGCAACCTGACATGGATCTTCGATATACCTTACCGCGCCTCCTCGCAAGGTGCGGACCGCTACTGAAGAAGTGAATTGCAGAGCTACGCGCGCGGCTGCAGCAAGGCAACGTCGGGCACAACAGACAGCTGTGCAGGGAGAAGCCCAAACCACAGAGTTACGGTGCAGGGGACACCTATGACCTGTACTTGCACTAGTTTCCCCAAGCATTTACAATGGCCTCTAAGAAGGTCACTCCTCCAGCTTATGCACACTGTCCTGCGATTCCACGCAGGCCTGGTTCATTTTTTCTTATCTTGGGAACAAGTTACAAATTATGTCCCTGGATTACCTTGGCCATTCAAATAATTGAAAGTATGCATACATTTTTGATGAACTACATAGACTAGTGAGGGTTGAGGCTGGTACATGGCACATCAGGTTTTATTGTTGGTCATTTTTTTCCATTTCACAAGCAGCAAAGCTGTTTATAACCAAGTAACGTTGTTCACAGTGTTCTTAGAAGGCAGTCCATGCACGTCTTCGTCCGCTTAGGCCAACATGTGCACGCAATATCCCCTTGGCAGGTTGTCAAACTAATCTCGAACTCGAACAGGAATCACAGCCGGAACTGAATCTGAACCTGCACCAATATTCACGGAATGTGCTTGAATCCGAACCGAACCTGAACTGAAAAAAACATCACTTATCATCAGAACAAAGCAGTTCAAGTAGGTGCCGTGATTCTCCAGCACCACCTTGTTCCTGCGATTGATCCCGGCCTTTCCCTGTGTTTGCCTTTATTGGTTTATTTATTTAACTCATATTCTTCTTACAACTGTCCCTTCTTTTTCCACTGCAGTTGAATAGCGGTGTTTGAATGTGGACCCAAAAGGTGAGTGCAAACCTGGCCGTGCGGTCACATTATGATAGAGGTAAAATTCTAAGGGCCATGCACTCTGCAATGCCAGGTGTGCTAAATAAACTCAGGTGGTCATAACTTCCGGAGTGCTCGATATGGCATGCCCTGCCTTTCTGGTCTTCCATTTCCTTTCCCTCACGACTCTAGGCCATGATGCCTACAAGGGCTACAGAAAACGGTGTTCTTTCCTTAAGCGGATTGCACTCTGTATTGTTTCCCTTCGGAATCACTTTCATAAGTTAAAGCATTTTGCCGTATTGGAGTGGAGCATGAAAATATGCATTGTTTTCACAACAAATTGAAGTTTCTGCGTGCTAAGAAAACCATTCTCTAATGAACTTGTGAAAATATACTTAGCGAAAACTGCGATGTTTACACCGGCAAGCGCTTAATGTATATGTGCTAATGAACAAGGCCAACCAACAGTCTGAGATCTGTGTTGGTTTTGCTGGATAACTCTGTGACATTTGAGTGCAGCCTTTCAGAAACTTGCAAGCAAGCAAGTATCCCCTTTATGCAACCAATTAATTCTCTGTTTCAATTTAGACAAGGCTAATCATTTGGTCATTTCTTTTTGCTTGTTTGTATTCACTTATAATTGCGAGTCTGCTGAACAAGATGTACTCCACAATATAGACAGATGTATTTGTGCCTTATAACTGCACCTTTTTTATCACTGGATGCAATGCTGGTGTGGTCCACTTGTATTAAATAATGTAGGGCATTTGATTTGTGGCCAGCAGACTCTACAAAACATTTGATTTGATTTCGTTTTACTCGCTATTGAACAGTTAGTTTTGGTAACACTGTTATCTGACGTGGCTTGAAAATTAGCCTTCAAGAATTTGTGCAATTTCTTTTACTCTATTCCTTAATGACAAGCAATAGAAAGAAAGACATGCAAGAGAGAGAGCTTAAGGATGGATGTGTAAGAGGTGTGCAAATGCTTTCCATGTAATGCGCTGCTCATAATGTAGCCTTGTTTCCCACTATGCTTGTTTAGCTATTTGCCCAAAGTTTCACTGATTTATGTGAAAACATCGCTAGCAGTTTCCGATGTGCTAGTGGGCCTTTATCAGTTTGAAAAGAAATTAAAAGAACTTGCTTATGTACGATGTGTTTGATGCAGCATGCGATTAGAAACAAAGATGAAATTAACTGGAAAATTACAAAATGTAAGTTCTGTAGGGCCAAGTCATAAATTCTTCAGTTACGTCAGTGGTCCTTGCCATTGTCCGGCTGCCTTAAATTTCTAGTGTTAAAGGTTATTGCCCTGAATTTCCTATTATGGATAACTCCACTGGGACATGTATTTTTAAATTTTCTTTTCCAGTGCTAGTGAACATCCAAACACCATCGCTTGAGCAATGCTTCTTGGAGTGTTTCAAGCAAGTGTAAATAGCGCTGTCAAGTTAAATAGTAAGTTTACTGCACCTAACCTGTTCATGAGCTGGTTCAAAGTTTCATTTGTCTGAATTGGAACTGAACTGAAGTGAAACGTGTGTGTTGAACCCGAACCTATATTTTTTTTTGGTTCGACACCCTTGCCTTTAGCACACTACCATATAATGGCAATTGTACAGCGCCCAATGTGCATCGTTGGCGCAATAAACACTGAGAAGACCTAGCCAGTTTTACATGTAACCTCAAGAAATGCATGGTCATAACCAAGAATTTGGAAAGCCTAATGAAGCATCACGATTAACCTAGCGATAAACAACGGGCCCACATATATTTCACCTACACTGGTTACTGTGTGTAGAGGGAACATAGGCGGTGATTGTTTTAATTGCGAAGCATTTCTTGGTGAACTTCAGAAACTTTGATCATATCTGTCTATCTGTCTAGCCACCTACGTCCAGTGCTCTCCTGGTCGTCTCGTTCACCTGATATACTCGAATATTTGCATGGTAGGGTACAAATGCATGATGAACATGGATGACTAATCATCACATCATTAACATGATATACTCATCATGTTTGTCACGATTACAATACTACAATCATGTGTGGCTCATACCCACTGTGATGGTCCTGCAGTATGTGGGTATGCACCACAGGTGTTTGAATTTTATACAGCATATGTCAACGAGGGCCAACTAAAATAGACATCTAACATATCATTAGAACACACTTAAAGAAAAGCACACCACTTGTAGTATAGAGGAACATAAGCACACTCGCAGCATACCAAGCAGTATAGCGCGACATCGAACCCAGGCTCCCCAAGGTGCCAAGCAAGCATGCTGCCTCTAGGCTACGGCAGCTCCTCCCACGTGATATCTATAGCAAGTAAACCCATTACACTGGCGGTTGCAACTGTGGTGCTTGCGTGATGTTGACTGCGCTTCTGATGTGTGCTAATTGCTATTATAGCAATGTAATAAATAATATATATGTTTTACTGTCACTCTGCATGCTTTTGTACAACTTTGCTCGACCCCGTAGGAGTACTTCAACAAACAACGCTTATGATACTCACATCAGCGCACTGCAGCAGGCATTTTGCCTCCACAAAAGAAAGGTCTGTGCTATGCGCTGACATGACTGCCAATTTTACGTTGTAGCATGAGCTACCATTCGGTGGCAATGATTCTGTTGACATTCTTGGTTAGTCCAATCTAAGCATACACCCACTCATGCTCTTTGCACGGAGACGTTAATCCTACGCATGCGACTTCACTTAATGTGAAACAATTTGTCGCAGGCAATGTCATTGCTGACTGCTTTGCATGAACCAACTTCCACAATGCGTGAGATCATCAGGACCTTTTCTTTTCCTTTTTATTATGCCGGAATATGTAGTGTCAGTAAATAATTGCGAGCCTGAATCACTGGCACTGACAGCACATGTAATGCCGTGTTTAGGTTTCCCAGTCGTTCGTGGGAGCTATACCAGACTGTACTTTTGAGCTTCCGTGTTCCACTATCCACCTTTCGTTGTTGCAGTAACTATCTTGGGTTTCACATCGAGAGGCACCCCGTAATTGTGAGAGGTGCGGTTCATAGTTCCAGAGAAAATCGTCAGTCACATTTACTCATAGTAAAACCTGCTCAACAAGGACGACGACTTTCAGGCAGCATGCATTCTTTTGTTGCTGTCATGCCACCCGTTAGCTGGGTCAGCCAGTGTGTTATGTTCCATTGACCCAACAGTGTTTCACGTTAACCACTGGTAATACTTTCATGTAAAGAACACGCAATGTAATGGTGCTGTCTCACTCGGCACTTTACCAGTCTTTCATTTGTTACAGGGGGAACACATGTGCATGCGCAATGCACAAGAACCTTATTAAACTGAAAGTAGCACAAGGTTACCTCAATATACTGAAAATTAAGTTCATTGCTTTAACTGAGTCATGATATGGGAAATGAAACCGTTTGTTACATCAAGGCCTACATAAAAACGGGATTGGAACATTTCGTTTCTAAAGCACAGCAGTTTGGATACATGTGTGTGTGTGCTACAATCACAGAAGTGGCTAGCCACCGAGCTCCACTTGTGTCGTAGGTTAGTGAGGCTAGCTCCTGACATTGTTAAGAGTGGCAACTTGCATTACAGTTTTCATAACAGCCATCAGTCACGATAACAATAATTGTAGGGGTTTTGTGTGCCAAAACCACAATATCATTATGAGGCACACCCCATAGCGGAGGGCCGTGGAAATTTGGATCATCTGCAGGGTTCTTTGATGCACACTGATAACGCACCACGGTGCAGGCCTTTGGTATCCCCACCCCATTGAGAATGCGATTGTCACGGCCAGTACTAAACCCGCATCTTTTGGGTTAGCACACGAGTGCCGTAAACCATCAGAGCAGTGCGGCAGATGTCAACATCCACAAAGCTGTCTGGAGACGATGATACTTTCTCTTTCTTTGCCCTTACCTTAGTGAGTGTTAAATGGGCTTCAACACATCAACCCTGCTCAGTTGCGCCGTCCTTTCAGAATCCCAGGTGTAAAATAATGCCCAGCATACTGCTCTGGGAATGCACTAGCCTCAGTGTAGGGGTGTGCGAATATAAACTTTTTCGAATACTAATATCCAGCTTCGAATGTCAAAACACAAATGCACCCTTAGTAGTAATATTTTGTTTATATAGCTGCATAGTTAAATTAAGGAAATACTAATAAACCATCAACGCAAACACACTGTCTAGACTAGCCTGTCGTATTGTAACTGCACTGGTAAACTATCGCAGTGCAAGACGAGCGATAACAAATACTAAAGGCCAATCACAAAGAGATATTAGTTCAACATGGTGAACCCACTGCAAACACATTCAGAAAAGATCCTGCACAGGGATGTGGCTGCGAATGTCAGGACAGCACTTTTTGATTGCCTTTTAAAAGGGCACAGTATACCCATGCAACAGCGCTGCCGAGCACGTGGTCGAAGATGTTTATGTACAGGGGTACAGGGCACGCAAGAACTCTGGGGCACATTCGTCGTTGGCTGTCATCACGCCTGCGTGCACTACCTGGGCTTGTATATAGTGTGTAAGCGCGAAAGATCATTCATTTTTTCTTTTTTTTTTTCGCAACATATGAGTGGGTTGAGCATTCAATGTTTCGGAATAATTCAATCGCCTCGATTATTCGACAGCCCCGCCACGGTGGTATAGTGGCTGTGACTCGGTCGCTGCATCGAATCCCGGCTGCGGCGGCTGCATTTCGATGGAGGCGAAATGTTGAGGCCCATGTGCTGTGCGATGTCAGTGCACGTTAAAGAACCCCAGGTGGTCAAAATTTCCGGAGCCCTCCACTACGGCGTCTCTCATAATCAGAGCTGGTTTTGGGACGTTAAATCCCACATAAAATTATTCGACAATGTCGGATACCCCGTTCTCGAACGGAGTACGAAAATCGAGAACGTAATACAACCTTACCTCAAAACCTTTCGCGCTAGGCGACATCGCTTAGAAGTTTTATATCACCAGTTTAGCTCTGTCCCTTGCAGCTGTCATGCATGTGGTTACCATACAACAATAAAGGACGCGCGCGTTAAACCCTTTGACTCGACTTTCAAATCTCCCGCGCGCATAACGCGCGCGCGTTTTCTCGTAGCACCGCTAGGGCCACCATATTAATTTTGTTTTCCGAGCTGGTGCCGTTCGTGGGCCGGAGAATCTCAGCGTGCGTACGGCGTGCATTCTAATGTTTTGCTAGAGTAGCTAAGGTGACCCGCAATGTCAACTTCCCTGCGGTTAGGGTCACGGTCAACGGGCAGCCACTGCGCCGTGATCGGCTGCAAAAATAACTATCGGAGGCGGACGATCCTCGCTGCCCAACAATGCGAAGTGCACCTCCAGCCACGGCGAATCTGTATGTGCAAGATGTTCCGGCTGCACCGCTTTCCAACAGACAAGGACAGGCGCCAGCTCTGGATTGACTACATAAACAGAAAGGACTTCACGCCAAGCCAGTCATCGCGTGTATGTTCGGTACACTTCATTGGTGGTGAGCGCACGATCAACTCGGTACCCATGGTCAACCTCGGATACGAACTAAAGGTGCGTTGTCGACTAGTACTTGGGAGAGTTTCTTCGAGCACGCACGTTAAACTACGTTTGTTGTTCCGATGCAAGTATAACACGATCAGTAGTGATCCGGGCACAAACGCTTAGATCGCGACTTGCCCCCTTTGTTCAAGAACAGTGTACTTGAAGTGCGGCCAACTTTGAGGTTATACAGGTTACAGCCGATGCTGCTGCTGCTGATGATATGTGGCCAACTACCCTTTGTACCGGGTGGACGCCCTATTGGCGTCCCAGCCTAATAAAAATAAATAATAATTATAATTATACACGCAGCGAGAAAGGCACACAAGTTCAGCACTGTGAATGTATCTTGTGCCCTTGTACCACAACCTGTTTCCACAGCGCCCTTTGTGTCTGGCATAGTAGTTACCGCCGCGTTTCGAGCCACCATTTGCGCAGTCTCTCCCTGGATGTTGACGCTGCATCCACCATGTGCAAATAAAAGGGGCTTTATGTGCAAAGCGCCGACGACGCCATCTGCCGCCACGGCTCGGAAGCGTTGGTGGGTCCGGACGAGCAGTGTTCCCGCGAGCGTGTACGCGAGTGCACGGATGGATGTGTTTTCGTCGTGATTTAACGACTCTGTCGGGCTTCAGCGATGTCGAAAAATAACTGCTGCGTTGTCGGCTGCTCAAACACACACAAAAAATCGCCAGGAACGCACTTCTATAGGTTTCCGGTGCTATTTCATGAGCGAGAGCGACGGCGGCGGTGGATTGCAGCTGTACGACGCAGGAGGTAAGCAATCGCGCTTTGTTTACGGTAGTGTTAGAACCATTACCGTGTTTTTATTTCTACATTTATGTCGCTACGTCTTCAGCGAACGCTAATACGTTTACACTTGGTCGCCTCGCCTGCATTGTAGACGCTACAATTGTTGCACATCAGGTTCTCGTTACTGATACGACGCGATGCCTAGGCTCTCTTGAAAAACGAATGGCGCGAAGCGCAATGGCAGAGAATGTGGGGCAGGTGACGGCTCCTTTACAAAAGCGCCGTGGAATCGCACGTGTGCTGCACGAAATCGGCTGCATTCTACCTATTGATGGCACTGGAATGCAACCACCGGTGCAGAATGTTCGCTGTGCGCTCGCCTCAACTATATGCATATTGGCTGTAAAACATGGCACCTGTGCGCATTGAAGGCTTTTGACAGGACATTCAACCGATTCAACCTCCTTTTGAATGCCTCGTATGGAGTCATCTCCATACTACAGTAGAATCTCGATGATACGATTACGGTTGATGCGAATTTTGCGATGATACGAATTTTGATGTTGTTTTGGACGGAGTACGTTGTATAAAATGCGCCGTCATTTGGTGTTATACGAACATTTTCCCCAGCCGTTGCGGATGATACGAAATCGTGAAATGACTGCTTCATGCGAGCGACTGACTCAGATTTTTTACTGCAGATTTTTTCCGTGAGTTCCCTACGACTTTGGACTGGAAACTGGCAGCGAAAAACAGAAAAATTTTTGTTTTAGTCGACCAGTGTTCGGCCCATTCCAAAGACTGCAACTTCAGCACCGTCGCTGTTAGGTTCCTGCCCGCAAACGCCACGAGCCGTCTACAGCCGCTGGATGCGGGAATAATCCGAAATGTGAAGCACCATTTCAAGTGATTGCTTGTGCGGAGGCTTCTGGCGAAAATTGAGCGCAAGGATGAAAACTTGCGGATTAGCCTGCTTGACGCATTACATTTCTTGGCCATGTCCTGGAATAATGTGACCCAGGACACGATGGCAAACTGCTTTCGCAAGTGTGGATTTTTTGCGGAATTGGATGCGGCTCCAATGGAAGAAAACCAAGAGCCTGATGACGATTTGCACATCGAGAGTTGGGAGAACCTTGAAACTCGAGCTTTGGCGCGAGACTTTGTCATCGCGGACGATGACGTAGCGACCTGTAGGCTGCGATCCATCGAAGAATTAATTGGTCGACGAGGCAAAGGATACCGAATCTGAGAGTGATGGTGAAGACGCCGTTGAGTGTGATCTCCTACTGTCGATGTCGGAAAAGCTTGACGCTCTTGATGTACTGCGTTGCACCGTAAGCACCGGCAGCGGGAGTGAAGAAACCGCAGCATGGTTTTATTCCTTTCAGGCATCTTTTTTGAGGGACAGCGAAGTTTAAAAAGTTCAAAAGAACATCATGGACTTTTTCAGCAAGAAGTAGTTGACGCCAGTAAAGTTCTTGTTCATCTTCATGATCAGCTTTAACTTCTTTTGGCTCATGTGTATTTGGGATGATACGTATATTTTACGTGCTCCCTATGAATTCGTATCATCGAGATTCTACTCTAATAGGAAACACACTTGATGTATCCCACTAATGCTCATTCGCTTTACACAAGCTGTGTTATGAGTGGGGCCATAGGCGTGCGCACGGGAGAGGGAGGGCTGTCCTATTCGCCTAAGAGTGGGGGGGCGTAAAATCTGCCTCTTGCATTGACTTAGTGGGTCCTAGGGACGCTGGGATGATCCTTTGCCCCCCCCTTGGTGGGGAACTCTGCGCACGCCTGAGTGGAGCCGATTATGAAACTTACCTGTTTTCTTTTTTTTATTCTTGCTAGTGGTGCTAGCTACTGGTTGCTTTTTTTTTATGAAATTGCATGGACTTCAGTGAAGCACTTGGTTTTCAAGCACTATATACGACCACTTTTAGCATTTTCTTTCAAACTGTGAATATTGCAGATATGTGCTCTTTTAAGTAATTCCTTGCTTCTTCCACTTTTCTGTAACCTTATGAACATTTTAGAGAGGATGGGAGCCCCTGGGAACCCACAAAGAACTCCAGGATCTGCAGCCAGCATTTTATCAACGGCAAAAGATCAAATGATCCGAGGAGTCCAGCTTATGTGCCAACTATATTTCCAAGCGTGTATGGACGTACTAAGCATGGCACTTCCAAGAGGTACCAAAGGTAAAATTAAACTTTGCAGTATGTATTTTGTGCTGACTGACGAGGGGACGCTCAGCTAGAGAAGTAGCATAATGTTTGCTGTTTAAACAATCCTTTTGTTTATTTGCACAAAGCACTGGTACGCAAAAGTAAATGTGTGATAGCGGTGTTACACAACTCTTGCTTGTTCCTTAGTGCAACAGGACTTTTAGGCACATTGCAGAAATTTTAGGCACATTGCAGAAACAAACAGGGTGGGTCAGCTGAAATTACTGCTGCACGTGCAAGGTGCCATACATACAACGTCTGCTGTAGAGGTAATATCCAACAACTTTGTAACTCTTGATATGTTCATTTTGCTGTCTTATCTCTGTTATAATTAAATAAATTTCTTGGCTACGGGATGAGGAAATAGAAACTTGTCATTGTGCGCAAGGTGTTTGCCTAATTAGCCTTATTTGGTTTGTATGCTATGCAGGCAGAGGCTGCTCGTGAAATAGGCTCATTGTGTATACTCAATATTACGCACAAATGTACTTGTCGGTACTGCTTTTTGTTGGGTATAGGCCACCACTTACAATGTTCTCTAACATACGACATATTTCAGGTTGCGGGCACGAGAGCAAAAGGTGGACAGCATTACAGACGCGCAGGCTCTGGAAGATGTCGCGGTCGACTGCACCTCAGAGGAAGGAAAGATAAGTGTACGTACAGCTCACGTTACATATCTGTTTTTAAATGCCAATAAATATTTGTTTTTCTCCATACTAGTGAGCGAAAGCCATCAATACTACTACACCATGACTTTCGCATATATATTCATATGCATCAAACAGACAGACCTATTCTGTGGGTGCTTTGCTGATGTACTTTTGTAGCTGTAATTTTCCAGCTGCATCAGCACATTTTGTGCACGAAATGAGTGGAAATACCGAGACTGCATGACTTAAATGATAATATTGAGAAATTTATGCCTGCCACAGTTTAAAGGGCCCATGACAGCCATTTTTTTGTTGGAGACATTTATGTTCTAATGAGTAGAACAGTGTCTTGTAATCACAGCATGGAGTGGCAAATTCACCAGCGTGAAGTCTAATTAGTCGCAACATCATTAATATTGTTCAGTTTTAATGAAGCTCCGAAACGCACGCCAAAAACTGCAAGAAACTAGCGCCGCGGGGCTAGCGCGGCGGCTGTCGGAAGTGAGCGCAGGCACTGATCACGTGAGCTCAAGATTCGGTGACGTTGCCAGACCAGTTGCTGAATTCATCTGCTCGCCGCACTCGCTTTGCATCATAGCGTGTGTACAATGTACGCTTGAGCGACCAACACGAAGAGGAAGCAGAAAAATACGGTTTTTGGCGTGGACTCCACGATCGGCTGCGGCAGCCGATCTCGGAGGCCACGCTCGAAGGCCATAGCGCGGCGCGCCCGTGTCTCTCTGTGACGTCACGATATCAACTTACAAAAGTGAAACGTCACAGATGGACCACTAACCGCGTCATACTAGTGGCGATGTCGCGAGGTGCTGCAAGCTCGGATGAGCATTCCCGCTTACTTTGAAACCATATTAAAATTACTTAGAGGCGACGTTCGCCGTTAACACTCGGTCAAGGTTGCCTTCGTATGCAGGAAAACCAAATAATGCAAGCATCTCGCATTTGAAATTTTGGTGTCATGGGACCTTTAAGTTGTAAGTAATCCGCATTGCCAAGCTCTAACAAATGGCAAATGTGGCAGAGCTGCCTTCAGCTGAGTTTATTAGTTATATGCCATATTTATGATGGTATTAATATTAGACTGATAAATTTGAAATATCATTGTGCACTTATTTGTGCGTTTATTGTCTTGCGTTACGGCTGGGAGTGCCGTACAATTACATTGAAAACTCCTTGTTCTGACTTCACTTTGTTGTAGTTTCATCACTCATTACACAGGTAGAAAATATAGAGTTTTTCATATTGTTTGTATATTCTGCGGGTTGGATCACAAACGGACCCTTGTGACTGGAGAGCACAGTCTGAAACACCAAGCCTGTTCCTTTTGCTGTATGCAAGGCTGCAACGCCGAAACACAAGTAAAAGACTGCTTATTTCTTATTGCGGCACACTGCATGATTTTACTGCGGCACAAGCCTTGGATGCCTCGTCAAACACGAAAATTGACCTTCGGTGTCGTCAACATGAGTGATGCGAAAAATCGCCGTCACGTGATGATGTCATCACCTGAAATCCTCGCTTTGTACTGCCTCTGTGATTGGTCCACCTATCACGGAGCCAGTGCAAAGCCAAGTGAGGTGCATAGAGCTTGCAGTGCCTCTGATCATGGAGGCAGTGCAAAGTACATTAGGTGCACAAGACTTCTTGGAAGGGAGCATTAGAGGATCAGTACATCGACCGAAGAACATTAAGATGAGTTTGCCTTCGAGTCGTCTTAGGCAAATGCATAAGGAACACTGATTTTTTTTTTTCTCTGTCTAGATACATGCATTGAACAAATGTAATCTCATGGAAGAATACAATCCAACATGCACAATTTAATATTAAACATAGCTATTTTTCGTGGTTCAGATATTTCTTCCCGTATTTTTCAACGAAAAATACGTATGTAAGCTTTTTAAATTCCGACCCTTGCTTTTTTCTGCTTTCAGTGAAAATATCCACTATATACCTGCAAACTACGTTTGCTAGAAATGAGTACCTCATTGATCTTGTCTTTGAAGGGTTCGGACCATTGACAACTAAATTCGATTTTTATCAGGCTTTGCTTCCTATGAAAAAGACTACAAAGGATGCACAACGAATGAACTCAAGGACACTGCGTGTGACCCGATGAATGCGGTGGTGTCAACGAACAGTCCAAATTTCCAAGGCTATCAGACACTTGCTGCTTGTAGTTCAGACAAGGCCTCGGACATACTGAAATCCATTGCGGGATTATCAGTCCGAGTATTCGAAAAGCTGCGAGCAATTCTTATTGCGTCTTTCAAAGCACAGAAGACTGGAGAGGTTAGCGCTTGAAACAAGCTTCTGTTGTTTCTGACGAAGCTAAAGCTTAATCTGTCGTACTGTTCTCTTGCAGTACTTTTCGGAGTACACATGTCTACCTGCTCTATGTCTCTGTGCTTAATGTTCTCCATGAAAAATTGAGATCCCTCATATACTGGCCGTCACGATCGACCAATAGAATGATGATCCCCAAAAGCTTCCTACCGCATTATGCCGACTGTCAGGTCATTATCGACTGCACAGAAGTTCCTTTTGGGGCAGCCGGCACCATTCATGAGCGTGTCCTCATGTTTTCAAACTACAAGGGTTGCTTTACAGTAAAGTTCCTCGTGGGTGTCACGCCAAGCGGCATAATAAGCTTTCTCTCAAGACCCTATGGCGGCCATTCTACAGACTCGTTTATAACGTCAGATTGTGGAATTTTGCACCTTTTGAAACCGGGGGATCTAGTTTTGGCCGACAAAGGGTTTCCTCAAATAAGAAGCACACCTGCAGAGAATGGTATAAAATTTCAGATGCCAGCCTTTGCCCGCCCTAACCAGCCTTTCACCTGAGCAGAAGTGAACACCACATATAAAGTTGCTAGTGCAAGAATCCACGTGGAAAGGTCCATCCAGCGGATGAAAATTTATAGCATTCTGTCAAAAAAACTGTCTTCGGATCTACTTCCTCATGTGGCAAGAATAATTGACATGTATGGAGTGCTTGCAAATCTACAGATGCCAATCATCGAGGCAATGGACCGCCGCTGAGGCTGAATGCATGTTGATTTCATCGCCTATGTGGCTTCTGTACTCTTTATAATTCATACTTTAGGGGACCTCAGGAATTTCTGTGAATAATCAAATGTTGATATAGATATGACTGGGGGCAACATAATTATTGGACCTTGACATGCCAGAAACGCAATAGGATTAGGAGGGACACCATAGAGGAGGGCTCGGGAAATTTTGAGCATCTTCTGCTCTTTATGCTCCAAAATCTAAGTTCATGGGTTTCGAACAATTTTGCATCCTACGAAAATGCGGCTGCCGCAGCCTGGATTCGATCCCACGACCTTCGGGTCAGCAGTAGAGCATCATGATCACTAGAGCACTGTTGCGGGTTCGTACACACGCCTATGTATGCAGGTGGGCGTGCTTGAACATCCTATTTTGCTATCCACATATTTAAAATTGTGGATGTGGCCAATTACATATTTATGATTTGTATATAACTGAAAGGTTGAACGATGAGTTTCAATTATGGAGTATACTGTATTTTACATTCATGCAACATTAAAGAGTCTCATGTTTAGTTGTACTTTGTGGAAGTTGTGTTGCAAGTAAGACACAGCGCCTGTGTGAGTGTTTTGTTGAATGCCTTTATTTTTGCATTGCTTATTTGATTGTGACAAATAAAACGGAATGCTGCTCACTTATTGCTCACTTTGGTGTGAGGCTTTTGTTATTGCTGGGAGGAAGTGCTTGAAGTAGAATGCTTCCAGCCGTGGTACGGATGTTGCGACAAAACTCTCATCCACGGGAACTTCAACAAGAATTTGCTGTTTCTTAGAGTAAACATACAAGAAACGCTTCTTCAAGCCAAGAACATACAGAGAAACCTGAATTTGAGTGAGCTTTTTCTTACTTCCACACCTGAGTCTTTCACTATTAAGTAAGGGACACGACTGGTCTGTTCACTCAGCTCAACAATATTTTTGTCCTTGCACGTGTAAGGGCATTTGATTTCAAGTAGTGCCAAACTTGATTCCTGACACAATACCATCAGGAGTGCAGCACAACCGTGGCTGCTCGAGCATCATTGTTAGCCCACAGGTACGGACTTCACAGCACTTCTTTTTCTTGAATGACTCGACTGCTTCGGCTCCTAGGGCAGTTCCATACGCTGTGGCCGAGGACCAGAATCTGTTGTCTTTCAAAAACCCTTGGCTGCAGCAGCAGGATCCCCTCTCGATTTTAATACAGTGTGTGGCCGGCTGCTTGCAGATATGCGAATGGTACGCATGTTTCTTCAATACGCCACATTCCTTCCTGACTCCCTTGTTCTTGCTTCGATGTGAAGTAGCTTGTCGGGAGTGGCCAGCAACGTTACTCACGTAGAACTCCATTTCTAGGTCGGTGTTAGTCCAGGACTCAGTTGATCGATAAAGTTCCGAGGTTCGCATGTTTCCTGTTGTAACTGGTGGCGAGTGTGGAGGGGCTTCATCCACTTCTGCTAGAGCTCTGGGCAACAAGCTCTTCTGCTAGAGCTCGTTGCCAATAGCAGTGAGAAGTGTACACTCTTCTCCCCAAAGGTCTTCAAGCAGAGCGGCTACTGCCGTTGCATCTTGGACAGGAGGGGCTGCAGGTGGCAGTGCAACCACCTCTTCCACTTGTTTGCCGTAGAAACTATCCAGGCACGCTCCCTTTTGGTATATGCCGAGACTTTTAACTGACTGCTTCCCCCACTTCCTCGGGTCATTTGTCCGTGAACTGTGCTCTTTGGTGTTCACATATTCCACCACTGCAGCAATGTGTTTGCAGCGTCCACCCTGTCCTGCTTTACAACCGTACTTTCCATCTTCAAGCAGGAAATTGGGGACCTGTGGAAAAAAGTCCATAAAGTACTACATGTTGAGCTGCATTTATCCTACTCGCGTCATCGTTTGTTCAGTGGCCCCCGTCACTACAAACCCGCAATTAGAAGGCGAGCTTCGAACGTAACTACTCGGCTATCCAGATACGGTAGCAGAGCATGCTGGCGCTAGCAGATACGCTAGCAGAGTCACATGACATGTTTCCGCCAAAACCACTTAAAATAACACTAGTTTCCTCCGAAACCACAATAGACCCTGTAACAGCTAGCCACGCCACGGCCATGTTCTAACAAAACCACGTAAAATTACGTAACTAATCATGTGTTTGCATGTTCCCGCTGAAACCACGCACACTCGCGTAACTAATCACGTAAAACGCTCTCGCAAGAATCATTTAATTAGCGTATCTACTCACGTGCCATGTTCCTGCCAAAACAGCGTATTATCACGTAGAACTTAACGCCGTTCCTGCCAAAACAGCGTATTATCACGTAGAACTTAACGCCATTTTGTGACACTTGGTAATAGCTTGCAAAAAACCTAGCAAATACGTAGCCAAGCTGCTATGACAAGCTAGGTGACCACCAGCTCCGCAGTGACTCAGTCTCGTGCCACTAGCGCAAGCTGCCGAGATATTTTTTCACAAGTTTATCGTGCTGGTTTCAAAGTTTTACCAACGCTGACCCTTCGCGTGGCCGCACCTGTGAAATCCATGCGCCGGTGCGACAGCGCTCCCTCAAAATCTACTATATAAACATATGGCACGTAAACGAAGCTACTGTGTCGAGAAAAAATGTTGGTTCACGCATCAGCGCATGCAGGCATTAGTGATCGGAACATTATAAAGAAAGCGGTGTACTTACGATGAGCTCCACTTCGTAGGGAAGCTTGTTGACGCTTGTCTGTGGCAAACACTTGGCGCGTATGGTGACATTGTCGTCCCACACAGCTGTGACATCGGACACATGTCCACTATTATAAAGAGCGGCTCCTTTGCGCACGCTATCGCCGCAAAAGTAATTATCTGGGACGTGCACAAGCGGCAAATCGCACGCGTGCACTTCCGTCGTGCTTGCAGTGAAATGAGGCGTCTGCTACACGACCCACCAGCGGTTCAACGGCCACCGCTTTCAGTGGCGCCCCATAGGCGCTGCGCATCGCGAATAATTCCAGTTATGGTCGTAACTCTAGCGAATTGTGCAGTTATGTCTGTACCATGTAAACTGGATGTAGCTCTAGACCCTGCCTAAGGTCAACAGATTTAGAGCCTGAACAAAGTTGGAACTAAAAGATCTGTAGGAACACTTTCTTTCGATCGTTCCTTCTTCCTTGCTATCACTGATCATAGCAGGCAAAAGCAAACCAGATACACTGATTTGTGTGAGTGCTTGAAGGTGGTTAAAATAGTACAATGTGTTCATTACAAACGGGACAGCATGGGGAAAACAATCCATGCATCTCCACGAAATGAACCATGACGAGTGGGCGAAGCACTGGAGATTGTTTGGTGTTACTGTAAATCACCCGTGACCTTGCCCACTCATGCATGTAAATGAGTGACAACGCGTGTGTATGTTTACACACGCGTTGACATTTATGCTCCTGGTCTTTATGAGGTTCCTGCGCTCCCGTGTCGTAAATCGTGCCAAGTTCCGGATTACTTTTAGTTAAGGCACACGCTGTGAATCCTTATGGTTCAACTTCGCACAAGAGAAATCTCCCACCAGCACTACATTGCAGGTCAGGATCCAGTGTCTATAGGCTCCGTGCAGTCGAGCGTTGCATGTGCAACATCAGCGCCAGAATACACAGCCTGGTGGACAGAAGAAGCAAAACTGGGCAGACTGTGGCTGGGACAGTACGCAAATGCGATGCGCGTCTCCAGCTGTAACAGCAGGTCTACACCGCGCGTCCGACTTTCTTTTGTTTCCTTCGAGACGCACATTCCAAACTTGCAGCAAACTGTTCCAGAGGGCGACGCGAGCGTGCCTGTGGTTTTCTTTGTAGCACGCCTGAAAAGCAGCGAAGAAAAGCGCGTGTCGCTGTCGCCTCAGCTTCCACCAAGCGCGCGCTATAGGCGAATGCGCGTAGGTCTTATAAGTGCGCCCCAAGCGGCCGATGTCAGTGACACTGAGCCGTCCGACGAAGGCTACGTAGCGCCCTCTGGCCAGCGGACGGAGCCCATATATATACGGGGTGGCCGGTGAACGGTTTTTTAGCACGAGCAGTCGGTTTTTTCAACCAAGAAACTCTCTAGCAGATGCTGCCTGTGTCAGCGTTGTTTCTCATGAGCGAGGGCGTGTTCTCGTTCCTTGCCAGCTTGGGTCAGCTGTTGCGCATGCGCAGTGGGGGTGTGGACGGTGCAGGCTCGGCCATGAGCTGCTTTGCATCTAAAAAACATGACATACTAGAGAGACAAGATCCCTTATGTGTTGTGAGAGAGATGAGCATGAGCGCCCGCTGCAAGCTTCATTACTTGACAAATTCACGATTTACCATTTCAACAAGAATGTCATCACAAGCACCTTCCAGCAAACCCTCCCAGGAGAGGGAGTGTAACTGTGTCATGTTGTCGCGCTTGTTGTGGACATCTTTCTCAGTTTAGGAGGCCGTGATCGAGGCCATGGTCGTCACCGGCCTAGTCTCAGTCAGACAGAGTGGGACTGCCAGGTTAAGGTTCGACAGCTGCATGGAAGCGGTGCAGGCATTGACCACAGGGATAGTCTGGCTGTGTGCACACAGTCCAGCATCATGTGTTCGAGAGGATGTTTGAGAGTGCGATGTTTGAGAGCGCCATGTGTTAGAAAGTATTGGCAATTCCGCTGGTGGTGTCTGATACGTATTGCGTTTTGGAGAGTGCACCATTGCTAGTATGCTTTGGTTTGTAAGCCATGCCAGAAAGTGGCCTGTTTACGGTCTAGTTGTGGTGTTGTCCTAGATATTTCTGGAGTGATTTCTGGTAGTGTTTCAGGAGGTCAGTCTTGATTGATGTTTGGTATTGCCTGGGTTCCCTAGACGTGAACAGGCAGTTGTTGGAGGTGCCCAGTGCATTTCCCTCATGAATAACAACAAAAAAGACACTATTAAGGCCAGATGTAAAATCCTGGACTGCATAAAAGACAGTTCCGGATGATGTAGGTGTAGGGGAACCTCTGCACAAACCTTAAACTTAAAGGGTGACTTGGGCAATATTTCATTGTCCACTGATCTCAATGAAATATTCAATATATATTCTCCTCATTACTGTAACAATATATGCCAAGTCAGGCGGTTGTAAGTCATTTAGCTTTCCTGTAAATGAATTCTAAAAATTTTCAGCGGGTTCCCACGCGGGCCACTCTGCGCTATTGACATCATCACCGTCAACGTGCTTACCTAAGCCAGTGGGCCATCGAAAGCAAAGCGTTGCTACTTTAGGGCTCAAATCATCGCTGTCAGGTTCAGAAAAGCTGGCAGGACTCAATATATTGTTGGATGACCTCGCCACTCGCATTTTTCTGGTGCCAGCTCCGTATATCTGATGGCGGGAAGATTGTGACGTCCTCGCATACACTGCACGAAGCATCTACCTGTTTCGGTTTCGGTTTTAACACAACTTTCAGTTGGTTATCTAGAATCATTGGTTTGTTTCTGAGCAAACTGAACCACCTTGGCTGTTATAGGACTATCAGTAACCATTGGAAAACGTTGACATCAGAATATGGTGAAAAAACCGCCGGAGTTGCCGTTTAAAGGAGTACTGACACGATTTTGTGGCGGTGCAAAGGGGACATTTTCATTTTTTAGCCATGCATTGTTAACAATCCCTACACACCGAAGCCAGGAAACATGTGCAAGGTATTTTAGTTTGATCTTAAAGTTTTCAGTGCCCAGCATCTTCAAGCCAGCTCCAGTGCGATGGACAATACAATGAAGTATGAACGCAGTCTCTTGAAAATCGCCAATATCGGTGTCAGGGTCGTTGCACGACTGTAAAATCATCATTGTTTGCATGCCCCATGTGCAGTTGACCACAGCCGACAAAGTTGCAGCAACGCCATCATGAATTGGTGTCCACATGGGACTTAGATGTACATCCAACTGTGCTGGCATGTCACTAGGAAACAGCTCCCTCGCAATTGAAACTGAAGGTGGCCTTTAAATGGAGCCGTATAAAAAGATATTAATTGCATTGTGAGGCACTGTGATATTCTTCTTATGGTTCTCCATGCCAGTGCTTTTATTTACAGCAACAGTGCAAGAATGTCAATGATTCGTCTCAGTAATCCACAAAAGTAGGAACAGAAGGAGGAGGAAATAACTTTACTGAGTCCGGAGGAACCCCTCCCACCCACTCTTGGTTTAGTGGTCGGCAGGGGTCGCGGGCCGCACCCACGTTGGGACGGGAAGCCCGTGAGCCTCCGCCTTTTCGTGAGCCCTCTGGACGGCCCGGAGTTGTGTCTGGTGGTCGCCGCTTCGCGGCGCGTTCTTCCGAGTCTTCTTCTGTGCTCAACTCGGTGCCGCTTAACGCAGAGCATTGCCAAAGCATGTGCGATAGCGAGCAGTACGATTCGCCGCAATCCGGACAGTGTGGCTCTATGTCTGTACTAAAACTGAGAATAGTGCTGTCATTTCCTGTGTGAAAGGCATTTCCTCTGTCTTCATCACTACGGCTTATTTTTTTTTCTCTTAAACTGTGCAAAATGTTTCCACGAAAACTTTTTTCATTAACTCTGAACGTGCCTGTTCACTCTTTTACTTAGTTTGTGCATTATGTATGCCGTGTGTTTCTTTTTGGCCGCTGTGAAGCTGCCCTGTGTGTGAAGTGGCCAGGTTCCCCGCAAGCTGCCCAATGCAGCTTTTTTGCCTAGTCATCCTCTCAACGTTGTTGCAGAAAAAACTCGACTCAGTTCAATCATCGCTTGCAGGAACTGATGCGTAACAAAAACACGAGCCATGGTGGGTTGCTCCTCAGAAAAATGTTCAATGTAGGTGGTGGCAAACATTATTTAAAGCTCCAGTAAATATTTTACCTGAGCTTAGGCTACCCCTGAGTAGGTCTGTAGGTCTGATACGTACTGAGAGTTTTGGAGTTGGTATGCCTTTACTTAAAATTCATAGGAACGGTGAGCAGGCACATGCGGTCTATGCTTAAAGGGGTCATAAAAGAATGTAGAGCTGCCCGGTTGTAATTTTTACTGCTTCACTAAGTATTCAACATGCTGAATCCGAAATATTTTGGGGTAATATTCAGTGTACACTTAAAGGGCCACTAAACAGGCTCCTACTTTTTTTTAAAGCCGCCCAAACAAGCTAACTCAATCATAGAGAAGGTTGCGGCGATCACATTCTGCGAATATGACAGCGCTGTGCGCCGCACAGACGCCGTATTTCAAAAAACAATGCCCACGCTTCTTCTAGGTCGCGCTCGCATCCTAGGTGTCATCACGTTCTACCGAGAACAACCTTGCGCAGTTGTAGCTCGTTGATTGGTCGAAACCAGGTCTATTGTCAGATCCTCTGGCCATCCCACCGGCGTGAGCGCAGGAGCAACCGGAACTGCAGCCACTGCAGCGCAGGCGTCAATGATGTCAGTTGCTCACGTCATGTCAAGTGTCAAAAGTGGGAGGAGTCACGACTGCGCGCCGCGCCTACCCTCTCCTCGGCAGAGAAGGGTGGGGAGGCCAAACCGAGAAAACGAAACCGACGCAAGCGGCCACTTAAACCCGTGTAACTTCTTTATTATTGCACCTATTCGCAAAATTCTTGCGGGAGCATGTTCACATCGCACAGGAGTGCAGTTATATCTTTAAAACAAATTTTGGACCTCGGGGTTGTTTAGGGGCCCTTTAATAAAACCGCTTTGAAATCCTAGCTTTCTTGCGCTCCTGTAAGGACCATGTGACACTACAGGCCAGCATAGGTACTATATATGGATGCTTCGGTGACATCTCCTTAATATATTTAAAGCTATAAACATCTAGTTAATGTTCCTTTGCTAAAATAATTTATTTATATCAAGGCTACAAAGTAGACAGCGTTTGGGTGCCGTATGGTGCCGATTTCAGAAGCAAGGCTGCAGCGCGATTTGTTTTCCCATGGCCTCCGAGGGCTCGCCAGCCTCTGAGGGAATGTCCCATGGCCTCCGAGGGCTCGCCATCCTCTGAGGGAATGGTGACATCAACTGCAGAGTTGAGGGAACCAAAGCCCTGCGAAATAGAAACTGCATTTTTCATCACACTTACTGTACTGAGACGAACCAACAAAACGGTGTATGGTATAGATTGGAGGGCCATGATTCTGGATACACTCATCATATAAAGTTTTCGGAGAAAGTTTCACGACTCCGTTAAGTTCCGTTTGAAGGCTGTTAACACAATACAGCGGACATTGCCACCTTTGCAAAAGTTCCGGTGTTACAATGCCAGGTTAGCCAGTGTGAAATATTTTTGAAGTTGGCCTCCTACAGCATTGCTTGAAATACAGCTGCTTTAAGGGAGACAGTATACTTTTGTTAGTTTCTTCTGATGTTTTTGCACTATTTCTCTTGTCTGCAGTGTGGTGAATTGACTCACCCTGAAGTATGCTCTTCGGAACCAGAGACGGATCCTGTAAGTTGAATTGGATGTTTAAATGCGAAAATGCAGGAAAATTGCTGCACTGCCTACACACACTGATGCTTTTTCGTAGAGTTATGCTGCTACATGGTAAATTTCTGTTGCACACTGGAGGTTCTTAAGTGCCCAGTAGGGAGCGTTCTGCCGTAATAATTTTTCGAATTGGTACATTATTAGCAAAGATAAAAACGTGTCAAGTGGTGCCACAAGGGTTTCAGGAGGCGAGGGTCACTGCCACTACGACACCCTCGCTACGTGCCGATGCCTCGGGGCGAAGCAGCAAAAAGAAAGTAAGGCTAAGCGAGCACTTTGTGCCCGAAGCTGGCAGGCCCCCCTGAGGAGCGAGCCACTGGAGTGCCACATCCTGATTGGGCAGTACTGGCCTCAGTAGTGCTGGTGTGGCTAAAAAAGTACACTCATAGTACACAGGCAACACAAGTGTGTAGTGCCAGTGGCGGGATGATACCGTTGGCTGGTCCTTCAATGCTCATGATGTCAGACAGGAAAGCTAGTCGTTGCATGCCCGTTGAATAATGGCCCATGAACCGAAGCATTTGAAAACCCTTTGGGCTAAGTTGCATCGATGTTTCATGGTGCACATATTTGATACTTTGCAGTTACACACTTAATGCATAATGCTGGTATTGGTCTGCAAATGATAAGAAGCACTTGACCCTTTGATGTTTCTTCTAAGCTGCCGCACGAGGTTTTATATGTTATGTGCCAGTGTACGGTCTCGTGTGAGTGTTTTAATTTTATCGTTCGTCGTTATTCCTTGCCTTGTTAACCACTGGAATGTTGATGGCAAGTACTGATGTGTAAATTTATATTTCATCTTGATTCCAGCAGGAGTCATAGTCTACGTGCATACGTTGCATTCACATTTCCCCCGTCAGATGTGCACATTATCACTACGGGGAACACTAAAGTTTGGTGACTGCAGCATAATGCCTGTGACTTCATTTCTTTTTTCTCCTGTTTTTCTTTTGAATGCGTACTTCCATTCCATTCAGGCAGCAGAAATGCATGACATGACAAATATTTGGCTAGCCCAGCTCTCTGTTCTAAGACTCCAGATTAATTTTGACCAGTTCGTGTTCTTTAAACGGGCCAGTAAATCTAACGTCGGTGTATTTGCCTTTCACCCCACCTATGTCTGGCAGCCACTGTGGTCAGTAATCGATCCTGCACATTTGCGCGTAGAGCAGCATAATGTCATAGCCCTTAAGCCACGACGGTTGCCCATGTGTGCATTTCACATGACAGATTGAACTTACCACTGTTTTTTTTTTTCTGTGGACATTGTCCAATATCAATGGCCTGCCATCGTTTGCCATGTACATGGTGCGGTACACAATTAGCGCCTTCTCTGTGGTTACGAGTTAACGCAGTTCCTTCCACTACACTAGCCTCTCATTAATTCAGACTTGAGGGAACGCCACAGTTCTCTTTGAATTATCAGAAGCTTGAACTATAAAATGCTTGCAGAATTACGGCTCAATGCAACAGACCAGGAAATGCAGAGGTGGCCAGTTACCATGTGCATTGCTGCCTCCTAATTGTCTTTTCTTTTTTTCTGCTAGCGGTTTTGAATACCTTGATGAGTGCTGCCACGTGACTGGCTTAATTTCTGGCTGTTAAAAAATCCAACCATCTCCACAATGTGAATGATGATGAGTGGGGCGAAGCTCCAATGCTTATCGGTGAAACCGTGAAACATTCGCCCACACATAATATAAAGACTCGACACATTGTTATAGAGGTGATTGTATACACACTTCACTATGTTTATTATTTACATATCGATGCAATTATACAGTTAAACCTGGATATAACGAAATTGAGAAATTCCCGGAAAACTTCGTTATAAAGAGGATTTCGTTATATGCAGGTTCGGCACGAAAATTCGAAAAATAAACGCTTAAGTAAGCAAAACGGTTACAGATGGCAGAGCTGACCCAAAACAATTATTTTGGGCGAGAAAACATTTACAGCTGAGAACACTTATGTGACCGCTTATAGTACAGGACCGGCAATAATGCGTTTTTTTCTAACACCCCCCCCCCCCCCCCGGTTTTTTCTGACCCCCGGCATACCGCTTAATGTGCAGCCCCCCCCCCCCCTTCCCGATATGAAAGACCGGTTATAATGCGGCTGCCCGGAAATCGCGGACAGTCGAGGTAGGGAGCAGGCTTCACAAAGGAAGTGCGCCGCCCGAAAAAAGCGCAGCGAATCACCGTGGAGGAGGAAGGAGCGCGGAACGTATGAACAATGAGCGGAGGGAAGAAAAAAACGGCCGCGCCAGCACGTCGCGTGCGCGCCCTCTGAGGATAGGATTTCCAAGGCGAGGGAGAATGCTACTACGGCCGCTTGTCAGCCGCGAACACTACGCACGTGTCCACCAGTTTACCGCTGTTTGTCTCCAGTTCCTTTTTTTTTTTACCATTTCACGCACGCTGCCCTTGAATCGCCCCGCGATTTCCTGTGCACCCGATCCCTGTGTTGTCAAGGGCAAACTTCCCTTGAGGCACGCCGCCCGTGACCCCGCGAGCTAGGCCTAACAACCGCTCTCACCTCCTGTCAGGTTAGCGAAGTGCAGACTCGTGCAGCAACCAAAGAGTCGCGCACGTTGAAAAAAAAAAAAAAAAAAAAGCTCGTTTTTTTTCTTTCTCTCTTAAACCGGCGCGACTCTGTAACATCAACTGGAAAAGGAGGGTGGCGGCTTGGCAGGCTAGGCCAGCTGCAGAAAGCGGCGGGAGCAGGTTTGAAGTGAGGGGGAAAGGACACGCCCGCGGCGGGATGATCGCGGGGTCGAGGGATGCAGGCCCTCCTCATGCACGCTTGCATGCACGCACGCACACGTGCACTCACTCTCGCCTCACAGTCGCCGTGTCTTTGAGCGCGCCAAGCGCGACACCGCCGCTTCGCATTCCGTTGCGGCGGAGGAGGTGCTTCCGGTTGTTGCTCGCGCAAAAGTGACGAAATTTGGGGCAAAATCTCAGGCTGTCGGCGGAGAAAATTCGTTATTTCGAGGGGTTCTCCCGCTGCCACTTCGTTACATAGAGGTTTGAAATACATGTACTTCTATGGAGTAACGGCGGGGAATAAGAAAACTTCGTTATATCCAGGAATTCGTTATATGGAGGTTCGTTATAAGCAGGTTTAACTGTATACACTTAGATACACACAAGATGTAATCATTTACATATTGTGGCTGCGGCCAAAAACTGTCATTGGAGCACGGCGGTAGCGTTGGCACGGGACTGGTCATTGCGGATGGAGGCGATGGTGGTGAGGTTGTTGTCAAACCACAAGTGATCGCATGCCTTACAGCTGTGGCTGAACGAGAGATCGAGGAAGTCGCGCTTGAAGTGCGCGTCGGTGCCACCAACCTCGGGTAGCAACCGCTTTCGGCGCTTGGCCGCTGCTTCCCGCGCCCGCTCTGATTCGAGGTTCTCTTGCCGCCGCTTGCGTGCCACTTCTGCTGCACGGGCTCTCACTTCAGGATCTGCTTGTCGACGAGCCCGCTTTGCTTTGGCTGCGTGAGCCCTCGCCGCCGCCTCCGGATCGATGCTGGTGCTGGCTTGTGATTGCTGCCGATGCTGGCGTCTCTCTTCGGCCTCGCGAGCTCTCACCGCGGCCCTCTGGTGGTCGCCTCTTTAACTAGTGTACGCTCCCGAGTATGCAGCGGAGACGGAGGAGTACGGGTGTGTGCTGCGCTGCTGCTCAAGGCAGCGCACCGTCTAGCGGTCGACCTATGAACCATTGTACAGCTGCGTCTTTAGCGGTTGCCTCAAGAACCAGTGTACATGGCGCGACGAGGGACTTGCCCTAAGCAAGAGGGGCTTTGCCCCTAAAAATATTTGAGCATGAATGTTCACCTGGAAGGAATCAAAGCAGCCAATCTTTCTGGTGAGGATAAGCAACATCTATGAATTAATAGAATGAACTGAATAGAGCGGTTTCAATTAAGCAGCTTCAAAATGTATTGAAAACTGAGCAGGTTAAGCCAAAACTTGAAATTTGTTTGGATTAACCAAAAGTTTAGATTATCAGAGTTTGAATTATTGAGAGTATACTGTATTAACATTTTCTGTGACAGGGCGTGGTAAAGTGCACATCCTTATCAACATTAGAATTAGGACAGTTATATCTGTAAGCTACAAATGATTGCTCAGCTTGCCTTTTAATATGCAAAGTGGTAATTTTCACACCTTTGTACAAGTACTGTGGTCGTGAAACACATCATAAACTTCTTAGGGCCCTCAACCAGGTTTGGCAACGTTAAGCAGACAATCACCATGCATATGTTGTCTGATCATGATCATGTCTGCCAAGAATTCCACTGCTGTGTGCTCTCGGAAGAACTCAAGTTTCAAACTGAAAGTTGTTTACTTCTCTTGCGGCCACCCCGCTCCAACATGGAAGGGACGACATAATGCATAATGCATTGTACAGTTGGCGCGTGACATGACTGAAAAGGACATGCGGCATGCGACACCTGTAGAGAGGGCACGGTGACCTGCCAGAACCAATTGGGAGGCGGCGTTTCTGGTGGTTGTGTCCTGGGGGTGGACAGGCTGCTGCGAGCACAATGGGAAGGGGCTTTGCGCTGCAGGTGTGACGTGTTAGCAGTCACTCTTGCCTCCTAAAATGTTTTCACGTTGCTTCAAACATATTTATGTTGGCTAATATAGGACCAATTCGAAAAATACTTGCTGCAGAACGCTCCCTTTTGGTCACTTCAGAACCTCCAGTGTATAGCCTAAATTTTGCCATGTGGCCTAGTAGACACTTTGAAGTCAACCAGGAGTTAACACAGCTTAAAATAAATAAATAAATAAATGTTTGCTTTGCCACAGTGGTCTAGTGGTTATGGCACTTGACTGCTGATTTGAAGGTCACGGGATTGAATCCCTGCTGCGGCAGCTGCATTTCGGTGGAGGTTAAAGAGCCGTGTACTGTGCGATGTCAGTGCATGTTAAAAAAACCCAGGTGGTCAAGATTTCCGGAGCCTTCCGCCGCGGTGTCTCTCATAATCACAATCGTGGTTTTGAGACGTAAAATACCAGAAATCAGATTAAAAAAACTTGTTATTTGCCTTTAGCTGGGAATAGCTGCTAGTAACGGCCATATGATTGCATTGTTTTTCAGCCCTCGCAATGCCTCACAGGCTGTTCACCTTTGGATTGTCCAGCTAGAACACTACAAGGCCACATCCACTATGTAAGACAGCATTTCTACAATTTCCTAAGCATTGCCTCTCTGGAAGGGTGTGCTGCACCTCTGATGTACAGAATGTTTCAGAGCTTTCCTGTGATTCAAAACTAGGATCCAGTACTGCAGGAACACAGACAGAAATTGTAAGTTTTTGAAAGCTCCACTTGCATGCCCAACAGGAAGGTGCTTTGTACTCCAGGTGTGACCTCTTAGCAGAATACTAGGGTTAATGTCGCTTATTATGCCACATTGCCCAGTGTAGTTTAGTGTATGTTGTGACAGTCCTGATACGGAATACGTACTGTGCTTCTGAAATACTACAACGTGTTTTGCAGGTTGCCTGTGGTCCAACGGCAAAAGCCACTACTACAGGAACGCAGACGGAAATCGTAAGTTTTTTAAAGCTCCAGTTGCATGTGTACTTGGGCTGATAAGCTCCTTTGCTCATAGCATCCAGCGTAGTTTAGTATTGCAGCATATGCTACTATCAGAGTAGTGCGCCTTTATGTCTCTGTCGTTTGTTCTAATTAGACATTTGGATACTTGCAGGTATGCAGAGTGGACCACTGTACACAGGTGGCAATTGTGAACCATGCGTACGCTGTGGCAGTGCTTGTTGAGTCCCATGCTACGTAATCTCTGCATTTGACACACTGTTTTTCACTAGTGCTAAGTGTGTTGTGGAATGTCGTGAGGGAAATGTGAGAGTCACTTTCATAATTATCACGACGAACTTCCTGATATCCCTAAGGCATGGCATATTGTACAGAGAATTGTTGCTGGGGCATTAGCATCTATCATCTGCAGTGTGCAAGACACTGAACGCATTGTGCTCAAACGTCCTAACGAAATGGTGTGGCATATTTTATTCTGTTGCCATGGTCAAGAATTCAGAGAATTCAAGTGTCCTGGGGGAAACGTCAGAGCCACTTTCGCAATTATCATGGCTAACTTCCTGCTGTCCGAAAGGCAAGGCATATTGTACAGAGAATTGGTGCCTGGGATATTAGCATCTGTCATCTAGAGTGTGCAAGACACTGAACGCATTGTACCTGCATGCCCTAACAAAATGGGTGATATGTTTTATTCTGATATGTCTTATGTTTTATTCAACAAAATTATTTTTGTTGCACAGCGCAAGGTGACAATGCATTGATGACTGTGCAGACATGGGCAGACAACTATGCTGCATGCTTCCAAGTGATGTAATGTGGTTTTCATTATATGTTGCTGTCAGGAAGGAGCCAATTTCTGTTCAGTACAGTGCAAGCACCTCGCTTTGACTGGAACCGCTGCAGACAGAGTATCTAAACATGACACCTCTACTTGGAGTTCTAAGTAGAGGTGTCAGGTCGGCCGTTGTCTGACATTCGGTCAGATGAGGCCAGAACGTGGTCTGTCAGTTGAGGTGCTTGTTTTCGTACTCCATTCGAAAGACATGCATGCATTAGGTTAACCCGTTCTGTGGCCTGTTCCTTGCCCCTCTCAATCAGTACTGGCAGCTATGCCTTTAAGGCAGCACTACTGTTGTGGCTTTTCTGTTCAACAGCTCAGTGGCCGTGCTGCTCGGTGCTCTGGATTGGGGGCTTTGAGTAAGCTGAGCCTCTGGCTGCTTTTCTTGAGGTTGTTCGACACCTTAGCTGGACCTTGTGATGAAGTACTCCACCATCCAGTTAGGTGACATCATACGATAGTTGTCCTGCAGCTGTCAAGATCACTGTTGCGCCGTGGCCAAAGTTACATGCATAGGCAAGGTCTTCAAGCTAGCATGTGTATGGAGCACACACTGATAATTTTGTTCGAGAGGACTTGTCCAAGGCTTGGTCTCGGTGCAACCTATCCGGCACGGATGTCAGCCGGCAGCCTATTTGCTGTTTGGTCGGAGAACATTTGGTGGCAGTGTGCAGGGTGAGATGCTTTTGTAGCGAAAGCGCCACTGCTTGTTTTGTTGAATTCCATTGTATGACATGACACAGTGCATCGCAGTGCTTCTGTGACTCGTTTTAAACTGTGTCGCCACTTGCAAATGCCTTTGACATTCATGCATGACTGTGGCTGGAGTAATGACGTTTGCATAAAGAATGTAATAGCTGCACAAATTTTCCATTTAATAGCAGCTCCAGCTTGAATGGCTGCCAAGTTAAGAATGGGCATCCCAAAGAAGCGCATGCATGCTTGTGTGGGAGCGGAGGGTGTCACCAATCCTGAGCTGTGAGGCACGAGATGCAATTGCCAGAAAAGATCCCAAAGACTGATGTATCAATCCCCCTGAAATGATCCCACGAAAGGTTGGACAGTTAGGTTTTGGTCCCCCTCAGCTCACTAGCAAAATGCCAGCAGTGGTTCAAAGACCAAGTCAGAGCCAAGGGCGATCAAACAAAACAAATATATTCTCGCCAAACAGGCAGTTACATGAAATGTGCACAAACGCTGCTCTTCACAATACAAACAGAGCTGGGTTACAGCATTACACGGAACCAACAACAAATGCACAAGCTCATGCGCTGCAATGGAGAATAAAGCAAGAAAGAGTTCACCAAAGTCATTCGAGATGCCTTGTCACATGAAGCTTGCAGGCAGGGCTCGTCGGCTGGCTCATGGAGCAGTGCCTACCTTCTCCTCGCTGAGTCACATATGACTACGACTGTTACTGACGGCCTGTGGTAGACTCTTTATAATGCCTTCGGCAGTCGTTCCCGAAGTTTTGGTGTGGGCCACTTGATGTAAGCATGCGCATAACTGAACGAACCTTTCTTGGTAACTCTCGCAGCCTCCCCACTTGTGTGGTGCCTCTCTCTCCCTCACCTGTTGCGATGAGCATTGGTACGCGCTCTCCATCTCCCCTCTCTTTCTCCGTCTGGTTTGCATTCTCACTCGCTGCGATTAGATGACGCACTGATGCGTTCTACAAAATTCTGCCTCCTTCGAGGCTTTGGCCAGCTGTGTGACTTTGGGTGCCTCTACTGCACGCGCCACTTTTCTTTTTTTGTTGTTTCTTTGGCTTTCCCCTTAACTTGATGCTGTGTTCATTTACGAAATGGGCACTATTTTGTGACACTGCCGCCCACTTTAAGAATGTTGTGAAATTATATTTAAAAAACGCACAAAAGAGTACACAGCATAAGCTTGTGCAAGTCTTGATATCAGTCCATAGCACATAAGTCCGCATGAGAGTCCTAACACATGGCACGTTGCATCACTTTAAAGGGGAGATGCTCCTCAGAAAATTCTTTTCTTTAGTATTTGTGACAGCTCAATGAAACTTGCACCATTTATAAAGTTTGATCTCCTCTTTTCAAATCTGCTTCTACTTTCTGGGAAGCTCGTCTGGTTAATTTTGTGCACACCATGTAATTGTAAAACCGATGCATCTTTGTACAACCTTGGATGATAACAGTAAGCATAAGAAAACACTAACAAATAGCTCATATTGCTCCCAAAGAATAGAAGAATTCAATAAAGCACAGAAATATGGCACAGCATTTATGCTTTAGTCCAAGAAAATTCTAACTTTTTCGTTTCTGTTTTACCACTCTCAAGAATGAATACGCTTGTACAATGCTGTGAAAGTTGTTTCTTCGAACACAGGACATGTTAAAGTATAAGCATGCTAAATTTCATTATTACTAGACTACAGAAAGTGTGCAAACTTTAGTGCACAAACTCTAAAAATGGTAGAAATCGAAGAACTGAGAAAAATGCATTTGAAAGTTGAAAAGCCTGTTTATTGCTGTGCCAGTCATTCAATACTCATCAAATTTACGGAGCTTGGCAGCAAGGTTGTCTCAGAAGAGCTCACAATCTCAGACTGCACCAGCCCCATATGTTGCACCTTCACAGTTCCTGCGAGCTGCCTCCTCTAGGCGGGCTTTTTTTTGCTGCGTTGCGGCAATTGGCCTTAGCTTCAGCAGTTACTTCTGCTGACATACTAGAAATGTGCCTCTTGTTCATGTCTGCGCTGTGGGAGCGTAGTTGTTTTTTATCGGAGAATCCCTAGCTCCTGCAGCACCTCCTCAAAACCTGTGTGCCCCTCGTTAACCCAAAGGACAGCAATTGCTGTCACCGTCTCAACGCCAGTTTGCGTTGCAAACTTTGAGCGCAGCAGCTATATCTTGCTCTTCAGCGATTCAGCTGCATTTTACAGCGCTGAAGCAGCCTTTCTTCGGCCAATCTTTTATAGACTGGCAGCATAGCCTTCCCTTGGGAAGGGGTCAGTAAAGGAGTGTGAGGTGGTGTTGGCTGACCCCATGCCTGTGCCCACTTGTGCTTGTACCAAGACATGTCTCCATCTGGGCAAAATTTGTGGCTGCAGGCACCATCCCTCGAGCGGGAATGACAGTACGATGCCCAGACTGCACAATACATGTCACACATACTGCCTCTGTTGCTGGTGATTGCAACCTGAAAGTAGCCTCGCAGCTTGCGAATGGCTGCGTCATTCAACTTCTCGCCTCTTGGCATTTTTAGCTTCCTGAGTGCAGTCCCAAGTCTCTTTGCCATTTGAGTTGTGCAGTCTTCCTTTCGCACAGGGACACCTCCATAAATATCCAGTTCTGACACAGTAGTGTAGGCTTTACTATCCCCTTCTGAAAGAAACATAGACTGCAGAGTTGTTGCATAGAAGTCGGTCCTCTTTCATACTCTCATTGCAGCCTCGGTCTCCATTGCATGTGCTGAGCAGGTTGTATTTTTCTCACACGCTGGTGTGTGAAAGGCCTGCCAGATTTCTTCTTCCTTGTGCCTGCTGCTTGTGCCTGCTGCAGCTGAGGCAGTAGTTGGCAAGCACATCGAAGTCCAGGCATAGCCCTGTGGCGAGGGAAATAGCTGTTCCCGTACCAATATGGCTTCTGCAGCTTCTTTTCTGCCACGTTCCGTCGAACATGACAGCTACATTTGTGGATCCTGCCTTGTCCACCATCAGCTCTCTGGCTAGCGCGAGGTTTTCAGCGGCGGCTTTCGTGGCTGCTACTTTTTGCCACTGGCAGTGAAGGTCTTATGGTGCGCACGTTTCAGGGCACCAAGGATCGCGCAGAATCGCGCAAGCTGCTCATGTTCAATGCCGATCGCACGTGCTGCAACCACCAACTTGATGTTCACGGCGAAGCTGTCCCGTGCGTGCCGCAGGCGGATGGCTCCTCGCTGCCATTGCGTGACGGATATATGCAGCTGGAACTCTACGTCGACAAAATGACGGTTGTAAGACGCGCGTTATTTCCGCAGTATAGTTCCAAAAACGGTGCCAATCCTTTTCATTTTCCTGCAGATTCTTGGACAGATAGATCGCCTTGTCTGCAGCTGGGACACACCGCCCTGCTGATGAGGTTCTGCATTGCGTCATTCTCATGAGTAAATGTGCTTCCGCACTCGTCATGACGCTTATTTTCTTCGTCGAACATCCTTATCTTTCACTCGGAAGCACTTAAAAGGTTGTGGACGCTCCGAATGAAGTGCGGACAATACAAATTTGGCACATCGTCGGCACATCGTCGGCTAAGCTGCAGACGAACATCCCGTCGCCGGAACTCTCCACAAACTTCCATGGTGGAGATAGTAGCAAAAACTTCGGCGATAAGTCATCTCGTCGGTTGTCGTCTCGGCGAAAGCAGAACGAAGAAAGAATGCTTGCGTGTGGCGGCTTGACCCGGCTGCGTGTCGGAACGCTGGCAACCAATGGAAGGGCTCCAATCATACCACGTGACTTGAGCGGGCCAGTCGCGATGTGAAACATCGGCATGGAAACAACTTTATTTTTTAGTATTTTCAGCAAGAATGCGGCGCTGCCAAAGCGGGCTTTGGGAGAAGAAGGTTAGGCCTATACGTCCGCTAAATTCATAAGCAGGCAATGCAGTGCAACCAAATGCCGCGTGCGTAAAATTCGGGTAAAGTCGAGCTTTTACCAGCCACCGTGAGTGTTTTTATTGCATTTTTAGTAACTTCTAGTTGATTCGCGGCTTTGATTTTTCAATATCTGAAGGTGGACATATCAAGGCATACTGTTGGTACGCATGAGCGACAAAGGGACGAGGCGTGTTGCTAGGAGTCCCAATACCAACTAGTTGTTTTATTGCCCGGTCCACATGGTGGACTGGGACTGGTTCTCCCTTTCCTCTCCTTCTCCACACTGCCTTTGTTGTGGTGCAGAGAGAGGAAATGGAATGTCATTCTTTGACACACTGGCAGCGCCACGGTGCAGCCATGGCACATTTGGAGTTCACCACAGTACTGCTCCCTAGTGAGAGCACGAATGAAATGAAATGCCAGAGCAACTACTGGCTACAGGTCGAGGCGATCAGGCGTGTTTGTCCGTCCTCCACTGCGTTTGTGGTAAAAGTCAGTCACTTGGGGAATTCCCGCGTCCGTCATTCCCATTGGTGTGGGATGTGGCGTGCGGTGAACTATTAATCCACCTGGACGAACCAACGTTTGGGATCGCTGGTCCAGAAGCGAGGAAGCTTCACTTCTAGCACAGCTACTGTCGGGTTGGTGACAGTGTTGCGGCTCCATGTTCGGGACTGCGGGTCACCAATTGTTGGTACACGGGAGTGTCACCTCCGTCAGTCGAGTGAAAGGAACCAGAGAGATGCCCGCATTCACATTATTCAATTTTCACTTGTTACTTTTGAACAAAGCGTAATCAATAATACATAAAAGTACACTTGTCTAATTTGCATCGCTAATTCGCTAATTATGAGTCCAAATCACATGCTATTTCACGTGCGTAAAGCATAGTAAAGTCCGAATTACTTTCATGGTGGTGGCATCCGACATCGTAGGTGATCACACGCTGGAGCCCTCGAGGCGTGGCTGGGGGAGCGACGTGAAGCCAGGGACCGGAGTGTAGCCGATGCGGATTCTGCCCAGACGAGCATCTTCTCTTCGCCAGAGCCAAATTTCGAATGCCCCTAGCTCGCGTCGGCTTCCGAATTATTGCCGCCCTCTCCCATGATTCCTCTGGTGGTCGACTTTGGGAGAGGAGCCTTTCTTGCCGCTGCATCCGTGCGCACGGTGTTTCTGGTGGACTTCGCACGGCGCCGAGACCCGTGGGGCCCGCACAAGGGGCAACTCCGGTGTTCTGCTGCGCGATACGGGAGGCCCACTCATGGGGGCACACTGTCTGGTGTCGCCTTCTCGATGTTTGTCCGATATTCACTGAACAATCCACTGAGCAAGTCCCTTTTAACAGGCATAATCGTGACACATCCCCCCTCTTAAATGAGTTTTACTGCACGGTAAAACTGCACACTGTTGATACAAAAAAATACAAGGCATATTCAGCAACACCTCAACGACAGAAGGACGCTAGTGGTACGCACTGCTGTGATGATTATATGTATGAATATATGCACTCAAAAACACACAGCAATAAAACCAAAACACGAAGCCGATTTAGGCCAGCCTGCTCACCAAGTCGGCTCCAACATTTTCTCTACCCTTGATATGCTGAATGTGGAATTCATATTCCTGGAGTAACAGGCTCCATCTCATCAAGCAGCTGTTTGACGATTTGCTCTTAGATAAATATTGCAGCGGCTGGTGATCAGTTTGCACTGTGAAGTGCGCACCGAACAGGTGCAGGTGAAATCTCTTAATTGCCTATACCATAGCCAAGCATTCTTTCTCTATGGTGGAGTAGTTTCTCTCACACGCGTTGAGTTTCCTGCTTGCGTAAAAAACCGGATGAAGCACTCCCTCCTCTTCTTGCATTAGTACGGCGCCGAGTGCTTTGTCCGAGGCGTCCGTACGTAAGATGAACTCCTTGTTTGTGTTTGGGTCAAGCAAGACCAGTGGCTCTTCCATTCTGTGCTTTAGCTGTCAGAACGCTGCTTCCTCTTTTTCTGTTCACTTTACGGTGTTCGAAGCCCCTTTCTTGGTTAGCTCCACCCGCTGGTGAGCTATGTCGGCGTACTGTGGGATAAACTCCCGGTAATATCTAGCCAGACAAAGAAACGCTTGCACTTGTTTCTTGCTTTTCAGGATTTCTGCTGCTTGTATCCTTTTTAAGGTGTCTTCTTTCGCTGCAACGCGACCCATGCCAAGTTTATGGCCGAGAAACGAGATGGCCTCGAACCCAATGTTGCGGTTGGTGGGTTTGACTCTCAAGTTAGCTGAGCGAAGTCTTTGAAATAATGTCTCGAGGACTTGTAGGTGTTCTTCCCACGTGTCAGCTGCCACGACAGTGTCGTCTATATAGTGCTCCACATGTGCGATCCCTTCTAGCACCCGTCTCATGAGTTTCGTTAACGTCACCGCAGCCGTCTTCAGTCCGAATGGCATGAGTTCGAATCGGAACAATCCACACGCGCAGGAAAAAGCTGTTTTTCCCTTAGATTCCTCCTCCATTGGAATTTACCAATACCCTTTGGCTAGTACAAATTTCGAGAAGACTTTCCTGTGTGCGACTCGCGCAAAAACGACATTCATTCTTGGAATAGGCTCGGTGTCTGCAATCAGAACGCCGTTTCGGCATCTAAAGTCCACACATATCCGGTATGAGCCATCAGCCTTCTTGACCGCTACCAGTGGCGCATTGTAGGCGGACTCTGTATGCTCTATGATTCCCATTCTGAGCATCTCCTTTACTTCGGCTTCCAGTGGATTCTGTGCTGATAACGGAAACGCGTACTGCCGGACATTGACCGGCTGTTTCGTAGTCAGTCTCAACTTGCAGTTGAGGACCGTTGTTTGGCCAGGCACATCGGAAAAGACAACTTCATACGTATTTAGTAGGGCTTTCACTTGCTACACTTTGTCGGTGCTCAGCTCGGGGTTAATGATTGCCCTCTCCGGTCCCATGCTCTTTGCAAGGTTGCACGTGGGCATGTCCGCGACCTCTTCGTCTTCCCTGATAAACATACAGGCAACTGTCCGGTCGTTCGGAGGGCTTCTCTCTTCGTATCTCTTCAACATGCTTACGTGAAAAACCTTCCTATTTCCATTTAACTGTAGCTTGTAGTCGACGTCATTCTTCTTCCGCGTGACTGGAAATGGTCCTTTCCACTGCACGGTCAGCTTATTTCTGTCACTTGGGAGTAAGATAAGCGATCTGTCTCCTCGCTTTAGCTCTCTGTGTACCGCTTTGCGATCATAGAACTTCTTGTATTTTTCCTGGGTGTTTTCCAGGCTTTCATGCGCCGTTTTGCAGGTCTCTTCTAACCGCTCATGAAGTTCTAGCACATAGGTGTCTTCAGTTCACCTTCGAGCTCTTGGTTAGTCCAAATTTCTTGTAGGATGGTTAGTGGCCCACTCACGGTCCTACCGTATAACATCTCAAAAGGCAAAAATCCCAGGCTTGACTGCGGTAATTCTCGATAGGCGAACAACAATGCAGGTAGATACCTGTCCCAATCGGCTGGCCTTTCTTGACACATTTTCTTCACCATTTGCTTGATTGTTCCATTGAATCGTTCTACCGACCCGTTACACATGGGATGGTAGGGTGTGGTTAGTAGTTGCTTAATCGACATCAGTCAGTTGATCTCTCTCATTAAATCAGATGTGAACTTCGAGCCTCGGTCGCTGAGAATCTCCTTTGGAACTCCGTGCCGGGAGAACATACTGAGAAGTGCCTCTGTTATCTCCACCGTATCAATAGTCTTCAGCGCCACAGCATCTGGGTACCTGGTTGCCATATCCACCAATGTTAGTATGCAGCGGTGGCCTTTTCTCGATAAAGGGGAAATTGGTCCGATGACGTTTATTGCCACTCTCTGGAATGGCAGTTCGATTGTGGGCATGCTGCCGAGGGGTGCCTTTCCCACTCGTCCCTTCGGTATAGTATGTTGACATATGTCGCACGATTTGACGTGGCGTTTTACGTCGCTCTGAATGCCAGGCCAGAAAAACTCTTCTGTTATCCTAGCCACTGTGCTTTTCGCTCTTTGGTGCCCCGCCACGATCGCGTCATGCCCGAGAAACAACACGGCGGCTCTCAAGCCCTCTGGTAGAACAAGTTGAAGAATTTCTCTCCCAGAGCTGAAAATTCACTTCCTGTACAACAGGTTGTCCAATAGAAGATACTCAAATGTTGTCTGACCCTTTTTTTTCTTTTGAACTGCCCCCAACTTCTTAAAACAGTCCGCAAGTGTTCTATCCTCTTTCTGCTGTTGGGCTACCTCCGCCAGTGTAACCTTCAGTGCCTCTGCCGCGGGCACCTTGAGCTTCGGCGTTTTCTCTCTTCGCGCTGTAGCCGCTCTGGTTTGCACCGCTGATGAAACGTGGGGGTCGCCTGCCTCCAGCTGTTTCACCTCCGTTGCCTCCTGACTTTTTCCGTTCCTCCTGCCTTCTTGAGGGGGCTGTTCTTTCTTTACTTACGATTGCTAGCGGCACGGCGGATTCAATCACGTTTCGTCTGTCGCCCTCCATTTTGGATCTGGATCATCTACCTTTCGTATGCCAGGGATGTTTCCTAGCACTAAGTCGTACAATGGCTCTCCTAAGCACTTTGCCACCACTGCTTTTGAATAGTATGGTGTGGACACAAGTGATGATAGCTTCGGGCAGCCATCCCGTTGTACTATCAACCAGCATAACCGGCGTTTTCCCCCCTGTGAGCTCTTCGTCCTTGACCAAGCTTCTCCTTACAAGAACGGTATTTGTGCCGCTGTCCCTTAAGACTGAGATGCGCTTGCCACGAATATCTCCATCTACCACTGGCATGCTGAGTTCGTCCCCGATTATTGAATTCACTACTTCTCCTCTCTTCGGTTCACTTTCAATTTCATCCGCGTCTCTGACGTCGGTACTTGTCATCCACTCCTTCCTAGTGCTTACAATGCATGAGGCCTTTTCAGGAGTTCTACGCCTGCATTCCTCGGTGCAATGACCCCTTCTGTTGCAGTTCTGGCAAAAAAGCTGAACGGGTCCCCTTGCTTCTTTATACCAGCAGTCTGCCGCATGGTGTCCCGTTCTACTGCAAATGAAACACCTCATGGTCGGACTCGGCTAGTTTTCCAAAAATTTTTTCTCCTTCGTTGGATCTGTGCCTGAACCTCTCGGCGTATCTTCCTTTGCTTTTCCTAGGTTTCTCTGGCCTTGTGCTTCCATCAACTGATCGCCGAAGTCCGGCGAAGTCTTCAACTTCCGCTCTTTAAGAAATATTGCCAGCTTCGGGTGGCAGCAAGACAAAAACTGCTCTGTTACCATTAGCGCATTGACTGCTTTGTACGATTCTTCCGTACCTGACATCTCGATCCATCGGTTGAGGTAGTTTGATAGCCGGGATGCACATTGTTTCCCACTCTCTGACTCATTGGGCTTACTACCCCGAAACCTCTCTCGGAATCCCTCGGCTGGCAGCCGGAACCTCTGTAGCAGGGTGACCTTCACCTTATCTTAGTCCATCGACTCTGATGCGGGCATCCTTCCGAACACTGTCAGTGCTTCGGCAACCAAACAAAGGCTCAGTGCTGTCACCCACTCGCTTTGTTCCCATCCTTGCCCTGATGCTATTCCCAAAACGGTGCAAATACGCTTCGAGGTCATTGTGTTTATCATCGAATGCGGCCATCAACTTTCTGGGGCATATATTTATATATAGAGAGCAGCCATATATATAGAGAGCAGCCGCTTCACGAGCTGCTGCTCTCTCATCTCTCAGCCTGTGTGATTCCTGTTCATACAGCTTAAGCATTTCTTCTTTGCTAAGCCCTAAATTCCCGGACATCATCATCAACTTTTCCAAGTCCATCGCTCTGGTTCAGGTACGAGCACAAGCTCACCGGCGCTCACCGAAAGACGAAGTGACTGTTTAAATTGAATCCTGGCAGGCTCGCCAAATTGTCACCTCCGTCAGTCGAGTGAAAGGAACCAGAGAGATGCCCACATTCACATTATTCAATTTTCACTTATTACTTTCGAACAAAGCATAATCAATAATACATAAAAGTACACTTGTCTAATTTACATCGCTAATTCGCTAATTATGAGTCCAAATCACATCCTATTTCAGGTTCGTAAAGGATAGTAAAGTCCGAATTACTTTTGTGGTAGTGGCATCCGACATCGTAGGTGATCACTCGCTGGAGCCTTCGAGGCGTGGCCGGGGAAGAGAATTGAACCCAGGGACCGGAGCGTAGCCGATGCAGATTCTGTCCAGACGAGTGTCTTCTCTTCGCCAGAGCCAAATTTCGAATTCACCTAGCTCGCGTCGTCTTCTTCCGAATTATTGCCGCCCTCTCCCGTGATTCCTCTGGTGGTCGACCTTGGGACAGGAGCCTTTTTTACCGCTGCATCCTTGCGCACGGTGTTTATAGTGGACCTCGCACGGCGCCGAGGCCCATGGGGCCCGTGCAAGGGGCAACTCCGGTGTTCTGCTGTGCGATACAGGAGGCCCATTCATGGGGGCACACTGTCTGGCATTGTCTTCTGGACGTTTGTCCGATACTCGCTGAACAATCCACTGAGCAAGTCCCTTTTAACAGGCCCAGTCGTGACAGTGAGCGACAAAGGGACGAGGCGTGTTGCTAGGGGTCCCGATACCAACTAGTTTTTATTGCCTGGTCAACTCGGTGGACTGTGGACCGGTTCTCCCATTCCTCTCCCTCTTGACACTGCCTTTGTTGTGGTGCAGAGGGAGAAAATGGAATGTCGTTCTTCGACATGCTGGCAGCGCCACCGCTGCACTGTGACACATTTAGAGTTCACCACAAAACAAAACAGCAAAACAAAATTCGAAAAAGAATCGTAATTTTTTGACTCGCGTGTCCCCTTAACATGCTACCTTCAGTTCTAGCAGTTTATAATTGACCAGATATGCAGAAAGCAATTATTAGCCATACGATAAGACCCATGCAAGCAAAAATTAAACAGCTTAACAAATAAGACGAAGAGATCATCACGGTGACATATGTCATGAGCGACGAGAGTGCCAGAGCTGTATATGAGTTCACAATGAATTCTATCCAGCATCAGAAAATGCGCATGACTATATACGGCAGATGACGATGAGAACAATGATAAGCGCATGCACACTTATATTGTGTCTACTCGTCCTAGTCCTTGTCTGTTTGCGCTTCAAGTGTCTTGTCTTTATATTAGCTTTTTCTAAAACCGCTGAAACAACATTCTGACAGCTCGGTGCCTTCCTACATATTAGCAGTGCACAAATGCAACACAGCAAACACTAGCAGCACCAACATATGGGAAGAAAGTACAATCACTTATCCAAGCGGGCATGATGTCCCAGGCTGTGATCACAATATGCTGTAGCGTCGCGCGTGGGCCGTTCGTGTAGGTGATCAAGTGTGGCTTTGCTGACGACGGCACGACTTTTGGGTAGTTGAAAATGGAAACTGGATATTTATTTACATTTCAACTGTCGGCACAGCGAACTTGGGCACTGAGACCTTGGCTGTCCGATCTCCGTCTCTCGTCTCTCTTGTCTTATCCGTCGCAGCCTTCTAATCCATCTCCCAGGGCCATCCCAACACAGGAGGGGCGGCCGGGCGGAGGCGAGGCTCTCTCGGAGCCGGAGCGCAGCAGGGGTGGAAGCGTGTGTGCCAGGTTGTCCTCCCCCACGTCGATAACGGGTATCTTTTCGGTGGGCCAGAAAGTTGACTCTTCCTTGTTACGCGCCGTCTCCTAATGACACCCAGGTAGTTTCGGGCTGGGTGGTCGCGACCTTGGGCACGAAAGGAACACGTGCTCCCCATAAGGTTATCTCGCAGCCCTGATGCCCGCGGATATGGCGTGCTTCACCGACGCCTTATCTTGAAACGCAACAATGCAATGCACACAAGCTTGACACAGATGGCACAGATGCATCCTGTGGTCCCGTGTCAACAGCTCGCATGTATCCATCGCATGTGCAAGCATTTTCAAAGTTGCAGTGTCCTTGCAACACCCCCTTAATGTCAAGAGAAGTATATTCTTCCATGATTGCCGAGCACCAGCTCACATTGCACACTCAATGCTTTATGCTGGCCTACAAACATCTGCCGCTGATGTGGAGTGTTCTAAAACTACTCAATCAATTTTGTGCCAAAAATGCAACCTCCTTCCCATTATAGTATAACTTCGAATGCTTGTTTTTGCCTCCTTTCTTTGTTTTTTTTCTCTGCGAGAAAGAACAGCAACGGAGTATAATGGAGAGCACAGTAACGTGTGATCGCACGTTTTTATGCTTGCAGGAAGGGGTATGTAGTTAGCCCCATGTATACCGCCTCACAGCATTGTTTGCCTTTGCGGCAAACACCGCTTGCGCATGCATAAACACCGACACTTGGGCATGCTTGCGCCAGCGTAAGCTGGAACACACTGAGCTATAAAGAGGATTCCGCTTGTGCGTCCCACACCCACGCGCCATAGAAGCTGTCCTTCTGTAAGGTGTGCATGGAGGTGAGCCCTTCTTTTACACACTTGTCACGGCTAGCTCCTTTCTTATGGCCTCCTATGGTCGTGAGCTCTGAAAATTTAAGTGTCCTGCCCACAGGATGTGCGCTGGCCAAGACTTAAGAGTACGTTAGCAGTTGTCGCGAGTTGCTCATGAATTTGCTGTAAATACTTAGTGGGATTTTCTCTCAAAGTTGCGGGTACGGGCAGTTCTCCGGTCCACATCCTCTGTACTATTAGTAGCCCTGTAAGGTTCCTTCCATACAGCACGTGAAATACCGTAGAGCTACAACAGTAACCTCGTGAGGTACTTCTCAATAAGCCCGTCAGGCTAGTGGAATCAATTTGTCTCAATTTTTCAGGACTCTTTCGTTGCCATGAAACATGTTTTTCAATACCCGTTCCATTTTTCCATGACTCCGTTGCTCTCTGGGTGTTCCGGAGTTGAGAATCTTGGTTCGCAACCCAATTTCTCCAGCATCATGTGTGTGAGCTGAAATTAGTGCCTTGGTCAGAGCTGATCATTTCCGGCACACCACTATGACTGAATATTTCAATCATTGCATCACAAGTCGCCTTAGCTGTCAATGAGTGGAGTGCAGCCACCTCTGGCTGCCTCATGCAAAGGTCCACTAAGCATAGTACATACCTTCGTCCTCTTGCCGATGGTAGGTCTAAGGGTCCAGTGATGTCAGTGTCGACTACCTGAAAAGGGTACTCCGGCTTAGTGATTGTGGAGTTGTAGCTGCTGTATGCGTGCAACATCTGTCCAAGTGAATTTGACATGCATGGTACTAATTACACTACTCTGATATTTCCTTTGCCATGTCTGGCTGAAAGAAATGACACCTGATGTTCACTTTAGATTTCATTGGGCCTAGCTGTCCTTTGCAGAGTGACTTGCGAACTAAATGCATCATTTTTGCATGCTTGTCTTTGGGAACGACTAGCTGCCTCACTTGAACGCCCACCATTGAGTCTCAGTGCTGTAGCGGTCCATCAGAATGAGCACCCCCAATTTACCGCTCAGGGCATCTTTCCAACATTTCTTTAGTGTGGTGTCAACTAGGCAAGCTTAGCAAAGCCCTTCTCTTTGGCTTAATGGCTCATCCCTCTCTTTATCAGTTTGTACCTTTTCCCCGGAAGCATCTCTCTCTTCTACAGTCAAGTTGCACATCACTGGTCTCGCCCGGCCGTTCTACCACCTAATCTCGTACGGCCATTGCTTCCCGTGAAGTCAAAGAGCTGTTGCCCTTTAGTCGGAGCTTGAAATCTTTATTGGTTAACTTTGCTCATAGTTAGGGCGCACAGTAGGTTGATGTTCTTAGCTTCCGCCCCCACTCGCGGGTCATTTAATCTGACTGCCAATGTAGCTAGCTTTGCCTTGATAATTTTAGCAAAAATAGATGTTAGGTTTATCTTGCTTGCCGGTTCAACCAAACTCCATGGTAGCAGACTCTCCCAAATGATTGTTATTTCAGTCCCCGTATTGAGAATCGCATCTGCTGATACATCTACTCACGAAATGGGGATTAACTCCAGTTTGCTCATGGCCTCACTTTTATGTTTCAGGGTGCTTAAGTTCGCACTAAGGTCTCCGGATAACCGACTTATAGGATGCCACTAGCTCTCGAGCTGTTTCCATAGCCTCATTTGGGAGGCTTTCACTAGCTCTATTCATCGAGAAATCCTTCATGAAATGACCTGAGTTGTGACGCAGGTGTACCATCTGTGCCACCTTCCTAACTTGTGTTGGCGGCTCATGCCCCTTCTCTACAGCTGATTACATTGCGGCATGGCTTTTTCCTTTCGCTTGCTTAAAGGTCTGCAGCACCTTGGCTATCTCCGTTGGCTTAAGCCATTCCTCGCTTTCTCACAGCCTGACATACTCCAGACCCTGTGTACTAAGGCCTGCTCTTATGCAGTCCGTGGCCATGAGCTCCGTCCTTACCTCCACCATATCAACCCCTCTCACTTGAATGTAGTAGGAGAAACATGCTTTAATTCAGGATGCACTTCCTCGTAACCTGCACTCTCTTCCTGGTTGAGGTGATGCAGTAGGCTAGGTGATGCAGTTTGTGCTAGCATGACCTTGTATATTGAAGAAAAGTGTTCCCACTTTCTCAGACCGTAGCGCTACATCTGCGTCACACAGCAGGCGAAGGCCCTTTAGCACTTTTACACATAGTGCAATGGAATTGAAAGCCATTCTCCTCTCATCACTCCGTTCTGCCATGGTGCTCAACGACATGCCGTATGGCCGTTTGGCGTTTATTTTATCCTGCAGCAGCTTGTCATACTCGATCTGCAGACTGAGCCTTTGGATCTCAAGTTCAAGTGTTCTCGTATCACTTGAATTTGACTTGATGAGAGATGTCTGCTGTGGCAGTAACTGGTGCGGAATCGGTCCGTGCCTCATCTGCCTGATCAGGTTTGAGGATAGGGTCACTTGATAGTTTCTCACTCTGATCCATTTCCGTGCTTGCAACATTTTTATCCATCCTAGTCTCCATAGTAACCGCACCCCCGTGTGTCCCCACCATGTCAACTGCCATGCCATGCCATCAACTGCCGTGCCATCTGGAGGAAGACGTAAGAATTCCTGCTCACTCTTTGCTACACTTGCTGCCGTCATAGAATCTCCTCTGCAGTGCCAATGTTGGCTGCTGGATCTTCCTGGCATTGCTGATGGTGGCCATTGGGTGACTTTGTCCCCGATCCTCTGAGCACTAGTTCAGTCTGTGAAGCTGTAGAGCTTGCTGAATCCTGTCGACTGCGCCAATTGAGTTTCCCATTATACATTGTACCATGAAACAATTGTTCTTTTCACAATCTCGATGTCAACCGCAAGAGTCCTCAAACAAAAAGAATGGCTCGTGGGTGGCCTCTCAGAATGTGAAGGGAACTTGACCTGCCTCATCTGCACATGTAAACATGGAGGCATTCTACGTATGTAGAAGAAGCTGCCTAACAATGACCTTAATATGGCTGCTTCATGGCCAGGGAAAGCAGTGCAGATCATTCTCCATATAACTGGTCTCCATATCAGCGTTGTCATGGGTGAAAACGGTTGTCACATGTTGGCTTAACGTCATAAAGGCTCCACAGATGAAGCTGATCTACACTAATTCAGCATGAATTATATTATGCGGCTGGTCTGCAAACAAGTGTTGTCATGGGCGAAAACATTTGTCATGTGTTGGCTGAATGTAATAAATTTCCGTAGGTGAAACTGACGTACGCTAATTCAGCATAAATTAAATTATGCAGCTGGTCTGCTACAAATCAGTGTTGTCATGGGTGAAAACAGTTGTCATGTGTTGGCTTAACATCATAAAGGCTCCACAGATGAAGCTAACCTACACTAATTCAGCATAAATTAAATTATGCGAGTGGTCTGCAAATCAATGTTGTCATGGGCGAAAACATTTGTCATGTGTTGGCTTAATGTCATAAATCTCCATAGGCGAAACTGACCCACGCTAATTCAGCATAAATTAAATTATGCAGGTGGTCTGCTACAAGTCAGTGTTGTCATGGGCGAAAACAGTTGTCATGTGTTGACTTAACGTCATAATGTCTCCACAGGTGAAACTGACCTACGCTAATTCAGCATAAATTAAATTATGCGGGCAGTGAACCCCCAGTTCTCCTCAAAAAACGTTACAACTGAGCAGGGCATGTGTTACCCATGGTTGCCAGGTCAAAAATCTGAAAAGTTTCATAAAATCTCAAAACATAGCCAACTTTGGCTGGCGACAGTAATGCAGCCAACATGTAATCACATTACAGAAGGATGTTGCATTCTTTAATTGTATTACTGTAACAACATTTTCATAGCCAAAGCTTAAGGCTTCTTTTAGCAAATACAGTAGAACCCCGCTGTTACGTTCCCGGCTGCTGCGTTTTCCCGCCTGTTACATCATTTTTGGCCGGTCCCGGCATAGCTCCCATAGGATTCAATGCATTAGGGACCCCGCTGTTACGTCGCGATGTGGGAACGTTCCCGCATGTTACATTGCGAATCGGCCTTCCAAGCGGCCACTGCCGACGGAAATATTGACTTTTCACGTAGCTTGGCTTGGCTTGACTGTAGGATTAGCTGCACAATGGGCGATGCCAATTACGTTTCCAGCTTCCACCATCTAAATTATGGCACAGCGATGCAAACTGTTGGTGACGGAATTGCGTACAATGATTACGTTTGCATCGATGACGGCGTCGTCACCTCCGAGGTTTTCTCTGTCGACGAAATCGTAGCAGAGTGTGCCGATGCGTGCACTGAAAGCGCTAGCACTGAAATAAGATTGTGTGCCGATCACCACTTCTCTCATTTTTCAATTTTTCCCATTTCTTGGCTCCTACATTTCTCGGCTCTTACGTTTATATTTCACGGTCCCGTGAAAAACGTATCAGCGGGGTTCTACTGTATAGGCGTGTACAAAAATGCCCCACTAATTGAGAACAAGTAACTAAAGCTAGCTGTGCACTTTAATGACACACAAGAATTATTGTGCATCCATTTTGGCAGTCAATACGGGAGGGATATCAACACTGGAGCTAGTCAATGTTACATATTAATAGTCTGTATTTGATCCTTAGAATCCACACTTAGAGATAATCAGACATATTGTTTTTGAGGAGAGTTTGGGTCAAAGTTTTCAGTCGGTATACATATACTAAACCTCTGCATTTGATGCCGAGAGGACAAGTAGCTACATTGTCTCCTCTGTATGATGTGCCATATTGTTTCTGGACTAAAATTATAGTTGAATATTTTTACCCAGAATTGTAAAAATGGTTCATACATGCTGATCCCTTGCGCATGTTGCGGATGCTGTAGCCCCAAAACAGATGTGTGGCAAAATAAGCAAATCAAGCGGCTCGTAAATATACTATCTACCAAATTCTGAGATGTGTCATCTGGCTGTCATCTGGCTGTCATTGTCCTCAACCTTTGCATGCATCCAATTCCAAGAAATCAACCAGTCTCTCTTCATACTACCTGTGCACATCAGCATCCGTAGATGTGCCAGGCTGCAAGCAGTCTTCGTTTTACCGGTCCCATTCTTCGTATGTGCATATTCTAACACTAACCTATTTGGCGTCATTTGTAGGCAGATGCAACAAACTCCTCATGTATTTATGAATGGACCCAGCCATGGATTGAATAGCTTTTGCTCACTTCCTTTTGGTTTTCTCTTGTATACGTCGTAATTTCATGTGATACAAGCGCTAAATACAGGCACTGAATGGGCTTCCCCGCAGTGGGAATAGAGTGCCAAGAAGAGGCGCTTAAAGTTGGAACACTGTGATGCTGCCAGAGGCTCTAGATATGCATCGGCAGTCAATTGAAGCCGAGTTGTGAGGATATGAGGTGACCAAGAGTGGAGAACAGCGACAGAATCAAACTCCACACAAAAAGCAGACCATGGCATTGTGCTGTCAAAGATAGTTGGGCTTGGGAATGATACCCAACCATGCCATGTGTTGAATACAAACTAGAAGAGAAGCTCAGGGGAAAATGGAGGCTTGAATCGATGAACAGATCGCTAAAAACGATTTAGGACGGGGAATGTCGCAGGAGCCAACATTTCGACAAGTGGACTTGTTGAAACGTTCAACTGCTTCAACTGTTCAGGCTCCACTTGTAACAACAACGCTCAGCTGCTCTTCCTGAATTACAACACATAGCGATCTGTTCGTCATTTGCTATGTGTTGCAATTCAGGAAGGGCGGCTGAGCATTGTTGTTACAAGTGGAGCTTGAACAGTTGAAGCAGGCAACGTGAGGTTGGAAACAGGTGAACAAATGGCTTGCACCATCTGTCTTGCTTGCGCCGTGCATGCTGAGCTTCCCAAAGCACTTTCCATATCAACGGCCATGCTGGATAACGAAAACTGTTCTCGATAATGACTGCTACAGGACTGTCACTCAAGTGTCAACGGCGTGAGGTTGGCAAACAGAATGGCAGCAGTTTCAGTTGTTAGTATGCAAGCAGACACAGTGAAAGGATCGGAGTCATGTTTGGCAAAACAAAACAACACAGTTTAATCTATAGCGATAGGGTAGCACAAAGAATACAAGGCAAACACTTCAAACGAAAATTACTGGTAGGGGGTGTCTGATATTTTCACATGATGCAGAGTTTCTCCATTTTTAGCACCCCCTTCTCTACTCCCTCTTGTGTCGCAAAGGGAAGAGGGTATTGTTTCACAGGGATGGGGCTACTTGTGGTCAGTTCAAGCCTGCAGTAGACCCAGTCAGTTTTGCCCTGGACATCTGAGAACATTGGTGCGTTTTCACCGATAATTCCTCACAGCTGTCTGGTCTGCTGAGTATTGAGCTTGTCTGAGAGCTTCATGTCCTGTTCCGCTTCCGATGCGAGTAACTTGGGGGTTGGGGTGGTCTCATCCTCGTTTGATTCCATGACGCCAGCTGTCACGTTGCACAATTTGGTGGCAGAGCTATCCCTCTCTTCATACCTTTTGAGCAAATTTGCATGGAAGATCTTTCTGCTGCCAGCCGTGTCTATAATGTGGTCAGTTTCACCTTTTCTTTCCCATACCTCAAAGGGGCCCTTCCATTGCAGCAGCAGCTCATTGGCATCGGTAGGAAGTAAAATCAGTACTCGGTCACCGGGGTTGAACTTCCATTCCTTTGCTTTGCAATTGTACAGCTTCGTTTACCGAGCTCCTACCTTCTCCAGCTCCTCGCGTGCCATGCGGCACATTTCTTTCAAACGGTTTCGAAGATTGAAAACATGCTGGTACGTTGTCTTTGCTTCGTCGCTCAAGTCGGTGTTCGTCCACAGCTCCTTCAGCATTTACAAGGGTCCCCTCACGTGGCGGCCGTATAGGCACTCGAAGGATGACCATACTTGCCTGAGAAACCTCCCTGTGAGCAAAAAGTAGCAGGCCCAGGTAGCGATCCCAATCTCTCAGTTCCTTGGCCACATGCGCTTCAACATTAGGGAGCCGTATGAATTTTTCCACCATGCCATTTGCCATGGGGTGATATGGGGGGGTGGAGCTGGGGCACAGAAAGGAGCCGGGCCACTTCCTTCATCAGCTCTGATGTGAAGTTTGTGCTACGGTCGCTCAGTACTTTTGCTGGGGGCGCCAAAGCGGGAAAACATTTCGACCAGGCTTTGGCCACTCATTCAGTTTCAATGCTTGGGAGTTACACTTGGTCTGGATAGTGAGTTGCATGGTCCATTAAGGTCAGAATGTACCTATTCCCTTGCTTCGAGGGTGGTTGGATAGGGCCCACAATATTGATCGCCACTAGCTTGAATGGGGTCTTGATTATGGGTGCCCTTCCCAGTGGAACATATGGTACTCGGTCCTTCGGTACAGTGCGTTGGCAAATGTCACATGATGCAACGAATCGTTTTACATCGCCGGTGATGCAGAGCCAGAACTCCTCCGAGATCCTCTCCTTTTTCTGCTTGCCCATTGTGCCTGCCATTATGCTGTCACATGCTGTCTTTCGCACTGCTTCTCTGTGGCATTTAGACATGACGAGTTGGTGTACCAGCCGTCCGTTTGTCTCAGCATCATGCAGTCCCCCTTTCTCTTAATAGTCGACGCTTCCCTTCACATTTTGGCACGCTTGCTTCCTGCCGATGTTCTCATAACACTGAGTGTCGCATCCTTCCTTTGTTCGCAGCCGTAGCCATCATCTTCTGGTAATGCTGCCATGGTCTCGGGTGTATGAAGTTTTGCTCATTTTTTCGGTTGTGTGCGCGCTCGGGAACGGGTGATAGCCACTCCCGCAGGCTCTTGCTTCCCCTCCTCTTCCAGAAAAGATCTTGCAGCCTCCTTTCTGGGATTATCCGCGGGTCTTGTGCCATCGATGTTTTCCAAGAACAGGTCATACAGCGATTCTTGTAGGCACAATGCTGTAAGAAGGCCTGTGGAATATGGCATTTCAACCTTGATCCGTGCTTCGGTCAACATTTCTGCTGTTCCATCAACCGGTTAGACCAACTTGCTTGCACCGGTTAGCTTGTCCTCCCTTACAAAACCCCGCCGTGCAATTACAATGTTGCATCCATTATCCCGCAACACTGACATGTCCATCCCACAGAGAGTCCCAGTAACAACCGGTAGGTTCTCGGCATGAAATCTCGGCTGCATCACCCTTACAGCGTTGATGACAGGGACCTTGTCGCCATTCCTCAGCTTGGTATAATTGTTGCATATGGGATCCTGATGTGGTGCCTGTGGTGTGTAGCGGCAGGACACCTGGGGTGCAGTAGATCCTGACCAGCACTCGTATGCCTCTGTCCCTTTTACTCACAATTGAAACGGATGGCCCCTGTGTTAGTGGTAGATTTGTTGCGACACAATTGTAGTGGGTGGTTTTCATGTTTGCAAATGTAGCACTGCAGGAGTGGTGCACCGCAGTTCCCTCTCTTCGCGATTTCTCCTCCACAATGGGACCATCTTTCTTGGCTTTTGCAAGGCTCGCTCCACCCTGAGCTTCTAAATACTGGTCTGCCAGATCGAGCATGTTTCTAATGATTCCGCCTTTCTCTCTCCTTCAAATACAGTGTCAGGTTCTCCCCACAACCATGCAAAAACCTCTCTAATCAACACTGCACAGAGAGACTAGAAATCAGCTTGGTTCTTGACAGCTCTACCCACCCATCGAAATAATGACTCAAGCGAGCTGCGTACTGGATTGCTGCCTCACTCCCTATGGGTTTCTCATTGTTAAATTTCTCTGTGAAGCCATACGACGTGAAGTGAGAGTGCTTCAGGAGAGCAGTCTTGACCTTTGTGTAGCCCGCTGCATTGCTCGGTAGCAGCCTACCATACATGCTAAGCGCCTCTCCAGTTATGCAGGTTGAAAGTGCTGCTGTCTGCCACTGACTTTCAAGCCACTTCTCACCTCTTGCAACCCCTTTGAACCGTCATATGAAACCGTCCAAATCATCCCTTCTTTCATCGAAAGTGAGAAGCAGTCGCCCCGTGTTTATTTTCAAACACTGCTCATCCCCGACATCAAGGTGCTCACTGCTCGATTGGCTTACCCTACTACTCTCAGTTAGCTTAATTTTTAATTGCAGCAACTGCAATTCCCATTCTCCGGCTTCCTACATCGCTATTCTGTCTCTTTCTCTCTTTCCTCTCTCCTTTTCTTTTTCTTCGCACTCTCTTCTTTTACTCTCTTTCCTTCTCTTTTTCTTCTCTTGCCAACTGCCACTCTTCTATGGCTTGTTCCTGCTGCTCTTTCACCCACTCTCTCAGCTTGGCACCCTCGCGGCCTAGCTGTTTGCCCTGTGCTATGAACCTTTCAGAATCCAGTCTATCTCTCACTATCCAAAATAATGCCACAACACGTTACCACTAACGCTGTGACGGACGGAGTGACCCTCCATTGTCACAAATAGGCTTCAGCACAGCGAGGTCTCTGTTTACATTCTGGGAAGCTACCAGAAGCTCATCAGAGAAGTTGCGGCAACCTCTCAGCAGAACGGCTTTCCAGTCAACATATCCTGCAGTGCTAAAAACAAGCTGGACGTCTATTGCCTTTTCAGCATGCACATGATGGGGAATAAGTGTTCACTTCTCTAATATCCCAGAAGCTCCTTCGAGCCTGCTTTTCTCGATAAGTGAGTCCACTTGTTTAGCTCCACTGGTATCTCATAGGAAAGAGGTTGTGGGGTTACTAGCAGCGACCTGCCGCTAGCAACGCCGTGCCGTAGTGTTCGAGCACTCGACGAGCATAGAATGGGGCCATTGCGCGCGTCAGCCCACGGTCCGCCTAGAGTCGGGACAGCCCGAGCCAGCGCATGCGGCGAAGGAGGAGAACATTAGGCGCCACTCTCCGAGCAGTCTTTCAAAATGGTTGCCCTGCGCTTTATGAATCTCAAGAAACCCTCCTCACTCTGTTCTTTTGAAGGGCTGACGTCGCATGCAGTGCAAACTCTCTTTACTGCTTCGGGGTGTGGCAGCACCAGCTTTCCGCTGTGGCGAAAAAAATTATAAGCATAAGGTGAAATAGTATAAAATATACCAGAAAAAAACAAGTTCTGAGGAGTACCTACGACCATTGCCCTTTCTCATAAGGAGCTTACACTGCTCCTTGAGAAACAGTAGAGCATCAATACGTTCATCATCGTCTAAACCCTCATTAGTAATATCCTCAAGCAGGGAAATTACCAGCTTTAAGGTTCCTTGCACTTTGTCTTGTTTCGGAGTTGTCTTCTTGGTATTGTAGCTCTCCACACTATCAAGGAGATCGACGAGCACCCGAAAATCAGAAATTTTGGAGGCAATGCACAGCTGTTCGCTGGAAAATAACGGAACATTTCTTGAAAACACGCGAATGGATAAATCCGAGCTCACAACCACAGACATGGTTACATCCGGTACTTCCGAAGTCATCTCCATGTGAGCGAATATCACACACGAATCACACACGGTCATGGACCAGAACACTTTGTGCCGTATACGTTCCACGCGAGACGTAATGTCACTGAGGTTCTGAACCTTATTCTTCTGCTACTTTTTCTCGTATGTAATCTTTGATTGCTGGATGGCACGCTGAAGCAATTCGTGTTCATTCCGAGATTTCCTTTCCTCAGGACCTTCACGTCTTTTTCGCTTGTCAGAAACGTATGCAGGACAGTCGGGAAAAATTGTTGGCAGTGCGTCTGGCGTCAGCCTTGTCAGTTTCATGGGTGCTTCGATGGTCCGCCCGTCAACGTTCGTGTATGACGAAGTTGTCCTCAAGTATTCGGGCTTGAAGTGCCGTTCACACACCTGCGTACGACAGAAATGGTGTCGCAAAATCAAGTATTTTGAAGCCGATTAAAATGATCGTCCGATGCGGCAAGCAAGTGGACCCACACAAATTAAGGGAAGCTATGAAAAGTTACAGCTACACAGCAACACTTTGCTACGCACAGGTAAATCACAATCTTTTTTTTAATCGCAGTTAAAATAGTGTACCATGTTATTATTAATAGATATGCACAATCACGCTTACCTTGGGGCCCTTCAATTGTGCTGCATCCACGTCGTCGCGTCGCACAGCACGTTGCCATTCAGCTTTTCTCTTCTGGTCGCTCGGGAAAGAAAATAGGCGAACTTTTGGACTTCCATCGTAATTCCCTCTACACATCGGAACACAGCACCTGCCCATGCTTCCAAACATGGGAGAAACACAACATTCACGCCATATATGCAGATAATTACCTGCAGTTGCGAATCGCAGGAAACAAACGGTGAGCACTGCACCAGCTATCGTGTCGAACCACGTGGCGCGCTAACTTATTGAGGCATGGAGTGTGCTTGGAATATAGGTGACGCTAGTTGTCTCTTGACTTGCGCCGTCTAATGGTCACCGATGGAAGCGTTTGGTTTGTTGGCCGGATTGCTTGGCTCGGGCCAGGCGTGATGACGTCAGCTAGCGCGGTGGGGAAGTGCGGAGGCCTGAAGTAGTTTAGGTGGCGTTGGTCTAGCTGGGAGAGGGGGATGTAAGGGCATTCCAAGGAAAACAAGGTGTTGCCACCCGATCCCCACAAGGTCATTGAGACTCTTTCACAGTTGCAACTCTTTGAGGCTTTTTCCAAATCTCAGAACCTTAGGCAGTTCACTGTTATTAAAAACTGTGTTGCTGTCAGGTCGTCATTTCACCCTGAAAACTGACAAACGAAGCCAGGTAACCTTTCAGTGCAGCCTTGGTTTCAATAGCCACAGATTGTGTAGTGCAGCCTTGATTTCACCAAGCACAGATACTGCGTGTAATACAAACAAAGAAACAGTCTTAACAAGCTACATGCCTCACATTCAAAACAAAAATCTGAAATGGCAAACACATCGATGCAAGGCCGACACAAACGAAAAGGAAAAAAAAACCAAAACAATGCATTACGAGAAATCATGAGCGATAAAACATACAAATAACACTGCAAATATGCATAGCGTAGACTTAGCAGGCAACCGAGAGACGCGCCGCTTCTTGACAGAATTGTGCCCATTGTCCGACCCGGTCACTGTTGCTCAGCTCATCAAGCTAAGGTGGGTCAGGTACAGGCGCCCGATTTCTGAGTGCGTACCTAAGGCCTACGCCTTGCGCTTGAGGCCTGGCCTGCTGGGACTGCTCTTGTAGCATCGCCTCCAATAGAAGTTCAGGGGATGTCGAACAGGTTTCCTTTACTCCTCTCGACATGTGGACTGGCTGGCAGCCGTGTCGAGGACTCTCGCGAGTGACTCAGTTCCGGTTCTGTACACTCAAAAGGGGCCGCGCGCCGCAGCCTATTCACGTGAATGACTTTCCTTTTGCACGTTTTTATGTCCCGCACGCGCACGGTGACTGAGGGAAGGCGCTCAATTATGCAGTACGGTCCGACCCACTTTGCGGCTAGTTTCTTGGTGAGCCCTCTAGTCACGGCGCTCACCCCGATGTAGACCCTCTCTCTGACTTTGAACTTTGGGTCCTCGCGGAAGGGCATGAGCTTATTTCTCCGCAATTCAGCCGCGGAGTGCATAGTCGACGAGGCCACTTTGGGAGCTCACCGTAGTGGCCCATGGATTCCTCAAAAACCACCCCTGGTATGACTGGATCTTGTCCGTACAGCAAATTGTATGGGCTTTCTCTAGTACTTTCGTGCAGGGCGGTGTTATAGGCGAATGTCGCAAACGGCACCCACCTATCCCAGTCTCGTTGGTCTTCGTTTACATAATGTGGCATTATTTTAACGAGCGTTTTGTTGAGATGCTCGACAGCTCGATTGCACTCCGGGTGGTAAGCAGTTGTTCGCAACCTCTTTGCACCTAGGACGTCGCACACCTCTCTCATGAGTTTGCCAATGAAATTGGCACCCTGGTCGGTAAGAAGTTGCCACGGAATGCCGTGACTCAGCACTACGCTCTCGGCGAACACCTTCGTGACTGTCTCAGCTTTCTGGTCCAGTAACGCGAATGCTTTCGTGAATTGGGTCAGGTGGTCCACGAAGACTAGAATATATTGGTTACCCGACGTCGCACACAGCAGCGGCCCTACGATGTCCATTGCGGTCCTCTGGAACGGCTCGCACACGTCAGAAAATATTTGCGGTGGGCCCTGTTTCCTGCCCTTTGGTACCTTTCAGAGAATGCAGGACTCTCACTCGCGACAGTATTTGACTGTCACCAAACCCGTGCTATGATGTACGGGGCGCGATCGCCGGAAATAATTCCAAGAACCAACGTCTTGGTTCCCCGAAAAAGATCCCACGAAAGCTTGGACAATAAGATTTTTGGTCCCCTTTAGCACACTAGCAAAACGCCAGCAGTGTATCAAAGACCGAGTCAGAGCCAAGGGTGGTCAAACAAAACAAATATATTTTCATCAAATAGGCAGTCACTCAAACATACACATCACGGCTTTCACAACTCAAAAACAGATGGGTCGCAAAGTTATACAAGGCCAACCAACACGAACAAGTTCATGCACTGCTACAATGAACAAAACACAAAGAGTCCTATTCACCAAGACACTCGGCGTCTTCTTGCAGGTGGCCTGTCAGCTGGCTCGGCGTCTGAGTCACGCAGACTTCTTGCTTCTTCTTTTTACTTGCAGCTCTTCTCTCTCTTCGTCTCTTCTTCGCCCCTCTTGCGCGGCCCGTGTCCGACCGCTTATATAGTCCTGGGAAAGGGTACTAGAAGGTTCCGTAGGGCCACGTGACCCAGAGCACACATACAATTGGGAACCTTCTCGCCCACTCTCGAACCTTCTCCGTTGGGGCGGCGCCTCTCTCTCTCACTGCGCGGGGAGCGTCGGCGTGTGCTCTCCGCTTCCCTTCTCTCCTTACGTCTGTCCCGCGCGCGCGCTCTCCGCGATAAGAAAGCTTCTACAACATTCTGGCCTTTTGTAGGCGCGGCGTGACTTTTGAGTGCCTCTTCCGAGCGCCGTTTTTCTTGTTGTTTCGGCCTTTCGGCGCCGGGTTTTACTTCAAAATAGGCACTATTTTGTGACACTGCCCCCTACTTTAAGAATATTATGAAATAATATTCAAAATCACACAAAATAGTGCACACACAAATATAACCACACAAAGTTCCACAAGTCTTCTCACAATCAGTAGCACATAAGTCCACTTGAGAGTTTAAACACGTAAGTCCACACTCGGAACGTCGCGACACTTTCACAATGAATCGCGCACACACACGTCACATAAAAAATACATCACTTGAAAGCTTCACAACTCATCCCATACACGCGTAATACAATAGCACTGAATACATGCATTTTCTCCAAGTTTACAAAATATTCAAATGTAACACACACACCTCGATACATGTGAATTTTGTTTCACTCAACATGAACAATCACAACACATGGAGTTTCGCCCTGCGAAAGGACAGTTAAATTCAGGATCTCGAGACTGCCTTTCTCTTACGTCGCTGTTTGTTCTTTTTCTTTTTCTTCCGGGTGAATCTTGGCGTTAGCTGTTGTGGTGAACGCACCTTATCCACTTCTTCGCAACGCTGTGCTGGCTCCGATGCGATTTGCAGTTCTTTCTCGTCTCTGTCGATCTTCGGCGTCTCCTTGCTCGGTGCTTTATTCTCATTCTCCGAACTCGCATCAAAAGTTGCGCTGTTAGTGCACACCCCATCTGACTGTACTTCAATGCGCGGTGTCACGGGTACAGCAACCTCTCGCCGTTCGCGAGGCTCCTTGGCTTCGAATGAAGCGCGTGCAGAATTCTTGTCGGAGTCCGGCATTCTAGAATGCTCAACAGGCTTCTCTTGGAATTGAGTTCGAGCTGCAGCTGTTGGTGGTTCCCGATGAGGTTCATTCTTCGGCTCTTCATATCGAGGCTTCGGATCATTAGGGCCTCGTGCACCTTTGATATTTCCCACGATCAGATCATAAAGTGGGTTCTCCATACAGAGAGCCGTAACCATCCCACTGTAGTAGGGGGTTTCCACCTTGATCCTCGCTTCAGGGAGCCTCCTTGCTGTACCATCTATTAGGCAAACGATACCTTTCGCACCTGTGAGCTCGTGGTTCCGGACCAAATTCCTTCGCACAATTACTGTGCTGCTACCAGTATCCCGTAACACGCTTACACGCTTTCCTGCTACTTTTCCAAAAAGTACTGGCATATTCTTATCCAGTGCTCCGGGGCGTGTAGTCGTTATGGCACCAACGATTGGAACTTTCTTTCCGTCCTTAAGTTCCAAGAAGCCTTGAACTTTTTCATCCTCTTCCTGTTTCGGCGGGGCATACACACAAGATACCTGCTGAACCTTTTTCACTTCATTCCGACACGTGTCAGCTTTGTGACCAGTCTGTCCGCATTTAAAGCACTTCGCACTCGGGCGAGAAAAATTTGTTCGGCAGTCACTAGCACGATGTCCCAGCCGATTACATAGGAAACACCTCGTAACAGGTTTCGGAGGGCTTCTTCTCTCATCAGGTGCCGATTGTTTCACATCTTCCATTTCCTCCCTTCTGATCTTGCCAAGATTGGTGCCTCCTTGCGCTTCCAAGAATTGGTCTGCTAATTCTAGCATGTCACTGAGTGACTCGGCTTTCCTTTCTTTCAGATAAAGAGACAGGCTCGGGTGGCAACTGACGAGAAGTTGCTCCTTAATGAGAAGCTCTCTAAGCGCACCGTACTCCTGTTCAATTCCTGAAAGTTCAGTCCACCGATCAAAATAGTGGCTGAGTCGCGCAGCATACTGCGTAGCAGTCTCTCCATCGGCGGGCTTTCCCGTCCTGAACTTGTCTCGGAAGCCTTCTACAGTAAATCGGAATCGTTTCAGCAAAGCGGCTTTAACCCTTGCATAGTTGGAGGCATCCGCAGGCGTCAACCTGCCATACACACTGAGTGCTTCGCCGCTCAAACAAGTACTCAATGCCGTTGCCCATTGTTCTTCCGGCCAATTCTGACTTCTAGCAACGGTTTCGAATCTGTGCAAGTAGGCGTCTAAATCATCCTTTCTCTCATCGAACGCCACAAGCAGCTTGCTCGGATTCAGTCGGAACGAGCACTCTTCTCTTTCCGTGCTGTTGACTCGAACAGGCGCCTCAACGCGCTGTTGCAAACGGAGACGTTCAAGCTCCAACTCATGTTGTCTTTGCCTTTCTCTCTCAGCCATCTCCGCTTCTCTTTGTCTTTCCCTCTCAGCCATCTCCGCGGCGATCTGACGTTCCTTCACCTCTCTTTCTTCTTTCGCTCTTTCAGCCGCTATCCTCTCCTTCTCGATCTCCGCTTTCATTTGCTGTTCCATTCTTTCTCTTTCTTTTTTCATTTGTCTCTCTTTCACTTCCCTTTCTTCTTTCATTTGTCTCTCCATCGCTTCCCTCTCTTCTTTCGCTCTTTCAGCTGCTAGCCGTTGCTTCTCAATTTCTGCTTGTATCTCTCGTTCCTTCGCTTCTCTGGCTTCTTTCTCTCTTTCAGCAGCCAGTCTCTCTCTTTCTGCAGCTTCTTTTTCTTTCTGGCTAACCCACTTCCGTAACTCAGCTCCGGCCAAACCCATCTTTTCACCAAGGACAATCAATTTCTCAAGATCCATGTTGTCCGTCCACAATATCTAGCCGCGTGCTCAAATATCTGCCTATACCTCAACTCTCAAAATATTCTCTGCACACAGGTTAGCGAGAACGTGGTGCAACACACAATATCGTCTACACCAACACGTACACAACCCAAGGCTCGTCCTCCGTACTTTGAACACACTTGAGCGCCAAAGAAGTCCTGTCGCGGACGCCAGAAATATTGTCACCAAACCCGTGCTATGATGTACGGGGCGCGATCGCCGGAAATAATTCCAAGAACTAACGTCTTGGTTCCCCGAAAAAGATCCCACGAAAGCTTGGACAATAAGATTTTTGGTCCCCTTTAGCACACTAGCAAAACGCCAGCAGTGTATCAAAGACCGAGTCAGAGCCAAGGGTGGTCAAACAAAACAAATATATTTTCATCAAATAGGCAGTCACTCAAACATACACATCACGGCTTTCACAACTCAAAAACAGATGGGTCGCAAAGTTATACAAGGCCAACCAACACGAACAAGTTCATGCACTGCTACAATGAACAAAACACAAAGAGTCCTATTCACCAAGACACTCGGCGTCTTCTTGCAGGTGGCCTGTCAGCTGGCTCGGCGTCTGAGTCACGCAGACTTCTTGCTTCTTCTTTTTACTTGCAGCTCTTCTCTCTCTTCGTCTCTTCTTCGCCCCTCTTGCGCGGCCCGTGTCCGACCGCTTATATAGTCCTGGGAAAGGGTACTAGAAGGTTCCGTAGGGCCACGTGACCCAGAGCACACATACAATTGGGAACCTTCTCGCCCACTCTCGAACCTTCTCCGTTGGGGCGGCGCCTCTCTCTCTCACTGCGCGGGGAGCGTCGGCGTGTGCTCTCCGCTTCCCTTCTCTCCTTACGTCTGTCCCGCGCGCGCGCTCTCCGCGATAAGAAAGCTTCTACAACATTCTGGCCTTTTGTAGGCGCGGCGTGACTTTTGAGTGCCTCTTCCGAGCGCCGTTTTTCTTGTTGTTTCGGCCTTTCGGCGCCGGGTTTTACTTCAAAATAGGCACTATTTTGTGACATTGACCACGGCAGCCTTCATCCCCCCCAGCCAAAAATACCTCCTTTTCAAACGCAGGAAAGTCTTACGCACACGCAACCGAATGGCGCAAGGCGAATCGTCATGTACTTGCATTAGTTCCTCCACCAGTGATTTTGGTACAACGATTTTTCCGACACCTGCCACGCTTTTCCCTCTGTGTCTTAATAAACCGGCGTTGTCCAAATAATACCCGGCGTGGGTATTGTCTGGGGCATTCTTGCAGTTCCCGATGGTTGTTTGGAGCATCTGATCTTTCTCCTGTTCCTTGTGGAAATGGGCCTCGTCGGCAGATGGTATGAAGCTGTTCACTCCTGCCACCACCACGTGGCTGAGTGCATCGGCGTTCTGATTACGCTTTCCCGGGTGGTGTACAATGTCGAAACTGTATTCTTGAAGGAGCAGGTTCCAACGTGCCAGTCTCGAGCTGGGATGCCTCACATTCATGAGCCACCTAAGGGGCTGACAGTCAGTGACGATCTTAAACGTTCGGCCGTGTAAGTAACATCTGAAGTGGCGAACTGCCCAGACGTCGGCCAAACATTCTTGTTTTGTTGCACCGTACTTTTGCTCTGCTGTATTAAGCTGGTGGCTCGCGTAGGCTACAGGGTGTTCGTTTACGTTTTGGACCTGTGAGAGTACTTCTCCAATGCACACTTTGACGCATCAGTTGTCAGAATGAACGGCTTTGAGAAGTCGGGGAATCTTAGGATGGGCGCTTCTACGAGTCACGTCTTCAGTTGTCCAAACGCAGCCTCGGCGCTTCGATCCCATGTGAACGGGCTGCCAAGTCGCTACCAACGCCAATGATAAGTCGAACAGCTGCCAACGCGAAGCAAACCGCATGTGTCGAGAAATGGGTCAAGTTTTCAGAGTGGGCTACTTCTAGGAAGCAAATTCTGCTCATGAATGCGCTGCATCTCCACGGGGCATGCAATCTGTTGTACTGCTTTAATTACGTCTGTCGTGGCATTCAGCATCTCCACAAAATCTGCCTCTTGCTGGGGCGCATTTCCCCGCGGCCGCAATGCGCAGATCAGCCTCACAATGGCGTGCTGTAGGGGTTGCCAGCTCGAAAACTTACTGAAGTGATCGGACCTGAGTGGCTCTTTTACGCTCATTCTTTCAATGTGTTGGCTTCAGGCCTCATTTCTTTGTTGTGGTCGGGATCCACGAGGACAAGCTCCCATGCCTTAGGATACATCTTATGTCATAAAACGAAGCCTGGGCTGGAAAACTGACGTAGACTGCTATAATAGGGGCCACCTAGAGCTGAGAAAAAGCAAGAAAGACAAAACAAGCAGTGCATATGCCCTTGTTTGTGGACTGCTAGGTTAAGCTAACTAGGAGGCCTCTCAGTGAGCATGTATGCATGCTCGTGCATACACCCTATATAAGATTGAGGCTTGATATACATACATTAATAAAAGAGGACACAGCAACTTTATATGAAGTGTAGAGAAAAAAAATGCAGAGAAAAAGCAAGGGTTCCTACACCTGTTTGTGGACTTTTGGTCCATGAACTCTGTCATGTGTGAGGCACTTAGTGTGCTCACGGACGGTGGCGGAAATGCCACAACTGCTGGCTTCCGCAGTTGCAAAACTTCACAATCAGTTTCAACTGTGGTGAACCCCTTGTCAGAGGCAAGGAAAAACTGGGCGAGCTCGACGTTGCAGCCTAGTGGCTGCATAAAATTTTTTCTTGGCATGCCCACCTCTCGATGGTCTTGCTTGTAAAGCAGCCAAGAATTCAAGACTTCGACATCCATCATTAAGATGGGTGTTGGAATCGTCTACTTCTTTGTGTGCAGGGTAGTGGGGTAGTAACTGAGCATTCTGTCGCAGAGGTCAACATCCCCGCATCACAGAGTGTTGCACTCTGTGACAACTGCTGGTCTCTTTACAGCTACTTTCTTTCGCTCTTTATCCGAAAATTATGTACATTCATCCACAGGCTCCATGCCCAACAGGATCGGTTTGTTGTCGTACCAGTTCTTGACACAGATGTTAGAGACAGTGCCACACGCTGAGACATTGCTCCATGACCTTCCTGCCGCATTTCTGGGTCACCCTTGAGTTTAGCCCCCTTCAGAAGACGTGATTTAATTATTGTTCCTCTGCCCCTCAGATTCATTTCAGCCAACGATTCAAGTAGATGTACTCCTGTAAAAAATCAGTCGAAGTACAACGAGCTCCCCATGCTGGAAAGCCACTGCAAGCTTCAGCACAGCTGCAGCACCAATTCAGTGCTGTTTATTTTGTGCGAGGCTTCCTTTTCCTTCAAAGATCTCAACATCTAAGGCAAGGCCTTGAGGGCCTGCTAAGGTAAAGTTCTTAAGGCCTGCCAGGTTGGGCTTCCCAGGAACAAACTGCCTCACTGGGCACTTACTGGTGAACGGAATAATTTGTTCGTCAACGCAGATGTTTGGTGATTGTGGCAGAATGGGCAAGTGTTTCTAATGATAGTTGAGGAGTGGACAGACTTTCCACAGTCCATTGGCTTCTTGAGCTTAGTCTGAAACTGTGAGGTTTTTGACAACATTGAGGTTCAACCTGATCAGAAAAAAACGATCCCTTGTCATTTTATCAGCTATGGTGGCGACACACGTTCCTTGGCTCCAATACATCCTCACTCAAGGATAGCCCAAGCAGCTCATGAGCTGCATAGCTCCAATGAATACCTTAATTTCACCACGAAATGAATTCAACAATCGTCCTGTGTACTGGAGGTATGAGGTTGCTGTCATTTCATGAGGAAGTTCAAATGCTTGCTCATACATGTATTTCTTGTAGTACTGATTTGCGTATCAGCCATCTCTTCTGTTGGCCGCGGACACTGATGCATCAGCTAAGTGGAAAGGATGGATGCACAGACTTGCTCCCGAGGCCGTCTTTCATGAGGAGGCACGACTGGGTTGGAAACACAGTCATCACCATCATTGGCATCGGTGTCCGAATGGTAGTGGCAATCTTCCTCCGCTTCACCTGAAATAAATGTACCCTTTAGGTATAAGAGGACAGAAGCAGATTGCAGTAGAATTTTAAAAAGAATGGTTTGCATGAAATTTTACTTGCAATTTCATCGCACTTCTCATTTGCTTCTGCACCATCTGGGGTATCCTCCAGGTCTGACATAACCAAGCCGGTGTTGTCCTAATTTGCCGTGATCCTCTCAAGAATTACGAGGGCAGACGGCATCGGCGGCATCAAACGAGATGTTTTATTATTTGTTTGCAATAAATACACATCTAATTGCAATAGAAAAGAAGAGCAAACCAAATAATGGGTTCTGCAAAATGTAGCCACGAAGGTTCAACATTGTCCTGGGGTGCAACCTGTTGCACATCGAAATTCCGAGTGGTATGAAGAGGAAAACAGAAGTGAAGGCAGAAATACTAAAGGTAAACGAGACCTTTGTCTTTCATGAGGTTGTAAAAAGAAAAATTCAAGAGGATCGCAGCATTTTTTAATAAACCGAGACAATATACCTTGGCGGCGTTGATAGGAGGGTGGCCTGCACACTGAAAGACGGCATTTTTTGTTTTAACTTAGAATGCCACTTGTGATCTACAGTTGCACGAAACACCAATAGATGGCACCATCAGTATCTACTGTAGCTTGCAGATTGTGTTTCGGTTTCGTTTCCAGCCCGTTTGGTCTTCGGAGCGCTGAAATCAGAACGTGCAATACGTTGCGCGCAGGGTCTTTAGGGGGTGTAGGCTTGTGATGATTATTTTATGCAGGTTCTTTAACAGATTCGTTTTCGGACTACTCTCCCAGGCGAAGCCTCCGAGAGCCTAGTTGAGGACAAAGCCGTTCTTCACACAACTTTTAATTAAACTGTTGCAAAGAGAGACAAACTAAATGACAAGCACTTGAGAGAGAAACGAAATGGAAAAGACAGTAGGTCCTAATAAAGTCTCTATAGGAGCTACGAGAGTCCTGGCAGTTTAATGTCTAAGGGTTCGACGGTGATGTGTGAAGGCGACGCGGGAGAAGCGCATGGCTCACCGAATCGTCGATGAGCTTCATGAAGAACAAGTTAGCGAAGTGCAGACGGCTCGGAAAGATGACAACGGATGTCTCGTTGCGACAAAGGACGTGGGCAGCTAGGCGGCTCGATTAGGTGGTAGCAACATCCCGGCCAGGCGTCTCGGCGTGGAACTCGGACCCGTAGCCCGACTGTTCCAGCTATGCCTGCGGGCACAAGATTCAGCAATTCCTCGCCTGGAGCTTGCGAGCCGCTGATGTTCCGATGGCTGGGATCAGGTCAGCAGGAGGTCCCGGTCGGGTGAAGCCCTGGTGGCTCGGGTCCGGAACCCGACTGCCGTCTTCAACGCCCGGCCCGGTGGACGATCCGCTGCCTTCCTCGAACTCTCCTGCCCGAAACTCTTCCGGAACTTTCTTTCGTGGAACGCCCCTCCTTTTGTTCTTCGTCGTCTTCGCTTTCATTCATGACTGTTTATCCGGTCAGCTAGGTCTTCGGTCGTCTTCCATGCACTGCTCTTATCTGGTTCACGAGCGTCTTCTCTCGTCTTCTTTTTTTCTTTGCGTCACTCACGTTTGTTTTTCACGCGCACTTTTCAAACCGCGCACAACACACATCACAATAAGCCCCCTTTCGGATAAGTTTTTTTTTTAACAAGAAAAAAAACTGCAGAGATGTGCGCGTCAAGTGAATCACAACACGTCCACACACAGTTCAACCGATAGCTCACATAAACGCACTTGGTGTACCTTCAGACTATGACGTAACTGGCACACTTAAAGGTCAGCCTAAACACACATATGCCATACTGACACATATCAGTAATCAACAAAACTATTCACAGCTTATGTACAAAATGTCCTTTGAACAGTCCAACATTCAAACCATGGGATCCTCCAGTTGTCAGAGTGCCCCTACGTAATTGCGTCCCAAAGAAGACGTATGGCACATTTCCCACACTTAAACAAAAGCATAGCAGACGCTGGTAGATGCTTCCACTGAGACGCGTCTCTCTCTTTACATCGCAACAGGCTCGGACGCTCTGTCGAGCTACATGCGCCACACGTGCAATTGGTTGCGAACCCGAGTGGTTGACCGCACGCGCAACGCGTCTGACGCGTTCCGACGATCACTGGATCACCTGGCAGCATATTCGACGTCTCAGCAGAAATACGATCTATCAGAAATGCCTCAAAACGCGTATGAACGTTCTTGTTGACAGAGCCTTGTACAAACATTGAGGCACCTTATTCCGTTTCATTCATCGGAAGCAACTCAGGCGTCTTTGCATCTGAATTGTCAGGGCTCTCTCTAGTGAGTGTCGGAACATTAGTCTCTGGCCAGCGCCTCGTTGGCTCTTCGCCTATATAGGGAACGCTAAGGAGTTCGAGATCGCCTTCAACAGATTTTATAGTGCATTCTTGCACCCTGTCGACCTCTCCATCAAGATCATTTTGCCAGTTTGCGCTATCGCATACTGCTGGCTCAACTTGGGACTCTATTGTCCCCTGCTTAATGAGTCCTTGCTCATTCTCCTCGACTACTTCCGAACAGGTCACAACTGTGCTCTCCTGACAAGTCAATCTCTCTTCATTAAGAGAGTCTCCCAAATGATCCTGGACACAGCCTATGTCATGTGTAGCCGCAGCAAGCGGCACCCCTAAATTCTTGGCGACAAACACCTTGGACTTTTCGGAACGGCATTGACCGTCATATTCTTGAGGTTCTCTTACTTCCTCCTTAAATGAGCTTGGCCTGCTAGAGGCTGTGTCACAGAACTCATCCTCTGTGGAACTTCCGTGTTCCTGATTTACGAACTTGCACTTCGCTTCATCAAGCTCACACAAGGTATAGTTACTTTCTCGGCTGGCTACCTCCCTACCATCCTCTAAACTAACATATCGCTGCTCATCATGGCCATTCACGAGAGGTTCATTCTCCTGACCAATGCTCCTGCAGAACGCCTCGAACGCCGGCACGCTGAAGCTCTCGCCTAACGTGCGCTCGCGCCTTTCTCTCACGAGCCTCGCCTGCTCTGCCTCTGCCAGCTGAAGCTGCAACTGAAGCGTTCCTAACTTCAATTCTTCAATTTCCCTTTCCTTCTTTTCCATTTCCCTTTCAAACTCCACCTGCACTCTTTCCTCCTCTAGTTCTGCTGCTTCGCGTTTGTCACACCACGCCTTTAACTCATCGCCCTCAAGGCCCATGCGCCGTGCCAACTTCTCTAAGACTTCCCTCAATTCTGAACTCATGGTTGTGCAAGATACAATTTCTGCGAAAAATAAACGGCTTTGTCCTGTCCTGTCGTAGCGGACGCCAATTTGTGATGATTATTTTTATGCAGGTTCTTTAACAGATTCGTTTTCGGACTACTCTCCCAGGCGAAGCCTCCGAGAGCCTAGTTGAGGACAAAGCCGTTCTTCACACAACTTTTAATTAAACTGTTGCAAAGAGAGACAAACTAAATGACAAGCACTTGAGAGAGAAAACGAAATGGAAAAGACAGTAGGTCCTAATAAAGTCTCTATAGGAGCTACGAGAGTCCTGGCAGTTTAATGTCTAAGGGTTCGACGGTGATGTGTGAAGGCGACGCGGGAGAAGCGCATGGCTCACCGAATCGTCGATGAGCTTCATGAAGAACAAGTTAGCGAAGTGCAGACGGCTCGGAAAGATGACAACGGATGTCTCGTTGCGACAAAGGACGTGGGCAGCTAGGCGGCTCGATTAGGTGGTAGCAACATCCCGGCCAGGCGTCTCGGCGTGGAACTCGGACCCGTAGCCCGACTGTTCCAGCTATGCCTACGGGCACAAGATTCAGCAATTCCTCGCCTGGAGCTTGCGAGCCGCTGATGTTCCGATGGCTGGGATCAGGTCAGCAGGAGGTCCCGGTCGGGTGAAGCCCTGGTGGCTCGGGTCCGGAACCCGACTGCCGTCTTCAACGCCCGGCCCGGTGGACGATCCGCTGCCTTCCTCGAACTCTCCTGCCCGAAACTCTTCCGGAACTCTCTTTCGTGGAACGCCCCTCCTTTTGTTCTTCGTCGTCTTCGCTTTCATTCATGACTGTTTATCCGGTCAGCTAGGTCTTCGGTCGTCTTCCATGCACTGCTCTTATCTGGTTCACGAGCGTCTTCTCTCGTCTTCTTTTTTTCTTTGCGTCACTCACGTTTGTTTTTCACGCGCACTTTTCAAACCGCGCACATCACACATCACAAGGCTATTGGCTGCTGGTTGAATGGCACTTGTGACTCACAGAGTTGCAGTCGAAGACACTATGCACCCAAAAGCGCAGCAAGTGGTTAACACATAAAATGGTAGGCACTTTGGCACGCAACTTAAACACTGCATGGCCGCCATCTTGACGTAACAAAAAATAAGGAATGACCAAAAGAGAAGTGTGGTTCTCGGCATGAATGAAGTGACCTTGAAAGAGAAAAAGGAAAACATAGAAAAAAGAAAAGGCATACACGTCAGCAACTGTTCTGCTAAGGGTCGTTCTGTAGGCGAGAAAAAGTTTCATGATACATGACAGCGTTCAAGGCTTTGACTCTAGTAGGCGCCACCTTCAGCTGAGAAAAAGCAGGATGAACAGAACAAGCAGCAAGTACGCCCCCGTTTGTGGGATACTAGGTTAGCCTAACTAGAAGGCGAATCAGCGGGCATGTATGCATGCTAATGCACTCACTCTTTATAACATTCAGGCTTGATATACATATGTTAATAAAAGAGGACGTAGCAGCCTTATATATAATATAGAGGAAAAATGAGGCATGCCGCCAATTCTGTGACATGGCCCCTCCACTTTCAGAATATTATACAGTTATAGAAGGTGGCGCACAGGCCTGTACAAAAAATAAGCATACACCATGCACAGAACATAAGAGGTGAAGAATATAATTACATATCTATAAATGTTTAACCCCACATTTGTACCGTGAAATCTCGGTGATACGAATTTCACGGGGTTGCATCAAAAATTCGTATCATCCGAAATTCCTATCATCAAATCATACACAAAATTAAGAAAAAGCAAATTTATTTATGACAGAAGAAATTCCTGATGTCAATCTGCATTTTTTTTTTCCCCCTAAATTCTGAATGATGGACTTATGGAAGGCATAAAAGCTTGCGCACGTGACCTCACTAATGTTCTCGCACACCACTGAACATCGCAGCACGTCAAGCGCAAGGAGCTGTCGTGGGCTGCCCGGCATCGTGGCTGCTGCTGCAGTCGTAGTCCTCATCTCTGCTTGTCAAAGCATCAGGCTGTAACTCGGAAACATCTTCAGCTATGTCCTCTACACTACGCAGGCCGCAAGTGATGAGATCATCTTCAGCAGTGACAAAATTGTCCTCCGTGCAAGCAGAAAGTCCAAGATTGTTCCAGACCTGAATTACGACTGGTGGCTCTTGCGCATGATCAGATGGCTTGACAATGCCGCATTTCGCGAAACAGTTTGCGTTAGTACTCGCCGAGCCACAATCCTAACTCATCACGATGAAACGTATCGCGTCTAGGATGCTGATGCTTAGCTCAGAGTCTTTGTGCTCCAACTTTTCCAGCAGGCGACGCACCAAGACATTTTTGAAATGGTACTTCGTGTTTCGAATTATGCCTGCGTCCAGCGCTTGGAGGTGGCTCATCGTGTTTGATGGCAAAAAAACAAGTTTGATGTTTCGAAGGGCGACATCCTTTGGGTGGGCGGTGCACTGATCAAAAATCGAACAGATTTTTTTGTTTGGCAGCCCATTTTGCAGCAAGGTAGGTCAGAAAATCGGTGAAGAATGCAGATGTCATCCATGCCTTGCGGTTGGCTTTATAAATGCAAGGCAAACGGCCAGACATTTTGAAACAACAAGGCTAGCGGCCAATAACTGTCAGCTTCGCCTTTTCAGAACCGTCAGCATTACAGCAAACCAGAACTGTAATGCGCTGCTTGCTCTTTTGGCCACTTTGGCACGCCTTGCCTTTAAAACAAAGGCTCTTTTCAGGCTGTGAGTTATAAAACAAGCCAGCTTCATCCACACTGAACACATTGCGAGGCTCGTACCCCGTGATAAATGAAGGGAGGGTGGTCCCCATCCTGTCATTCACAACAGCTTCGTCCACTTTCTTGCCTTCTCCACTCACGGACTTGTAGACGAGAGCATGTCTTGCCTTAAACTGATGGATCCAACTGTCTTTTGACGACAAAGGCATCAACATCATGTGCTAATTCATCAGTAACTGCGCTCAGGGTTAACAGCTGTGGATTTGCGCCTCCATTTGCGGCGGGTAAACTCAGAGGCACATACACGAGGTCTGCCAGCACCGTATGCCTAACGCCCCATGCAAGCGAACTTTCCCACTGCTTTCTCCCTTCACTTCCCTCGGCAGTAGGCTTTTCTTTAATATTATGTCGGCTTCCGAGTCCAGACATGCCTTAAGGGCTTGTTCACCACACAACACATTCATTCAAGTTGCAGGGCCTGCTTTGCTCTTGCGTAAAACTTTGTCTGCTGTGGTACCTTCCTGTTCTGACAGCCAGCTACGGCCTTCAGTTTTGTCTGCGGGCAGCTCCACTGTACGTGGCCGAGCTTGCCACATCCGTAGCACTTCGGTGAATACCGCCGGTCGTATTCCATGTTACCCTCAATTTCATACACTGTCTGTAAAGCCTTGGCTCTACCTGTATTTGTACCATTCTGCTTTCTTGAAACTTTTCCGCAAGGTCCTCTATTTGTTTCGGTTTCAGCCGTTCTCCCATCTTGTGTTGCAGTACATATACGCACAACTCATGCGACATCATGTGTTTCGAGCGGTGAGAGATCATGAGAGCACGGAGCCCTTCTAAGTTTTTGACATTCCGACTACGCAAATAGTAGTCCAAGGCTGCCCCCAGCTCTCATTACCCTTTCGAATGGCGCAAAATTGGCGTTTATACTCTTTGGGAGTCAGTTGACTTAGAGCAATGAAATTTGGCATGCATACTCATGAGTGTCCATTTTTCTTATAACCTCTTTTTTTTTTTTTTATATAGAGATCACCATGGCTGCCTACACACATTCTCAGAAACAGCCTAGTGTATAAATCATCTTCTAGAAAAAAAGTGGCCCGTAAACAGGAAATCGAAAAATTCATACCCTCAAGCACTCTTCAGGGATTCAGGAAAAAAAAAAAAAACAGCATCAAAGTTGGTCCAGTCATTCCTGTGCTACTCTTTCCACGAGCAATGCACAATGTCCAAAACACACTTGTAAGAAATAGCCTATCAAA